>CALZFC010000262.1:705000-802500 GCA_945643635.1 Allodiplogaster sudhausi | reverse complement strand
TGCAAAGGGCAAGAGGAAGCCATTTCGGTGGTCACAGCCTCTTTTATTATCAGCTTTAACTGCATACATTTGTTCATTCGAATGTAATAAATAGCAGGCACAAGATGTTCTCCCTAAGGCCATCCAGAGAGGAGAGAGAGAGACAGAGACAGAGAGAGACAGAGAGAGAGATAGGAGAGATAGAAAGAGCAGCAGCAGCAGAAGCTAGGAGAGAAGACGTCGTTTGCAGGGGTGTGCGAGTGACGACGCGGACCATTTGCAAGGGAGCTTTTGCAAAGATGAAAGAAAAAGTGGAGAGCAACCAAGTATGGAAAAGAAATAGCTGAATCATTATGATAGACAAACGAAACATTTAGATTTGTCTATATATATATATATTTCATAGCTTTATGATGACTAATTCCTAGATGATTTCACCGCATCCAAGCATCAGATATCAAGGAGTTCTCGCAAGGAAAGAGAGATATTCTCAACATTTGAATAGCATTTGGACAGACATAATATGCATATCACGAGAGATTAAGTGGTTCAAAGAATGTCAAGAGCAGAAAAAGAAAATACGCATGTCGCTTATTATAACTGAAAAGGAGCAGACGACATGGACATGTCTCCAAGTATAAATAAAACATTGACGACATCCCGAATGGACAAGTCGGGGCTTAAGATATGCAGACACTTATTAGAGACCCCGAGATGCAGCTCAGAAATAGCATGGCGGGGCACTCGCCCGACCATCTCAGCATCCGTATTTCGAAAGCCAAGGATCGTTATCCGGCTAATCTATCTCTCTTATCCCTTCTCTTTATCTCACACTCTTTATTTCCCGCACATTATTCACACAACATTCTCCTCTTTCATACATACATATATGTATATGTATGCGCATGTACATAGAAATGGCAATGAGGCTTTCTTGATGATATGACTTTCTGATTTCTTCGGACAAAGATCAATACAGTGGAAAGATAGAACTCCTACATATATCAGGATATGGGTGATTTTATCCGCCCACATCGATCCCTCTCGGATTCGGCCCAAACCCAGTTTATCCTTCTCTTAGACTTTCCTTGGACTTTCTACTTTCGGAAATCCCCCTGTGAATACCCTTGGATGTAATCATTGATCAGTGTGCGTTATCCTTCCTTCAAGGCAGGAAATCCCGCAGCCTAATGGATCGATTCCTGCTTTAGACTAATTTGAACTGGAAAGATACTAGAGCTTACGTAGTGGCTGCTGTGATCGGAGAGTATGACGAAGGTTGAAGAGAAGGCTACTCAAGGTCATTTCAGCCATTCTTAGATGAGCTCGAGAGAGAGAGAGAAAGTGAGAGGGAAAGAGAGAGGGAGAGAGTTGGAAAGATTAAGAGAAGAACCGGGAGAATTGGCAGAAATGTGATGAGAAGATCGCAACAAAACATGCAAGCGATGCCATGTGTTCTTGAAAGGAAAAGAAAGGGGCACAGGGAGGGGCACTCTTGGTAGAATTTGCAGTGGAGAAAAGGGAGATAGTAGGAGAGACAGAGAGAGAGAGAGAGAGAGAAGGAGATAGAGAGAGAGAGAAGGAGACAGAGAGAGAGAGAGAGAAGGAGAGCGATAGAGAGAGAAAGTACTTTTGAATGTAAGAGACGCTGGGAGACATGACCGGGAAAGCATCTGAGAGGCCGAAAAAAGAATCACACATGACCAACTAAAACAAGAAACAATTTCTTCTTGCCTGCGAAAGGCTTGAAATCAAGGGAAGGGAGCGGCAGCCTATTTGTCCAGGAAAAGCGGCACTTTCCAAACAGGCCAAAAAGGGATGTGATTGAGGAAAGGGAAAGGCGAGAGAGCGAAGGAAAATGAGAGAAGGAGGGAGAAAGAGCACAAAGAATAAAGAGAGAGGGAGAGAGAGATTAGGTGAGAAAAAGATGGAGAGAAAGACAGACACAGGATGTGAGACCCCAAATGACTTGGCCCGGTAACCATGGACTGCCTGCTTTCGCCTGGGTGTGGTTCAGAAGGGAGGGCACTCCTTTCAAGGTGTGGCGACTTTTTTGGTGCTCTCGACTCACGGCTCAATAAAAGAGTGGACGTGCGACTCTTCTGCTCTTTCTCTGTAGAATTGAACATGATCGGGCCAATGAATGCCGTTTATTACAGCAGAGAATGAAGGAGGCGACCACTTCCGGTTGGAGGAATGAGCGAGAGAAAAAGAGAACGAGAGAAAGAGATCGAGAGAAAAGAAGCAGAAGACTAAAGAGATAGAATAGGGTTCCGAGGGTGGACAAGATAGAAAAACAACCGAGATTTGAGAGAAAGAGACGGTTTGAGAGAATGTAGAGAGGGAATATCACAAGTTGCGCGCAGGTATGTGCATGAATATGAATAACCGAAAGAAGAGATAGGAAATTGGCATTTGGCACAATTTTAACTTGAAAAAGGGAGTTTCAGAGAAAAGGTTCTCGTGAAGTCAGCCGGGCCGACGAATGAAAGCGCATGACATCAACAGAAATCGGTTTGACGCTCCTTCATTAAACTATCTAATATTTAGCAGACGAATGATACTAAAATCAATAAGAAACGGGTAGAAATATTTTCTTTTCAGTGAAAAGAGTCGTGGGAGCGCGAGGAAGAAAAAAATGGCCAAGTGAAATAATGATGGTTATTTGGCAGAAAACCCGTAAATATGATAAAACGCTGACGGGAAAGCAGCCAAAATGGAGCTGTTAAAAATAGCAGAGAAAAGAGTGAGCAGCCGGCTGACTTGCTGAAGCATGGCGAATTTCTCGGCATTCGACATGGCGTCGTCGCCAGAGGGAAGCTGGAAGTGGTTGGACGACGTGCCACTCGAGTTAGCATCCTCCTCCATGCTTGGCGGACAAGACAAGTTGAAGATGAAGATTGCTCTGGCCTCCTCCTCGTCCTCTCTCTTTCTCTCTCTCTCTTTCTTTCGCTCTCTCTCTCTTTCTTTCTCTCCCTTTCCACTGCCTCCGGCGTTGATGCTTCCTGCAGCAGAGGGGCAGACTCTCCTCTCGCGAAGGGGTGGAGAGCGACGCGAGAGTGAGCTTTAAGATAGAAAAAGAGGAGGACGGAGAGAAGCAGAGAAAATGAGAGAGGAAGAGAGGTCAAGGCTGAGAAAGAGAGAAGAAAGAGAGTAGCAATGCTCTGAGGAGCTGCCGCCAGTCTCCAACGGCAGCCGCGGCAGCAGCCAGCAGCAGAGCAACGTCCTTGCACACACATCGCGCTGATACTCAATGCACACTCTCTTGCGTGCGCTACGCAGCTAAAAATACCCGACGGAAGGAGAGGACAACGCAGAGAAGCAAAGAACAGAGAGAGAGAGAGAGAGAGAGAGAGAGAGAGAGAAAGAGTGAGAGATAGAGAGAGAAAGAGAAGGACAAGACGTAGAGTAGCGAGAGAGATGGACGAGGCAGTGAATAAAAGAAATGAAAGAAAGATGCAATGCCGATGAACGGTATGCATGAGCCGAATTACTGATAAAATTGTTTTACAGCTGTTAGCTGTAGCCAGCTTCTCTTCACTGCCAAATTCGGTAAAAGTTTGCGATAGCTTGAGTGTTTTGTAAACACGTTTCTGACTCAATCCTGTTCCCGGTTTATCAATGAGTCTACCAGATTGTTTATCGTCCTCTCCCATTCAAACATGCGAAACATGTGTATCCTTCACTGCAATTCTCCAAAGATGCTCTTGTTTTGGTCTCGGAAGTGCTGAAAGTGAACGTCCTTCTCGTTGGGAATTCCGTCAAAAGAAGTTGCCGAACAACAGAAATGTTATTGAATGCATGCACATCTACTGAGAACATGATACAACATAATTGAGTACGCCACACTACCCTTTCTACTGCACTGCTAAATATAGTTTCACTGCAAAGCAAAGCTGACATTTTAGCCCTTCAGAAAGAGCTAAAATTGAAATTTCCAATGCGTTAATTTTGTGCACTTTCCATTAATTCATTTTCAGAAGACGTCGTAGGCCAGTGACGTCATCGGCGAATGGAGGCCAGAGATACGTCATTGCAACAGAGAAAGAGGCTAGCGGAACTATCCTATTCTTACTCAAACCACTCAATTCATTCTCTAAGCAACAACAAAAGCCATGAAACTGCAGTCGTGTTTCTTGTAGAAACATTTTTCATTAGTGTTCAACCAACAAAAAATTAATTTTGAAGCCAATATTTTTTTATTTAAAGATTAGCTGGAGAAAACAAGGCGAGCGTTGTATCCGATGAGTCTTTGCTGGAGAAACGCCGCAGAAGACACGGAGGAGCGTCGACGTCGAAAGGACCAAAAGAAGAAGAAGAAGAAGAGGAAGACGACGATGAGGTGGTGGTGCTCGAGGAGAAGTTGAGCAAGAAGCTGGAGGAGGACGACGGGAGGAGCCTCCGTGCAGAGCACTTGGCTGGCCTCGCCGCACTCGATGGATGCGACATTTCATGGTTTCTTCTTCGACTTCTAGTCCTAAAATACTCAAAATAGAGGGAATGGTATAGGAATGTAGGCGTTTGTTTCTAATTGCAAAGAAATTGAATTATTTTGGCACAACCTGTTTAAATAAGCAATCTTGTCACTTCATTCCCTTAATTATGAGAACGGAAGAGTAGTCTGAGCTGTCTCTCAGTTCGATCTGCGGTCATGTCATGGCGGATCCGCACTGCGCGCCCTGCGGGCATCTCTTCTGTCTCCTCTGCTTTCTCCAACGGACCATGCTCGTAAGAGACATTAAAAGAGATAAATACATATTGATAATTGATAATTTTTCAAATAAACGTTTTTAAATGGTTTAATAAAAAAATTAACAGAATTACCTATAAACTGAGAAGGATAAATTGCTAGGCGCCTCGCCGCTGTCCCGTCTGCCAGTACTCAGCTGATGGCGAGGAGCAGTGCGAGGAAGAGAGAGAGGGCCCGCCTTCCACCTCCCCCGACTTTGTCCACGAAGCAATCGGGCATGCTCGCATCTGTGACCGTGTCATTGACTCGCGACGCTCGCTCATTCAACGATGCTGGTACGGTAGATACCGTAATCTCTCAGTATTCTATTCCCTATTAGAGTTTACTTTTACTAAAGTAACAAAGACAATTAACATAATCAAAGTGGAGTGGCAGAACAGAGATGGCTTTAAATCCACAGCGATGTGCTCAGGTTGCTTGACCGTGTCCGCACTTGGTTTCCGTCTGGAGAACTCGCCGATATCACTTACTACACTCCTCAGCAGCTTCTGCCGCTGATGAGGCGAGCCACTGTTTAATCAGTAGTCATTGATAAACCACTGATTCGTCTCGTCAACAGATTTAAATTAAATGGATTACGGCATTCGCAATTCTGTTTTCTGTGGTCTACTGATTTGCGAATATGTTTTCGCATTATAAAAGGCAAAATATTATCAACAAATTTATTATTAGCAGTTTAGGGTTGAATAATTGTAATATTGTTTTAGGGAGCTCCTCACATTCAACGGGCAGCGCGCCGAACGCTTACAGGTCTTATAATTTCATTGTCTTATAATGGTTTAATCTTTGGTTTTGAAAATCGTTAACTTTCTTTTCCAAAATTTATTAATGGCCGAATTTTATTTTATTTCTAATGGGTGATCATCTTATGATTCTTCACTCTATAGTGTCTGCTCTCGATTTAACTATTATTAACAATCTTGTTGCGTCCTGTTAAATATGAGTTTACTAATAGTCAGACAGATCAATCGTATTTCCACTGCAGCGCATTCAACTTCGCATGACACACCACTTTGTGTACGAGCTGAAGACACGCAAGACGAGGAAACTCGCCGAACTCAGCCAACAACTCAGCCGGATCGACGCGGATCTGAGGGAGGCGCAGGTCAGCAACAAACAGAGAGATACTTAGCATCAGGAGACTCTACCATACATTATGTCGTCTTTGCTCTCGCAGTTGAACTGGCTTGGTATCAACTGTAGAAAAGGCTCATGGGCATTGTCCAAAGGTATTATATTAAGCTGTTCCCATACAGCAGTCGATGATGGAAGCGGGTTGTCTGAAGGAAGACCGCGAAGATGAAAGAGAAGAGGAATCACTGCTGGGCATGGCAAGGAGTGAAGGAGAAGCTGCGCATGAAGTGCCCGTTTCTGTAGTGGAGAAGGCGGAGAGCGAGGACGCCATCAAGACGAGGCACGACAACCATTCTGGTATCAAGATTCACTCATTCCATTCTCTCGCATTACTCTCTCTACACATCTTTCTCTCCCTCTCTCTTTCTCTCCCTCTCTCTTTATCTCCCTCTCTCTTTCTCTCTCACTCTCTGTCCCTTCTATCCTTATCATTCCTTGTGTCAGTTCCTTCTTCATCCACGGCACTCTGCCATCTGGAGGAGAACCGCCGCTCTCCTCCCCGGCCGCGGCCCCTACATGGCGTCGACCAACTGGACGCCGTCCGATCTCGTTCCTTTGTCAGCATGTGCTTGCGCCTCTTCTTTGAAGAGACTTTAGGGATAGGAACTTTATTCTTACTATATGTATAGATTGTTGGCATATGTAGAATTAGTAGAGGTACAGGAGACATTCTTAGCATGGATTGATCGTCAGTTGCAGCTGAGCGAGAAAGATGTGATGAAGACGCGCGTGCTGACCATGATGAACCTGCACGGCGACGACCTGGAAAGGCACTTTCGGCGACTCCGTTCGGGTTTGTGGAAAACTGGAAAGCTGTTATATTATGACGTGAAATGCAAGAGTTGTAACTGCAGAAGCGAATCCGAACGACTCCACTCGTGGCTCCACGTGGCGCAGATTTGGCAAGGTAATGCCATTTTTGCCATTTCTAAATTCCTTATTAGAAGTTTTTAGGAATTAGAAAATTTTTACTTGAAAATATATTTATTTTCTTTGACACTGTCATAAAGGAGAGTGGTGTACAGGATCTTGAAGAGATGTCTCGCTACACTCGGATGGAGCGAGTTGCGCGGTTCTCCTTCGCAACATCACAGTACGTCGCTGGAATGGCGACCGTTGTCACGGGGTCAGCTACCGTAGTTTTGACATATTTTTGTAATGTCTAATCATATATAATGTATTTAGCAATTTCCCGAGTATTGCAGAATAGCCATGGATCCGACCCAATCACTCGTCGCAGTCTGCGGCGTGAATCGGCACATGAAACTCTTCGACTTCCACCGACTCTACAGCTCAGCCGTACGGAGACCGACTGCTGTACAGTATCCCATCGCTGATCTCTACATGCCCCACACCAAGTTCAGGTGGGATTCGTTGAAGAAAGAAGGAGAGAGAGAATAGAGAGAGAGAGTGATAGAGAGAGAAAGAGAGAAGTAGTTAGAAAAGAGAGAGTGAGGAAAGAGAGAAAGATGAAACAGAGCGTGAGAGTGAAGTATTCTGCCTCAGCAATATCTCGTGGCACCCGCAAGACCAGCACCGCCTCGCGCTGTCTTCCTACGATGGGCCGATTTATGTCTGCGACCCTGAAGATGCCCAGAAGTATTCGACGTATGTGGAGATCTTTATTATTCTTGTCTTGTCTAAATAGTTGATACACAGAGAAAGAGATGAGAGAGAGAGGAGAAAGAGAGAAAGAGAGAGAGAGAGAGCGACAGAGAGAGAGAGAGAGAAAGAGAGAGAGAGAGAGCGACAGAGAGAGAGAGAGAAAGAGAGAGAGAGAGAGCGACAGAGAGAGAGAGAAAGAGAGAGAGAGAGAGAGAGAGAGAGAGAGAGAGAGCGACATGTCCACTTTAGAATGCGAAGCCACGAAAAGCGGGTCTGGAGTGTGGACTGGAACCATTTCAAGGATTACTTGTTGGCGAGCGGATCTGAAGATCACAAGGTCAGTATAACATGAATATTGTCGAACTGTCTATGAAAGAGGTAACGTCAGCAGCCAGTGCCCTTGGTGTAGTGGTTCAATCGTATGGCGGTGAAGCGAACGTTTCGGGTTCAACGCCTGGCCGTGAAGAATGTTTATTATCTGTCAATCATCTTAATCATAATGACGATGCACTAATAAGCTGAGCCTTTTATGCATTTCTGAAGAAATGTTTTATTCAACATCTCTTGAATACTCAGCATTTATTAATTAGTGCAATTAAAAACATATTTACATGCACAGATATGTAGCCTTATATCCACCAACGTTGACTTAAATGGCGTGACTTAATCAGATGAAGCTGTGGGACGCGCGAGCCGAGCACGCCTTCCTCGCTATCGAGTTGATGTCCTCCGTCTGCTCTGTCAACTTCTCCCCTGCCGATGAAAACTACGTCATCGCTGGCATGTGCGGTCAGTCAGGGCTTTATCTCACTGGGATTACTATGTATTACTGATATTAAATACAGGATTAATAACTTTTAAGAAACACTAGTTGGACAGATCCGAAATGTAGTTCTTAGCCGGAAAGAGTTCAGACTCGGCCGTGCATCTCTTCGACATCCGCAACCCCGGCCAGCGGCTGCTCACTTTGCGTGGCCATCAGAAGAGTGTCGCGTACGCCAAGTTCGCCGGGCCAGATCGAATTGTGTCCAGGTCTAGTTGTTATACGCTAACGAATAAGTTTCCTCTCGAACGGTCGATTACTTTTACAGGAATACAATATAAGATAATGTGTGTAACAAGCTTATGGGTTCAAGCTCCGTGTATCTGGGACAAACTTTAATAATATTATGACAGTCTTGATGCAAAGTCTCCGTTGACAAAGATAGCAGTGTGATGATATCTTTCTTGCAGCTCTACGGACGGCACGATCCGAGTGTGGGAGAGATCGAGTGGGCGGCAGCTCAACCAACTCTCCGGCCATCTCAACCGACGCAACTTTGTCGGCCTCTCCGCCACTCCCAACAACTACATTGTCTGCGGTGGGTGAGGGGCGGAGGACAGGGTTCTTACTCTTCACTTCCGTTTCAGGCAGCGAGTCTAACGAAGTCTTCATGTATCACCAGCTCCTGCAGCGGCCCGTCCTCGTTCACTCACTTCAGGCATCGATTTTGAAAATAATTCTTAGTAAAATGAACCTTTTGTGGTAGAATTTAAGATTTAAAAAACAGTTGAACTTCCACAGGTGCGACCAGATGGCCGTTCAGATATCGGCGATGCCTTCACGTCAGTAGTCCACGTCAAACAGGTCCAAGTTGACGAGAATTCCCTATCTCTCCAGCTCTTCTTTCTCTTTGTCCTCCTCATTCTCACCTTTTCGTCTACTTTTCTGCTTTCTCATCTGGTTATTTTCATTCTCATATATGCATACATACGCATAGTTATGTTTTATTTTCATAATAAGTCAAAGTATAGAAAACATAAATTTCTTTGTCAGGATTCCAACATCATACTCGCGGCGAATAACTACGGAGCAGTTAATATTCTTCGTGCTCTATGATTTGCATGTTGAATTTTTTAGCGTTCTTTTTAATGATTTTATTCTTAACTGTTGCACATTTTCGTTAGTTTGAAGAGAGATAACAACGGATTCTATATATCGCCTTATGCATTTCCGCCTTTCTGTTTTACTGTTGGAAGCCTTGCTAGAGGGATGTCCAGTTCGGGCCACTCCGTTACCGGTTACTACTATTTCCTTCTGCTAAGGAGAACTCTTCTAGGGATATGTAGTATGTGCATTTCTATCTAGTTATAAATGAACAATTGTCCATATTGGTTATGGTAGTGATTAGCACTACCGCATACAGGCACGAATAGCATCCGATATTTCATGGCAATTTGAACTTCCATTGAAATCCACATTTATATGCGGATTTATCAAAAGTGCAAAATAAGAGAAACCTTGTCGAAGTGTTGGATGGACTCAAACTTGTCTGTTAGTGCGCTTCTCGTAATCGACAGACCATCGCCTTAACAGCAGCTCATTAAAAAAAAATAAACAAAAAGTTGAAAAGAGAAAACTTGATGCTATTCCTTCAGGAATACAGAAAGCTCATTTGAGAAAGGCGTGATGCTTGTTGCTCTGCTCGCTCTAAGAATCAGTAGTGGAAATGTGTAAGCAGATGATATGCATTTGAGAAGAGGAGAGCCGCCTATCTTTTCATCCGTTCTTGGTGGGTTTCTAATGAGGAAGACGCCAGGACACACCAGACGTTTGTTATTGATTGTTATTAGAAGTTAGATTCTTATATTTCGAGCAAGTGCCTTTCATAAGTCGACTTTTGGAAACCCAAGAAGTCCCACACTGCTTCCTTACGATGTAGCCTTCCGTGGAAGAACGGCTCGTCGTAAAGATTCATCGAAACCGCTGTCGCCTCCGACTCAAAGTAAAAAGATATAATTACTGTTGTTCACATGGTCGCCTTTGATTATTGAATCGTTAAAAATCCATGATTCTCGCGCGCTTCCCCATAGCCTGTTCTCGGAATATCCACCATTGTCTTCACTGCCCTCAAATAATGACTCCGTGCATTTCCGTAGTCGTTCAACGATAGGCACTCCATATTTCGCATGTAGTATGTGATCAACTGAAAGGGGTGTACTAGCAGTGTATTTTGTGGAATAAGACTGAAAATTCAATTCCAACAATGAGAGCATTTTCCTTTGAATTCCCAGACATGTGAATATGCACTGAATGAACTGCAGCCACGTGCACCTCCGGGCGAGACTTGTCAAACAGAGCAGTTGATTGTATTTTGTCCTTGTTCTCAATCTCATACAATTCAAATGCACTGATTTTATCCCTACGACACCATTTCTCTCGTGTTGATGGCGAGTTTCAGTCCATGCATGCGCACTGACAATGAGGCAAGATGGCCTGCCAACCTTGCACAGTCTGGAGCAGCCTCCACTCTTGCACAATTGGACATTGGCAGCTGCCTTTTCTTCATTACGAGTGCATTCTATGTATATGCCTTTCATAAAATGAACCTTCCTTCATTTTTTTAAGTTAGAAAAACCAACATTTGCAATAAGCTTGCCATTACGACCGAAACAGCTTGGATAATGTCGCTCCGCTAGAACTCCGCACCTTTGATCACTTTGAAACATCATATATGTATGTTTGTATATATGTATGTATGTACATATGTATGCACATACATATATGCATGTTCTTATGTAGTATGTAGACAAAGCTTCAAGAGATTACATTTTTAAAGGTAGATATACTATTAATAAACTGTCTTTAAGATATTTAAGGCATTATGGCTTTGTTATAGAAATGTGCATATATTGTGGCATTGTGGGAATACTGGAGCCTTCGCTGCAGATCTCTGCCGAGAGGAAAAGCATTTGAGAAGGTTTTCCTTCTTTTCAGCACCTATATTCTTAAGTAAAATAAAAATATCTTTTAAAATTAATTTTATGACTTACATATGTGCAGTGAAGTGTTATAAAGGGGAGTTATATTAGATTGTTTATGGTTAGCAAATATGGACTGGGGTAGATAAAAGAGATCACTTCAGAACATCTGTCTCCTATTCAACAGATGACAGACTAGAACAAAGATGTAAAAAAAAGACAAATGATTTCTTGTTACCTGTTTCAAGAGTTGTTGGCAGATATTATAAAGATATAAAAGCACTGCACATGCAGAGCATCTTAGTGTGGGAGGCCTCACAACTTTGAAAACTTTTGCGTGCTTTCCTATGTATGTGTTACATGTCAACTCTTTAACGGATTAGTTGCATGATTTGTACCCTTTTTCTTATTCCACTTGCCACCAAAACGTCGCCTAGTTTTTTTTCTGTTAAGATCTCTGTCTCGCAAGAGAAATTTGTCAGAATGTGGTAACCTTACCAACCTTAATTTTTGCACAAGCAGATTTAGTGGCAAATGTGAAACTCATAAAAGCAGGTCAAGTTCAAATTTTCCCGGTCTGCTGTTATTTGATTACGTCTCAATTTGTTAATTGAGGCATGATTTTGGTATTTCCATTCATTCTTAGCTTCTTACTAATTAGTACTGATGTAATTGATAATTATTACTGTTAATGAGTATAATGTCCCTTCCAAGGCCCCATGAACTTGTCTTCGACGATCTCCTTCTCGGAGTGGTATGACATCACATCGGTTGTGATCCACTCCATCGTGAACATCTCCGGCATCTCCTTCAACCTCATCCTTCTTCTCCTCATCAAAGTCGCGACTCCCAAGTCGCTCCGTGCCTTCTCGACTTTCCTCGTCAACTTTGCGATAGCCGACCTCGTCGGCTGCCTCACTGGCGGATTTATGATGCAACGGTACTGGGACATTTCATTCAGATTATTCAAAATAAAACTGATCTTGACTTTTAAAGTAAAATATAGAAGCTCATTTTTCATTATCGAACTGAAATATAAAAAGGGCTATAATGACTTCATGTATGCAAAAACCCTATTCAACACATCCATGCAAATATGAAGAAACATCTCGCCTTCTATTGCCGTTGTTAAATTTCATTTTATGATACGATTTTCTGCTCTTGTTGTTTCCAGCAGTTATTCATATAGAACAAGGGAAAAAGAAAGATCGCTGATAACCTTCCTACAATTAGGCATGTGTGTGCGTATTATGTGTGTGCCACAATAAGGTGATAAAATAATTTTCTTTGAGGTAAGTAAAAACATGTTTTTATACAATTTGCGATAATGTCACTGCTTACGTTATGGGAAATGGCCTGGTTAACACGATTAGAATATGACAGCGAATGTCACAAGCATATGAGAAAAAGAGCGAATTGTTTCATTATTTTTTAGTATGTATTTTTATAAATAAATGTAAATGAAAAAGAAGGTCTATAAATAAGTAGTAAACTAATCTAATCGAGTTTGCACCCACAGTGCGATCCCCTGCGGCTCGGCCCTGGTATTCCACTCGGCCGGGCCATGCTCGCTGATCTCCGCCCGTGTCTGCTTCGTCACCTATGGCTTCATGCTCCATGCATACGCTCACACCATCATGTCCTTCCCGCTCTCTTTTGGCTATCGTCTTATCGTGCTTTTGAAGTTTGTGCCCTACGTCGATGCAAATTAGTTGTTCTTTAACTTGATTTCTTTTTTTTTAAATTAACATTTTAAATATTGATATTAAATGTCAAATAATAAAAATACAGACCGATGAACACGCCCGGCACTGGCAAGATTCTCCTCGCCCTCTTCCTAGTTTATATGCCGTCCTTTCTCATGGCGGTTCGTCTAATTCGAGACAATTCTAGATCTTGTAATTTATGGAATTATTCAAACTTATATATGTTAGGCAACTCTTCCGACTGCGCAAACTTCGCAGGCGGACGTGGTCGCTCTCCTTGCCAAGTTTCATCCAAACTATAACACAACCGACGCAACCCTCACTGGTACGCTAGAGTTGCATTAGAAATATTACCTTTTCTGCAGACAAATTATGTCAATTAGCTTCTTTTTACTTCTATTTTTGATATGCCTAAAGCAATCATTGTATCCCTTTGTTTTATGTCACTGTCTCTTCTCTCTCTCTCTCCCTCTCTCGCTCTCTACTTCTCTCTCTCTCCCTTCGCTCTCCCAGGAGTCCACAGTCTCTTCGAGACGTGGCCCCTGTACTGCGTGCTGTACATGACAGTCCCCTGCTTCCCAATCTACGGCCTGATTCTATACTTTCGCCGAGCCGTTTACGGAGCGCTGAAAAGCCATCAAAAGCATCTTTCGGCCAACTCGCAGAGAATGCACAAGCAACTTATGCAGGTGGTTCATTCACTATATCTTTAAAAAAAAGAGATGAAAACAACGCCTGGGTTGATGGAAATGCAATCTGATTCAATCTCTAGATTTATCTGAAATGGACATTGCCAGGCTCTGACGATTCAAGCATGTCTTCCTTTGCTGTTCACTGTCGGAGTCGTCTCTTACTTGATCGGACAGTTCAATCTCTTTCAACACCCGCTACTCGAGCACACAACATTTCAAGCAAGTTATCTTGTAACATAGTGGAGTTCTGAAAAATGTGGTGTTAATAGTCATCATCTTGGATATTCATTTAATCGATCTAGATGTCTTTAATTCTAAAATTCTAAGATTTTATCTGTCATTCTAAAAAATTTTCACGGTTCTGGCAGGGTATTTTTCGAATCATCATGTTGAACCTATTTGTTGCCTCAGGTGATGGGCATGATGCCCGCAGTGTCTCCTCTGAGCACGATCTACTTCATTCCGCCGTACCGAAGACGACTGCGCGCCGTCTTCGAGCGCTGTTCCCGTGGACGCCGAGTCGGCAGCGACACCACAACGCAGGCCGTCCACGGTTCTCCATCCGGTGCTTATCGATTGAACGAGAGTAGGACTTGAAGGAGAAGATGAACAAGTTATTGTTGCGCATCTAATCACAGAGATCGCATCAATAGAACATAAAGATCGATCTCTTCAATAACATTCTTATGGCTTGCTCTTTGTGATGGTGAACAGGAATATCGCGTTCTCCACTCCTCTTTCCTATCGAACTGTTCGATAAGTGTTTAGTTCATATTGCAGTTGGCACCCTTTCGGCGCTTCCGACATCCTTCGCCGCATCTGAAGCCCACTGAGCCGTCAATCTCTGAAGCGGATAGATTTCACCCTAATTCCGTTGATCACCTTGATAGAACTATCAGCTCGGTTGAACCAGCTGCATAAAACTCAATAGATTCTATATGTCTTCTATCTCTATCGACTCACTTTTAGTGTTTTCATTGTCATATTAATGATATCGTTATTCAACATTAAAGAAAACACAGAGCGCTAAGGGTGGCAGACAATCAAACGTTTGGGTAGTTTGCAGATTTCGTCTTATCTCTCTGAACATCGATGAAGCCACACACTCTGTCAGCATTCATGTCGAGGTGCTCAATCACTGAGCCCCAAGGGCATTATTGCTAAGTGTTTCAGACAATTATTTTTAAAAAAATTGTACTTTGCAGATCTCTTCTTATATCTCTCAACTTTGATGATCTTTTTGGGAAGACTCTATCAGCATTCATATCGAGCGAGACCATTGACTTTATTTCCGATTTCTACTTTTCTCTGCACCTTAGCAAATGTGAAAATATTGAGACCCTCCGTCGGGGGCATAGCTCAGGGGTAGAGCGCGCGCTTCGCATGCGCGAGGTCTGGGGTTCGATTCCCCATGCCTCCAAGGGTCTTTTGGCTAAAATACATTCTGCATTGATAACAGTTTTAATCTGTCAGGAGGTTACTCCTGATAAAAATTAGTAAATTAGTCAAATGAGTCAATTTATTGTTGAAAATTAAAAATATTATTGGAGGTATGGGGAATTGAACCCCAGACCTCTCGCATGCTAAGCGAGTGGTATCCACGTGGACCTAATGGTACGCGGAAGCGAGGTAGGCCGGCTACGAAATGGCGGGATGACTTTACCAAGATCCTTGGTGCCAACTTCCTCCATCATGCATCAAATCCTCAAGAATGGCGAAGACTCATGGCGCTCCACGGAATCCATTAACCCGTTGAAATTGATTGATTAAAACACGTTATCATGTTTTTGAATAGTGTAACAATAAATCTGCGATAAAGCGACAGCAAAACACTCGAATGTAGAGAAATAAGACGTTTCTGACCACCACAGTAGAGCAAACGTTTATGCTTGTTTCATAAGACGATTAAGGGTAGTTCATTGAAACATTACACAAGAAACACAGGCGGATGGCTAGAGGGATAGGCTCGCTCTGCGTTGTCGGTTAGCCAATATGTTCCTTCATTAAATTTGCATGAATCTGCTCTAACCATATAAGCTTTAAAAAGCCAAACATGCCATGACTAACGCTACATTAAACTATTTGTAATACGACTAGATAAATGACTTCGAATATATTGCGGCAAGTAAAATTACAAAGCTACATACTACATACATATCTCAAAACCACGGAAATTACTTCACATTTTCCGTTGTTTAGGAACAATTATTCTATGCCTTTGAAGTCCAGCCAGCCAGTCCTTTATGCGCGCACATGTTGCCGTCGGAGTATTTTATCTCTCTGCTCTTACAGCAAGTCATCCTTGGATATGGACACGCCGCATCGGGACAGCTCGATTTTCCGTCTCAGGCTCGTTCCTGTACATATAACGTTGCTTTTTTTTTAAAATGATTTTAACAATTTGGGGAATAAACGAATTTGGTCAATTAGTCTTAATGAGGAATTTATTATGGTATGTATGTATATCGCCGATAGAGAGAGCATGAGATGAATATCGAGATTCTTCATATTTTGATTTGGCAAAAGGAACCAGCGAGAAAGAGATTGTACTTCATTTCTATAAATGAGAGTCCTCTAAGGTCAGCAACATGCTTCTCACAGAAGTGTAATCCCGACGACTGGCCCATCCGTAAATGACTTCGCCCTTCCTTCGGCTCTTTGAAGTTTCGTTGCGTAGCAGCCAAGTGTTTTTCACTCTCCCTCTGCCCGCTATCTCGCTTTGTTGCTTTTATTATTTGCATATGTAATCGTACATTATAGGAAATATTATTTAATTTCGTTATATTATGAATAGTGAAAACATTACCCTTAAGTGCAGTGGCACTTGTTGATCACAACAATTAATATAAATTGAGTGAAAGAAGCAGAAATTGGAGCGAGAGGCTCACTCATCTTCACTGCAGCGATGGAGTTCGGTCGACCACTCTGGCTCGCTGACCCGAGAGAAGGATTCGTCCGTGGCACTCTTGTCGACTTCAACGCTAACTCCATCACAATCCAGCCAGATGACAACTCCCTCTCTCAAGTTTCTGTCTCTCGCCGTTTTATTCTTGTCTATTATATTATGTACAAATAACTATTGGAGTAATGGGCATTGGAGAAGTTGTTCTAATTTATTCCATTTACAGATATCAGCTGGCTACGACGACGTTATGGCTGCGGAAGAAGAGAATGATCGAGATGTCGAGGACAACTGTCAGTGGCAGAAATTGCAGAAAGACAGAGAGACAAAGCGAGAGAGAGAGAGAGAGAGACAGAGACAGAGAGAGAGAGAGAGCGAGAGAGAGACTGAGGCAGAGAGAGATGGTGAAAAAAGAGAGAGTGAGAGAGGCAGAGAATCAGTACGGGAATATGAGTTTCATAATGATTGATAATTTTGGTGTTCGAAATTTAGGCAGTCTGGTCAATTCGAATGAAGCGACTCTTCTCCACAACTGCCGCTTGCGATTGCACAAGAAACTCATTTATGTCAGCTTTTGAATATCCCGCCCGAATACCATTCGATCAATTTGAACTCGTTCACTTCCTCTCATCTCTCCAGTCCTACGTCGGCAACATTCTGGTGTCTGTGAATCCGTACGAACAACTGGACGGGATGTATGGAGCCCCTTCCGTTTCAGAATACACTGGGAAATCACTCGGAACTCTTCCACCTTACATCTATGCCATTGGTAGGTAGAGAGGGAGAGAGAGAGTCTGGCTCTGGCAAGACAGAGAGTCAAAAGGCAATTCTGTCTTTCCTCTGCGCCGCCAGCGAATCCGCCCCCTTCCTCCATCCAGAAGAGCGTCCTCGAGAGTTTGTACTCTTTCGCGCCCTAACCTCTCTCTCTCACTCACTCTCTCTCTCTCTCTCACACACACACATACTCTTTCTCTCAGTCATCTTGCTCCCTCCTTCAGGCTATCGTTTTATTATTTCTATTTAGCCAACCCTGTCCTGGAAGCGTTCGGCAATGCCAAGACTCTTCGCAACCACAACAGCAGCCGATTCGGCAAGTTCATCGAGGTCCACTTTGACAGACAGGTAATAAGGTGGACAGAGAGGAAAGCGAGAGATGGAGGAGAATGCAGAGATAACAGAGAAGGAGAGAGATTAGAGAAGTGGAAGAGTGCAGAGAGCGGAGAAGTGAGAGCCGTGTTCGCTTTGATCGTCGTCTGTGCGGCGGCTTCATCTCTCACTACCTGCTGGAGCGAACTCGGGTGGCCACTCAGTCTCCTGGAGAGCGCAACTATCACATTTTCTACCAACTCATCGCTGGCGCCGACCAACAAACTTTCCAGAAGTTGCGACTCGACAAGCATCGCAAATTTCGGGTTTGAGAAAGCGAGAGAGAGAGAGAGAGATAGACACAGAGAGAAAGAGAAAGAGAGACAGAGAGTGAGAGAATACAATAATCGTCATTTCTTCCTCTTCAGTACCTCGCCTCGTGCCCCGCCTTCTTTGCACAGGACCAAGACTCCATTCCGAGCACGAGAATTTCGGTGGGTTAAGAAAA
Organism: Allodiplogaster sudhausi; assembly: GCA_945643635.1. NCBI lineage: Eukaryota > Metazoa > Nematoda > Chromadorea > Rhabditida > Diplogasteridae > Allodiplogaster > Allodiplogaster sudhausi. The sequence goes on along the minus strand of CALZFC010000262.1, from coordinate 784,397 downwards.
GAGCAGCAGAGAGATCGAGAGGATTCATCTCAGGCTGATTTCCTGTCTGATCCCGTGCTGGATGACGCTTCTCAACTAGCCACCGTATCCTCCGCGCTCCCTGGAACCGGCCTTGACCCTTCGCACCTTCTCCGCCTCTACGCTCTTCTCGCTGCCATTCTCCATCTTGGAAATGTGACCTTTATCGACGATGCCGGAGACAACCGAGGTTGGAGTACTCAAGTAAATGAAGTAAATGGTCCGCGTGTTGAGGTGGCTGCCCCGTTGAGAGTGGCTCCGAGGCTTTCTTGATGAATGTGGCTCAGCTGCTTGGTCTTGAGCAGGAGGAGTTGAGGGTGTCTCTGATCTCACGAATCATGCAGCCAACTCGTGGAGGGGCCAAGGGCACTCTTATCAGGTTCCACTCTAATCTTCTCATCTCTCTTTTAACGGTTTCCTCTGCAGAGTTCCTCTGAAGAGTGGGGAGGCGAGTGCTGCCCGCGATGCTCTCTCCAAGTCCCTCTACTCTCGCCTCTTCGACTGGGTCGTCGATCGCATGAACTCGTCCATTCCTTACTCCAACAGCGCCGCTTTCATCGGTGTACTCGACATTGCCGGCTTCGGTATCTCTCCCTCCCTCTCCCTCTCTCTCTCTCTCTCCCTTTGTCTCTCGCTGTCTCTATCCCTCTCTCTGTCTATTCTCATTATCCTTTACTTTCTCGCACCCTTGTTCTAGAATTCTTCGCCCGCAACTCCGTCGAGCAGTTCTGCATCAACTACTGCAATGAGAAGTTGCATCACTTCTTCACTGAGCGAGTGCTGGGAGCGGAGCAGAGATTGTACAAGGCAGAGGGAATTCCCATTCCGCCCATTCACTACACCGACAACGCCGACTGTCTTGGTTTCTCTCTTCTCACTTTTTATCATGTGATCTCACTATCTTAAATTGAAAAACGTCGATTCATACGTTCTTTCCTGTCAGATCTGTTCGAGGTGAGAGGAATTGGTCTCTTCGACCTCCTTGACGAAGAATCCAGGATGCCTCGCTCATCGGGAGCCAACTTCACCACTCAGGCACTGGCCAAGCACTCCAACAACTTCCGAATCGAGGTCCTTTGGCTCGATCTCTCATTCTGACTGATCATTCTTGTTGTCTTTAGAAGGCTCGCAAAGTAAAAGAGTACAGTCAGATGAGAGACGACGAAGGATTCCTCATTCGACATTACGCAGGTCGCACTCTTCACTCTCTGCTTCTTCCCTCATTCCAGTTCTCTTCAGGCACCGTCTGCTATGAGAACAACGACGCATTGCACGTTTCACTACAAGTTCTCATGGAGTCATCCGCGTATGTCGAGAGAGAGAAGAGAGAGAAAGATAGGGAGAAGAGAGAGATTGAGAGAGAGAAGAGAGAGAGAGAGATAGAGAGAGAGAGGAGTGAGAGGAAGAGAGGGGGAAGAGTGGAGGAGACAAGACGAAGATGGAAAGACGAGCACATCAGTTCACCCCTGATTCGCGAGTTGTTTGGCGGCGAGAAGGAACAGAAGCCCAAGGCCGGCAGCAACATCAACCGACTCCGCTCCATCTCCGTCGGCAACAAGTTCAAGAACCAGTTGACTGATCTGCTGCTCAAACTGGAGAAGACTGTGAGGAGTGAGAGGGCGGGAGAAATTAGAGAGAGAGAAAGAGGAAAGGAGACGGTTCATGTCAGGGCACCCACTTCGTGAGATGCGTCAAGCCGAACGAGAAGATGTCGGCGAAGGAATTCGACGGCGGCCTCGTACTCCGCTGTGCTGGCATTCCCAGCCTTCTCCATCTCATGGACATTGCCTATCCCAGCAGGTTCCCTCACTTGTCAAGTCTCTCTCTCTCTTTCTCTCTCTCTTTCTTTCTCTTTCTCTCCTCTCGATTGTCTCCCATACGACTGTACTGCCTTCACAGGGTTTCCTGTGCCGAGCTGTACTCACTCTACGCCAAGGACCTCCCAGAAGATCGCCTCGAACCACGACTTTTCAGCAAAGTATCCCATCCTCTGCCTTCCTTCTTATCCTGCGTCTCATCCTTTTCAGTGTCTCTTCCGTGCCATCGGCTCGTCTCCAGATGACTATGCCTTTGGCACCAGCAAAGTCTTCTTCCGTTCGGGCAAGTTTGCAGAGTTCGATACGGTAAGTTGAGAAGTCGTGAGAGAGAGAGGGATAGAGAGAGAGAGAGCTAGAAAGAGAGCAGAAGGAAGGAGGGCTTGCTGTTCAGCTTGTGTCGTGTGACCCCTCTGAGATGGCTGTGCTGGTGGTGAAGACGAAGTCCGCCCTGCTTACTCTCCGCTGATGGATGGTGCAGTACGCCGCGTGGCAGTGTGTGAAACGTCAGTTCTCTCCTTTTCTTCTCTGGCCTCTCCATCTCTCTCTGTATCTATCTCTCTTCTCTCTCTCCTCTGACTCTCTCTCCTCTGACTCTCTCTCCTCTCTCTTCTCTCTCTTCTCTCTCTCTCTCTATCTCTCTCTCTCTCTCTCTCTCTCTCTCTCTCTCTCTTTGCAGTGCAGCGGAAGATTGAATACCGTCGCCACGCTGCGGTGACCATTCAACGCTACGTGCGCGGCTTCATCGCCAGGCAGCGATTCCGCCCGAGGTTTCTCACTTGCTGTCCATTCCCCGTTACTTCTCTCTCATGATCTCCTTCTTTCTCTCTTAGAATGGCTCTTCTCTCGCGGGCCCAACAACTGCAGAAGGCGAATGCCGAACTGCGCCAAGGAGACCTCTTTGTGGGTGAAGTCGCCACACTCAACCACAGTCTCCACAGTCAACTCATCCAGCATATCCGAGTTCGCCTCCCTTCCTTCTGCCTATCTTGCTTCTCCTCCCCCTCTTTCTTACTCGTCATGATGTTATTCTTTTCCCAGATGACCCAGTGGCCCCTTGAAAAGGCGACATCGGAGTACGGCTCCTGCGTGGAGATGGTCGACACCATTCTAGCCAGCATTCGGTCAGATCTTTACATTTCCGGGACTTCCTAATCTTATTCTCGTTCAGTGATGCCGAGGCTCTGAGATGGGAGAGGGAAGCAGAAGAAGAGAGAAGGCGAGTGGAAGAGAAGCATGCTAGGCTGGTTCGGGAGGAGAAGCAGAGGTAAGGCCTTTTCGGAGGCGACTAATCTGGAATGTCTAATGCTGACCATTTCAATCTTTTCTATCTGCTTTGGCGGGCATAAAACTGGGGAGGATTCTCTTTTCGTGGTTTTCAGACGACTCCAGAGGGAGAAAGAACGACTTGCGGCAGAGAAGGCGGCGAAAAAAAGAGAAGAGGAGGAAGAGAGGATGAGGAAGGAAAAAGAGGAGGAACAGAAGAAGGAAAAGATGGAGAAAGAGAGGAGCAGACTGGATGCTACCCTCAGGGAGCAGAGGAGGGAAGACGATCGCAAGCATCAGCCGCCCCTCATTGAGAATGACACTGACCTCTCCACTTGGCAGTTGTCCAAGCTGCGCGACACTATTAACAATTCCACTGGTTAGAGCAACATTCTAATCTTTCCTTTCTGAATCTGGATGTTAAAGAGGACTCGAAAACAGCCTTGTTTGTATTCAGATGTGTCGCAGCTTCTGAGATGCAAGGAGGAGTTCCACCGCCGTCTCCGGGTCTACAACGAGTGGCGAACCCGCCAGACGTGTCGTGAGAATCCCGTGCCCACTGCCGCTGCGATCTCCCGCCCTCTCTCATCTGACCGGACTCCTCTCACTGAGCAGCGCTTCTTCAAAGTAAGCATCGCTGGCCGAGCTGGCCAGAACGGACTCCGCTACGCCCACTTCAACGGACAGTGGATTGCTCGCAAAGTCAGCGCACTGTTCCTTGTGTCTTCACTCTTACCATCCCTCCTTGCAGATTGAAATGCAGCCGCGTTCCAAAGTGTCTCTGTTGGTGGCGGGCCATGACGACTTGAACATGCTGGATGTGTCCCTGGAGCAGAGTGGCCTCTGTCGCCGGAAGGGAGCTGAGATTCGCAAGGAGGAGTTCGAGGCTGTCTGGACACACCACGGAGGCACACCGAATTCACCCTGACCACCTCCACGACCCCATCTACTCACACCCTCACCCCTCGCACTCCATCATCCCTCCTACTGACTACGAGTAAATCTCCACGTCACGGGTTTTCCCACTAACATTCTTGCTAGGAATAGCAAGTTTGCCCCATCTCTAAGGAATGAAGCGTGAAATGAAAGATGAGATTGCACAAAGAACAGCTCAACGCAAGCAATGAAGAGATTGGCTAGATAGAAATTGCCGCTGGAGCAGTGGAAAACAAGAGGAGAAGTTGTTGATCAACGTTGTGCCCACCAAACAATAAAAGGCCAATTTGAACCTCGCGCGAAAAGCGTTGGCGGGTTAAAGGAGGTATCAAAATGTATCCAGAAAGTTTGAGCCATTTTCTTCCATTACATTCTGAGCAATAGTAACGTTAAAACTGGCGGGTAGAGAATTAGCTACGGTAGGTCGGAGCCGCCCTCCTTTTTCACATGCTCTCTCGACCGAGCGACAGGCAGCTTTATGAGCGCGCGCATTCAAACGCTTTCTCTAGCGCTACTGTAGAATTATTCGCCGGATACTTCCTTTAAATAAAACCACCGCTTCAAGATAAACGAAGTGCTACTGCATCGAATTTTTTTTTCATTTTTTTTTTGTTTTCTTTAAAAAAACCTAAAGAACTCGAAGAGAATGTACTAGATGAATAACTTATTTTATGCATTCGATGTTTATGATGTGTCCAGACAGCCTCGAACTCCTCCTTGCGAATCTCACAAGGGAAGTCTTTCGGCGGTGTGTGGCAAATCACAACATATTATACATCATTCGAAAGCTCTCAACGAGCTGGTAAGGTTTTTGATGTTTATAGCTGCAGAAGAGATTCTCTTTCGCCGAAATTGCAGGAAAAATATCCTAAAATTAACATTTGCACGATATGTGCTAGCTTTATGGACTCTAAAACTAATGTTTACGTAACAGTAGGCCATATAATACTTAATAACTTCATTTCTGATGACTTTTGGGAAAAAAATTTTTTAGGCCATTTTTCACCAAAGGGTTTAAATTTTTCATTTTCACCATTTTCACCAATTTTCCCCCTTTGGTGAAAAATGGCCTGTTTTGTATGGAGAAAAATAAATTTTTTTTCTTAACAAGGGAATGGTCTATCCATAGGGTGGCGGATTGCAACGAAATGTGGTTTCCCTGAAAGCTGAAGTTCTAAAATATATGGAAAAGTGAAAAATTTTTGCCCGTTTGGCCTCAGAACCCAGAAATAAATCGATAAAAATCTACCTCCCGGTAAGGCAAGTTTTGTCTGCAGTTCCAACAGGAGATTTTTCAAGCGGCTGCGTAGTCTAGTGGATAACGCGGTTGCTTTACGGTTTGCAGTTCTCGGGTTCGAATCCCAGTTCGGGCAAAATTTTTGCAATGATTTGCAATTTAAAGTAGGAGTGTGTAACTGTGAAAAAAATTGGAATCGAAATTTTTTACGCACCAATTAAAGAAGGATGTATTAGAAAAAGCAGAACATTGCCAAGATGCATATTGTGGTACTGTTGTACTATTCCCTGCCCAGAGGTCAAATTTTTTGAATAATTTTATTTTGGCTGAAATTCAAACTAATGGGATTTAAAGTACGGTGAATACCAATATCATAATAATTTCTTACCATGACCATTTGCACGTAGTACGAAACAAAAAGAGGGTAAAGTTACCGCAACTCGGGAAAATGGCTTCATGATAAGAAATTAATACTATCTGCTAATCGGGATCCCACTCGCGTGTTAACGATGATGTGGAATGCAGTGCTGTACCAGGTCCGGCGCACGACTCCAGACCGGAGGGGTATAAAGCGAGAAAAAATTATTCTTCGGTCAAAAACCACATTATTTGGGGGAAAAATGCCTTTTATTCAAGGGAAAAAATATTTCCATAAAAAATTTCGATTCCAATTTTTTTCATAGTTACACAGTCCTACTTTAAATTGCAAATCATTGCAAAAATTTTGCCCGAACTGGGATTCGAACCCGAGAACTGCAAACTGTGTGGCTTCATCGATGTTCAGAGAGATAAGACGATATCTGCAAACTACCCAAAGGTTTGATCATTGTCTGCCACCCTTAGCACTCTGCGTGGGGGTATAGCTCAGTGGTAGAGCGCTCGCTTAGCATGCGAGAGGTCTGGGGTTCAATTCCCCATACCTCCAATAAATTTTTTTAATTTTCAACAATAAATTGACACATTTGACTAATTTACTAAATTTTTATCAGGAGTACTCTCCTGACAGATTAAAACTGTTATCAATGCAGCATCTATTTTAGCCAAAAGATCCTTGGAGGCATGGGGAATCGAACCCCAGACCTCGCGCATGCGAAGCGCGCGCATATTTTCACATTTGCTAAGGTGCAGAGAAAAGTAGAAATCGGAAATAAACTCAGTGGTCTCGCTCGATATGAATGCTGATAGAGTCTTCCCAAAAAGATCATCAAAGTTGAGAGATATAAGAAGAGATCTGCAAAGTACAATTTTTTTAAAAATAATTGTCTGAAACACTTAGCAATGCCCTTGGGGCTCAGTGATTGAGCAGAATGCTGACAGAGTGTGTGGCTTCATCGATGTTCAGAGAGATAAGACGATATCTGCAAACTACCCAAGGTTTGATCACTGTCTGCCACCCTTAGCACTCTGCGTGGGGGTATAGCTCAGTGGTAGAGCGCTCGCTTAGCATGCGAGAGGTCTGGGGTTCAATTCCCCATACCTCCAGAAATAATTTTTCTATTTCATTGATGTTGAAAATCATCTACTTTTATGAGTCGAGAGACAAATAAGCAGATCGCTGGGGGGTATAGCTCAGTGGTAGAGCGCTCGCTTAGCATGCGAGAGGTCTGGGGTTCAATTCCCCATACCTCCAATAAAATTTTTAATTTTCAACAATAAATTGACACATTTGACTAATTTACTAAATTTTTATCAGGAGTACTCTCCTGACAGATTAAAACTGTTATCAATGCAGCATCTATTTTAGCCAAAAGATCCTTGGAGGCATGGGGAATCGAACCCCAGACCTCGCGCATGCGAAGCGCGCGCTCTACCCCTGAGCTATGCCCCCGACGGAGGGTCTCAATATTTTCACATTTGCTAAGGTGCAGAGAAAAGTAGAAATCGGAAATAAACTCAGTGGTCTCGCTCGATATGAATGCTGATAGAGTCTTCCCAAAAAGATCATCAAAGTTGAGAGATATAAGAAGAGATCTGCAAAAGAACAATTTTTTTAAACATAATTGTCTGAAACACTTAGCAATGCCCTTGGTGCTCAGTGATTGAGTGAGCAGAATGCTGACAGAGTGTGTGGCTTCATCGATGTTCAGAGAGATAAGACGATATCTGCAAACTACCCAAAGGTTTGATCATTGTCTGCCACCCTTAGCACTCTGCGTGGGGGTATAGCTCAGTGGTAGAGCGCTCGCTTAGCATGCGAGAGGTCTGGGGTTCAATTCCCCATACCTCCAGAAATAATTTTTCTATTTCATTGATGTTGAAAATCATCTACTTTTATGAGTCGAGAGACAAATAAGCAGATCGCTGGGGGGTATAGCTCAGTGGTAGAGCGCTCGCTTAGCATGCAAGAGGTCTGCGGTTCAATTCAATTCACCATACCTCCAATAAAATTTTTAATTTTCAACAATAAATTGACACATTTGACTAATTTACTAAATTTTTATCAGGAGTACTCTCCTGACAGATTAAAACTGTTATCAATGCAGCATCTATTTTAGCCAAAAGATCCTTGGAGGCATGGGGAATCGAACCCCAGACCTCGCGCATGCGAAGCGCGCGCATATTTTCACATTTGCTAAGGTGCAGAGAAAAGTAGAAATCGGAAATAAACTCAGTGGTCTCGCTCGATATGAATGCTGATAGAGTCTTCCCAAAAAGATCATCAAAGTTGAGAGATATAAGAAGAGATCTGCAAAGTACAATTTTTTTAAAAATAATTGTCTGAAACACTTAGCAATGCCCTTGGGGCTCAGTGATTGAGCAGAATGCTGACAGAGTGTGTGGCTTCATCGATGTTCAGAGAGATAAGACGATATCTGCAAACTACCCAAGGTTTGATCACTGTCTGCCACCCTTAGCACTCTGCGTGGGGGTATAGCTCAGTGGTAGAGCGCTCGCTTAGCATGCGAGAGGTCTGGGGTTCAATTCCCCATACCTCCAGAAATAATTTTTCTATTTCATTGATGTTGAAAATCATCTACTTTTATGAGTCGAGAGACAAATAAGCAGATCGCTGGGGGGTATAGCTCAGTGGTAGAGCGCTCGCTTAGCATGCGAGAGGTCTGGGGTTCAATTCCCCATACCTCCAATAAAATTTTTAATTTTCAACAATAAATTGACACATTTGACTAATTTACTAAATTTTTATCAGGAGTACTCTCCTGACAGATTAAAACTGTTATCAATGCAGCATCTATTTTAGCCAAAAGATCCTTGGAGGCATGGGGAATCGAACCCCAGACCTCGCGCATGCGAAGCGCGCGCTCTACCCCTGAGCTATGCCCCCGACGGAGGGTCTCAATATTTTCACATTTGCTAAGGTGCAGAGAAAAGTAGAAATCGGAAATAAACTCAGTGGTCTCGCTCGATATGAATGCTGATAGAGTCTTCCCAAAAAGATCATCAAAGTTGAGAGATATAAGAAGAGATCTGCAAAAGAACAATTTTTTTAAACATAATTGTCTGAAACACTTAGCAATGCCCTTGGGGCTCAGTGATTGAGTGAGCAGAATGCTGACAGAGTGTGTGGCTTCATCGATGTTCAGAGAGATAAGACGATATCTGCAAACTACCCAAAGGTTTGATCATTGTCTGCCACCCTTAGCACTCTGCGTGGGGGTATAGCTCAGTGGTAGAGCGCTCGCTTAGCATGCGAGAGGTCTGGGGTTCAATTCCCCATACCTCCAGAAATAATTTTTCTATTTCATTGATGTTGAAAATCATCTACTTTTATGAGTCGAGAGACAAATAAGCAGATCGCTGGGGGGTATAGCTCAGTGGTAGAGCGCTCGCTTAGCATGCGAGAGGTCTGGGGTTCAATTCCCCATACCTCCAATAAAATTTTTAATTTTCAACAATAAATTGACACATTTGACTAATTTACTAAATTTTTATCAGGAGTACTCTCCTGACAGATTAAAACTGTTATCAATGCAGCATCTATTTTAGCCAAAAGATCCTTGGAGGCATGGGGAATCGAACCCCAGACCTCGCGCATGCGAAGCGCGCGCTCTACCCCTGAGCTATGCCCCCGACGGAGGGTCTCAATATTTTCACATTTGCTAAGGTGCAGAGAAAAGTAGAAATCGGAAATAAACTCAGTGGTCTCGCTCGATATGAATGCTGATAGAGTCTTCCCAAAAAGATCATCAAAGTTGAGAGATATAAGAAGAGATCTGCAAAAGAACAATTTTTTTAAACATAATTGTCTGAAACACTTAGCAATGCCCTTGGGGCTCAGTGATTGAGTGAGCAGAATGCTGACAGAGTGTGTGGCTTCATCGATGTTCAGAGAGATAAGACGATATCTGCAAACTACCCAAAGGTTTGATCATTGTCTGCCACCCTTAGCACTCTGCGTGGGGGTATAGCTCAGTGGTAGAGCGCTCGCTTAGCATGCGAGAGGTCTGGGGTTCAATTCCCCATACCTCCAGAAATAATTTTTCTATTTCATTGATGTTGAAAATCATCTACTTTTATGAGTCGAGAGACAAATAAGCAGATCGCTGGGGGGTATAGCTCAGTGGTAGAGCGCTCGCTTAGCATGCGAGAGGTCTGGGGTTCAATTCCCCATACCTCCAATAAAATTTTTAATTTTCAACAATAAATTGACACATTTGACTAATTTACTAAATTTTTATCAGGAGTACTCTCCTGACAGATTAAAACTGTTATCAATGCAGCATCTATTTTAGCCAAAAGATCCTTGGAGGCATGGGGAATCGAACCCCAGACCTCGCGCATGCGAAGCGCGCGCTCTACCCCTGAGCTATGCCCCCGACGGAGGGTCTCAATATTTTCACATTTGCTAAGGTGCAGAGAAAAGTAGAAATCGGAAATAAACTCAGTGGTCTCGCTCGATATGAATGCTGATAGAGTCTTCCCAAAAAGATCATCAAAGTTGAGAGATATAAGAAGAGATCTGCAAAAGAACAATTTTTTTAAACATAATTGTCTGAAACACTTAGCAATGCCCTTGGGGCTCAGTGATTGAGTGAGCAGAATGCTGACAGAGTGTGTGGCTTCATCGATGTTCAGAGAGATAAGACGATATCTGCAAACTACCCAAAGGTTTGATCATTGTCTGCCACCCTTAGCACTCTGCGTGGGGGTATAGCTCAGTGGTAGAGCGCTCGCTTAGCATGCGAGAGGTCTGGGGTTCAATTCCCCATACCTCCAGAAATAATTTTTCTATTTCATTGATGTTGAAAATCATCTACTTTTATGAGTCGAGAGACAAATAAGCAGATCGCTGGGGGGTATAGCTCAGTGGTAGAGCGCTCGCTTAGCATGCAAGAGGTCTGCGGTTCAATTCAATTCACCATACCTCCAATAAAATTTTTAATTTTCAACAATAAATTGACACATTTGACTAATTTACTAAATTTTTATCAGGAGTTCCCTCCTGACAGATTAAAACTGTTATCAATGCAGCATCTATTTTAGCCAAAAGATCCTTGGAGGCATGGGGAATCGAACCCCAGACCTCGCGCATGCGAAGCGCGCGCATATTTTCACATTTGCTAAGGTGCAGAGAAAAGTAGAAATCGGAAATAAACTCAGTGGTCTCGCTCGATATGAATGCTGATAGAGTCTTCCCAAAAAGATCATCAAAGTTGAGAGATATAAGAAGAGATCTGCAAAGTACAATTTTTTTTTAAATAATTGTCTGAAACACTTAGCAATGCCCTTGGGGCTCAGTGATTGAGCAGAATGCTGACAGAGTGTGTGGCTTCATCGATGTTCAGAGAGATAAGACGATATCTGCAAACTACCCAAAGGTTTGATCATTGTCTGCCACCCTTAGCACTCTGCGTGGGGGTATAGCTCAGTGGTAGAGCGCTCGCTTAGCATGCGAGAGGTCTGGGGTTCAATTCCCCATACCTCCAGAAATAATTTTTCTATTTCATTGATGTTGAAAATCATCTACTTTTATGAGTCGAGAGACAAATAAGCAGATCGCTGGGGGTATAGCTCAGTGGTAGAGCGCTCGCTTAGCATGCAAGAGGTCTGCGGTTCAATTCAATTCACCATACCTCCAATAAAATTTTTAATTTTCAACAATAAATTGACACATTTGACTAATTTACTAAATTTTTATCAGGAGTTCCCTCCTGACAGATTAAAACTGTTATCAATGCAGCATCTATTTTAGCCAAAAGATCCTTGGAGGCATGGGGAATCGAACCCCAGACCTCGCGCATGCGAAGCGCGCGCATATTTTCACATTTGCTAAGGTGCAGAGAAAAGTAGAAATCGGAAATAAACTCAGTGGTCTCGCTCGATATGAATGCTGATAGAGTCTTCCCAAAAAGATCATCAAAGTTGAGAGATATAAGAAGAGATCTGCAAAGTACAATTTTTTTTTAAATAATTGTCTGAAACACTTAGCAATGCCCTTGGGGCTCAGTGATTGAGCAGAATGCTGACAGAGTGTGTGGCTTCATCGATGTTCAGAGAGATAAGACGATATCTGCAAACTACCCAAAGGTTTGATCATTGTCTGCCACCCTTAGCACTCTGCGTGGGGGTATAGCTCAGTGGTAGAGCGCTCGCTTAGCATGCGAGAGGTCTGGGGTTCAATTCCCCATACCTCCAGAAATAATTTTTCTATTTCATTGATGTTGAAAATCATCTACTTTTATGAGTCGAGAGACAAATAAGCAGATCGCTGGGGGGTATAGCTCAGTGGTAGAGCGCTCGCTTAGCATGCAAGAGGTCTGCGGTTCAATTCAATTCACCATACCTCCAATAAAATTTTTAATTTTCAACAATAAATTGACACATTTGACTAATTTACTAAATTTTTATCAGGAGTTCCCTCCTGACAGATTAAAACTGTTATCAATGCAGCATCTATTTTAGCCAAAAGATCCTTGGAGGCATGGGGAATCGAACCCCAGACCTCGCGCATGCGAAGCGCGCGCATATTTTCACATTTGCTAAGGTGCAGAGAAAAGTAGAAATCGGAAATAAACTCAGTGGTCTCGCTCGATATGAATGCTGATAGAGTCTTCCCAAAAAGATCATCAAAGTTGAGAGATATAAGAAGAGATCTGCAAAGTACAATTTTTTTTTTAAATAATTGTCTGAAACACTTAGCAATGCCCTTGGGGCTCAGTGATTGAGCAGAATGCTGACAGAGTGTGTGGCTTCATCGATGTTCAGAGAGATAAGACGATATCTGCAAACTACCCAAAGGTTTGATCATTGTCTGCCACCCTTAGCACTCTGCGTGGGGGTATAGCTCAGTGGTAGAGCGCTCGCTTAGCATGCGAGAGGTCTGGGGTTCAATTCCCCATACCTCCAGAAATAATTTTTCTATTTCATTGATGTTGAAAATCATCTACTTTTATGAGTCGAGAGACAAATAAGCAGATCGCTGGGGGGTATAGCTCAGTGGTAGAGCGCTCGCTTAGCATGCAAGAGGTCTGCGGTTCAATTCAATTCACCATACCTCCAATAAAATTTTTAATTTTCAACAATAAATTGACACATTTGACTAATTTACTAAATTTTTATCAGGAGTTCCCTCCTGACAGATTAAAACTGTTATCAATGCAGCATCTATTTTAGCCAAAAGATCCTTGGAGGCATGGGGAATCGAACCCCAGACCTCGCGCATGCGAAGCGCGCGCATATTTTCACATTTGCTAAGGTGCAGAGAAAAGTAGAAATCGGAAATAAACTCAGTGGTCTCGCTCGATATGAATGCTGATAGAGTCTTCCCAAAAAGATCATCAAAGTTGAGAGATATAAGAAGAGATCTGCAAAGTACAATTTTTTTTTAAATAATTGTCTGAAACACTTAGCAATGCCCTTGGGGCTCAGTGATTGAGCAGAATGCTGACAGAGTGTGTGGCTTCATCGATGTTCAGAGAGATAAGACGATATCTGCAAACTACCCAAAGGTTTGATCATTGTCTGCCACCCTTAGCACTCTGCGTGGGGGTATAGCTCAGTGGTAGAGCGCTCGCTTAGCATGCGAGAGGTCTGGGGTTCAATTCCCCATACCTCCAGAAATAATTTTTCTATTTCATTGATGTTGAAAATCATCTACTTTTATGAGTCGAGAGACAAATAAGCAGATCGCTGGGGGGTATAGCTCAGTGGTAGAGCGCTCGCTTAGCATGCAAGAGGTCTGCGGTTCAATTCAATTCACCATACCTCCAATAAAATTTTTAATTTTCAACAATAAATTGACACATTTGACTAATTTACTAAATTTTTATCAGGAGTTCCCTCCTGACAGATTAAAACTGTTATCAATGCAGCATCTATTTTAGCCAAAAGATCCTTGGAGGCATGGGGAATCGAACCCCAGACCTCGCGCATGCGAAGCGCGCGCATATTTTCACATTTGCTAAGGTGCAGAGAAAAGTAGAAATCGGAAATAAACTCAGTGGTCTCGCTCGATATGAATGCTGATAGAGTCTTCCCAAAAAGATCATCAAAGTTGAGAGATATAAGAAGAGATCTGCAAAGTACAATTTTTTTTAAATAATTGTCTGAAACACTTAGCAATGCCCTTGGGGCTCAGTGATTGAGCAGAATGCTGACAGAGTGTGTGGCTTCATCGATGTTCAGAGAGATAAGACGATATCTGCAAACTACCCAAAGGTTTGATCATTGTCTGCCACCCTTAGCACTCTGCGTGGGGGTATAGCTCAGTGGTAGAGCGCTCGCTTAGCATGCGAGAGGTCTGGGGTTCAATTCCCCATACCTCCAGAAATAATTTTTCTATTTCATTGATGTTGAAAATCATCTACTTTTATGAGTCGAGAGACAAATAAGCAGATCGCTGGGGGTATAGCTCAGTGGTAGAGCGCTCGCTTAGCATGCAAGAGGTCTGCGGTTCAATTCAATTCACCATACCTCCAATAAAATTTTTAATTTTCAACAATAAATTGACACATTTGACTAATTTACTAAATTTTTATCAGGAGTTCCCTCCTGACAGATTAAAACTGTTATCAATGCAGCATCTATTTTAGCCAAAAGATCCTTGGAGGCATGGGGAATCGAACCCCAGACCTCGCGCATGCGAAGCGCGCGCATATTTTCACATTTGCTAAGGTGCAGAGAAAAGTAGAAATCGGAAATAAACTCAGTGGTCTCGCTCGATATGAATGCTGATAGAGTCTTCCCAAAAAGATCATCAAAGTTGAGAGATATAAGAAGAGATCTGCAAAGTACAATTTTTTTTTAAATAATTGTCTGAAACACTTAGCAATGCCCTTGGGGCTCAGTGATTGAGCAGAATGCTGACAGAGTGTGTGGCTTCATCGATGTTCAGAGAGATAAGACGATATCTGCAAACTACCCAAAGGTTTGATCATTGTCTGCCACCCTTAGCACTCTGCGTGGGGGTATAGCTCAGTGGTAGAGCGCTCGCTTAGCATGCGAGAGGTCTGGGGTTCAATTCCCCATACCTCCAGAAATAATTTTTCTATTTCATTGATGTTGAAAATCATCTACTTTTATGAGTCGAGAGACAAATAAGCAGATCGCTGGGGGGTATAGCTCAGTGGTAGAGCGCTCGCTTAGCATGCGAGAGGTCTGGGGTTCAATTCCCCATACCTCCAATTAAATTTTTAATTTTCAACAATAAATTGACACATTTGACTAATTTACTAAATTTTTATCAGGAGTACTCTCCTGACAGATTAAAACTGTTATCAATGCAGCATCTATTTTAGCCAAAAGATCCTTGGAGGCATGGGGAATCGAACCCCAGACCTCGCGCATGCGAAGCGCGCGCTCTACCCCTGAGCTATGCCCCCGACGGAGGGTCTCAATATTTTCACATTTGCTAAGGTGCAGAGAAAAGTAGAAATCGGAAATAAACTCAGTGGTCTCGCTCGATATGAATGCTGATAGAGTCTTCCCAAAGAGATCATCAAAGTTGAGAGATATAAGAAGAGATCTGCAAAAGAACAATTTTTTTAAACATAATTGTCTGAAACACTTAGCAATGCCCTTGGGGCTCAGTGATTGAGCAGAATGCTGACAGAGTGTGTGGCTTCATCGATGTTCAGAGAGATAAGACGATATCTGCAAACTACCCAAAGGTTTGATCATTGTCTGCCACCCTTAGCACTCTGCGTGGGGGTATAGCTCAGTGGTAGAGCGCTCGCTTAGCATGCGAGAGGTCTGGGGTTCAATTCCCCATACCTCCAGAAATAATTTTTCTATTTCATTGATGTTGAAAATCATCTACTTTTATGAGTCGAGAGACAAATAAGCAGATCGCTCAGTGGTAGAGCGCTCGCTTAGCATGCAAGAGGTCTGCGGTTCAATTCAATTCACCATACCTCCAATAAAATTTTTAATTTTCAACAATAAATTGACACATTTGACTAATTTACTAAATTTTTATCAGGAGTTCCCTCCTGACAGATTAAAACTGTTATCAATGCAGCATCTATTTTAGCCAAAAGATCCTTGGAGGCATGGGGAATCGAACCCCAGACCTCGCGCATGCGAAGCGCGCGCATATTTTCACATTTGCTAAGGTGCAGAGAAAAGTAGAAATCGGAAATAAACTCAGTGGTCTCGCTCGATATGAATGCTGATAGAGTCTTCCCAAAAAGATCATCAAAGTTGAGAGATATAAGAAGAGATCTGCAAAGTACAATTTTTTTTAAAATAATTGTCTGAAACACTTAGCAATGCCCTTGGGGCTCAGTGATTGAGCAGAATGCTGACAGAGTGTGTGGCTTCATCGATGTTCAGAGAGATAAGACGATATCTGCAAACTACCCAAAGGTTTGATCATTGTCTGCCACCCTTAGCACTCTGCGTGGGGGTATAGCTCAGTGGTAGAGCGCTCGCTTAGCATGCGAGAGGTCTGGGGTTCAATTCCCCATACCTCCAGAAATAATTTTTCTATTTCATTGATGTTGAAAATCATCTACTTTTATGAGTCGAGAGACAAATAAGCAGATCGCGGGGGGTATAGCTCAGTGGTAGAGCGCTCGCTTAGCATGCGAGAGGTCTGGGGTTCAATTCCCCATACCTCCAATAAAATTTTTAATTTTCAACAATAAATTGACACATTTGACTAATTTACTAAATTTTTATCAGGAGTACTCTCCTGACAGATTAAAACTGTTATCAATGCAGCATCTATTTTAGCCAAAAGATCCTTGGAGGCATGGGGAATCGAACCCCAGACCTCGCGCATGCGAAGCGCGCGCATATTTTCACATTTGCTAAGGTGCAGAGAAAAGTAGAAATCGGAAATAAACTCAGTGGTCTCGCTCGATATGAATGCTGATAGAGTCTTCCCAAAAAGATCATCAAAGTTGAGAGATATAAGAAGAGATCTGCAAAGTACAATTTTTTTTAAAATAATTGTCTGAAACACTTAGCAATGCCCTTGGGGCTCAGTGATTGAGCAGAATGCTGACAGAGTGTGTGGCTTCATCGATGTTCAGAGAGATAAGACGATATCTGCAAACTACCCAAAGGTTTGATCATTGTCTGCCACCCTTAGCACTCTGCGTGGGGGTATAGCTCAGTGGTAGAGCGCTCGCTTAGCATGCGAGAGGTCTGGGGTTCAATTCCCCATACCTCCAGAAATAATTTTTCTATTTCATTGATGTTGAAAATCATCTACTTTTATGAGTCGAGAGACAAATAAGCAGATCGCGGGGGGTATAGCTCAGTGGTAGAGCGCTCGCTTAGCATGCGAGAGGTCTGGGGTTCAATTCCCCATACCTCCAATAAAATTTTTAATTTTCAACAATAAATTGACACATTTGACTAATTTACTAAATTTTTATCAGGAGTACTCTCCTGACAGATTAAAACTGTTATCAATGCAGCATCTATTTTAGCCAAAAGATCCTTGGAGGCATGGGGAATCGAACCCCAGACCTCGCGCATGCGAAGCGCGCGCATATTTTCACATTTGCTAAGGTGCAGAGAAAAGTAGAAATCGGAAATAAACTCAGTGGTCTCGCTCGATATGAATGCTGATAGAGTCTTCCCAAAAAGATCATCAAAGTTGAGAGATATAAGAAGAGATCTGCAAAGTACAATTTTTTTAAAAATAATTGTCTGAAACACTTAGCAATGCCCTTGGGGCTCAGTGATTGAGCAGAATGCTGACAGAGTGTGTGGCTTCATCGATGTTCAGAGAGATAAGACGATATCTGCAAACTACCCAAAGGTTTGATCATTGTCTGCCACCCTTAGCACTCTGCGTGGGGGTATAGCTCAGTGGTAGAGCGCTCGCTTAGCATGCGAGAGGTCTGGGGTTCAATTCCCCATACCTCCAGAAATAATTTTTCTATTTCATTGATGTTGAAAATCATCTACTTTTATGAGTCGAGAGACAAATAAGCAGATCGCTGGGGGGTATAGCTCAGTGGTAGAGCGCTCGCTTAGCATGCAAGAGGTCTGCGGTTCAATTCAATTCACCATACCTCCAATAAAATTTTTAATTTTCAACAATAAATTGACACATTTGACTAATTTACTAAATTTTTATCAGGAGTTCCCTCCTGACAGATTAAAACTGTTATCAATGCAGCATCTATTTTAGCCAAAAGATCCTTGGAGGCATGGGGAATCGAACCCCAGACCTCGCGCATGCGAAGCGCGCGCATATTTTCACATTTGCTAAGGTGCAGAGAAAAGTAGAAATCGGAAATAAACTCAGTGGTCTCGCTCGATATGAATGCTGATAGAGTCTTCCCAAAAAGATCATCAAAGTTGAGAGATATAAGAAGAGATCTGCAAAGTACAATTTTTTTTAAAATAATTGTCTGAAACACTTAGCAATGCCCTTGGGGCTCAGTGATTGAGCAGAATGCTGACAGAGTGTGTGGCTTCATCGATGTTCAGAGAGATAAGACGATATCTGCAAACTACCCAAAGGTTTGATCATTGTCTGCCACCCTTAGCACTCTGCGTGGGGGTATAGCTCAGTGGTAGAGCGCTCGCTTAGCATGCGAGAGGTCTGGGGTTCAATTCCCCATACCTCCAGAAATAATTTTTCTATTTCATTGATGTTGAAAATCATCTACTTTTATGAGTCGAGAGACAAATAAGCAGATCGCTGGGGGGTATAGCTCAGTGGTAGAGCGCTCGCTTAGCATGCGAGAGGTCTGGGGTTCAATTCCCCATACCTCCAATAAAATTTTTAATTTTCAACAATAAATTGACACATTTGACTAATTTACTAAATTTTTATCAGGAGTACTCTCCTGACAGATTAAAACTGTTATCAATGCAGCATCTATTTTAGCCAAAAGATCCTTGGAGGCATGGGGAATCGAACCCCAGACCTCGCGCATGCGAAGCGCGCGCATATTTTCACATTTGCTAAGGTGCAGAGAAAAGTAGAAATCGGAAATAAACTCAGTGGTCTCGCTCGATATGAATGCTGATAGAGTCTTCCCAAAAAGATCATCAAAGTTGAGAGATATAAGAAGAGATCTGCAAAGTACAATTTTTTTTAAAATAATTGTCTGAAACACTTAGCAATGCCCTTGGGGCTCAGTGATTGAGCAGAATGCTGACAGAGTGTGTGGCTTCATCGATGTTCAGAGAGATAAGACGATATCTGCAAACTACCCAAAGGTTTGATCATTGTCTGCCACCCTAAGCACTCTGCGTGGGGGTATAGCTCAGTGGTAGAGCGCTCGCTTAGCATGCGAGAGGTCTGGGGTTCAATTCCCCATACCTCCAGAAATAATTTTTCTATTTCATTGATGTTGAAAATCATCTACTTTTATGAGTCGAGAGACAAATAAGCAGATCGCGGAGGGTATAGCTCAGTGGTAGAGCGCTCGCTTAGCATGCGAGAGGTCTGGGGTTCAATTCCCCATACCTCCAATAAAATTTTTAATTTTCAACAATAAATTGACACATTTGACTAATTTACTAAATTTTTATCAGGAGTACTCTCCTGACAGATTAAAACTGTTATCAATGCAGCATCTATTTTAGCCAAAAGATCCTTGGAGGCATGGGGAATCGAACCCCAGACCTCGCGCATGCGAAGCGCGCGCATATTTTCACATTTGCTAAGGTGCAGAGAAAAGTAGAAATCGGAAATAAACTCAGTGGTCTCGCTCGATATGAATGCTGATAGAGTCTTCCCAAAAAGATCATCAAAGTTGAGAGATATAAGAAGAGATCTGCAAAGTACAATTTTTTTTAAAATAATTGTCTGAAACACTTAGCAATGCCCTTGGGGCTCAGTGATTGAGCAGAATGCTGACAGAGTGTGTGGCTTCATCGATGTTCAGAGAGATAAGACGATATCTGCAAACTACCCAAAGGTTTGATCATTGTCTGCCACCCTTAGCACTCTGCGTGGGGGTATAGCTCAGTGGTAGAGCGCTCGCTTAGCATGCGAGAGGTCTGGGGTTCAATTCCCCATACCTCCAATAAAATTTTTAATTTTCAACAATAAATTGACACATTTGACTAATTTACTAAATTTTTATCAGGAGTACTCTCCTGACAGATTAAAACTGTTATCAATGCAGCATCTATTTTAGCCAAAAGATCCTTGGAGGCATGGGGAATCGAACCCCAGACCTCGCGCATGCGAAGCGCGCGCTCTACCCCTGAGCTATGCCCCCGACGGAGGGTCTCAATATTTTCACATTTGCTAAGGTGCAGAGAAAAGTAGAAATCGGAAATAAACTCAGTGGTCTCGCTCGATATGAATGCTGATAGAGTCTTCCCAAAGAGATCATCAAAGTTGAGAGATATAAGAAGAGATCTGCAAAAGAACAATTTTTTTAAACATAATTGTCTGAAACACTTAGCAATGCCCTTGGGGCTCAGTGATTGAGCAGAATGCTGACAGAGTGTGTGGCTTCATCGATGTTCAGAGAGATAAGACGATATCTGCAAACTACCCAAAGGTTTGATCATTGTCTGCCACCCTTAGCACTCTGCGTGGGGGTATAGCTCAGTGGTAGAGCGCTCGCTTAGCATGCGAGAGGTCTGGGGTTCAATTCCCCATACCTCCAGAAATAATTTTTCTATTTCATTGATGTTGAAAATCATCTACTTTTATGAGTCGAGAGACAAATAAGCAGATCGCTCAGTGGTAGAGCGCTCGCTTAGCATGCAAGAGGTCTGCGGTTCAATTCAATTCACCATACCTCCAATAAAATTTTTAATTTTCAACAATAAATTGACACATTTGACTAATTTACTAAATTTTTATCAGGAGTTCCCTCCTGACAGATTAAAACTGTTATCAATGCAGCATCTATTTTAGCCAAAAGATCCTTGGAGGCATGGGGAATCGAACCCCAGACCTCGCGCATGCGAAGCGCGCGCTCTACCCCTGAGCTATGCCCCCGACGGAGGGTCTCAATATTTTCACATTTGCTAAGGTGCAGAGAAAAGTAGAAATCGGAAATAAACTCAGTGGTCTCGCTCGATATGAATGCTGATAGAGTCTTCCCAAAAAGATCATCAAAGTTGAGAGATATAAGAAGAGATCTGCAAAGTACAATTTTTTTTAAAATAATTGTCTGAAACACTTAGCAATGCCCTTGGGGCTCAGTGATTGAGCAGAATGCTGACAGAGTGTGTGGCTTCATCGATGTTCAGAGAGATAAGACGATATCTGCAAACTACCCAAAGGTTTGATCATTGTCTGCCACCCTTAGCACTCTGCGTGGGGGTATAGCTCAGTGGTAGAGCGCTCGCTTAGCATGCGAGAGGTCTGGGGTTCAATTCCCCATACCTCCAGAAATAATTTTTCTATTTCATTGATGTTGAAAATCATCTACTTTTATGAGTCGAGAGACAAATAAGCAGATCGCTGGGGGGTATAGCTCAGTGGTAGAGCGCTCGCTTAGCATGCGAGAGGTCTGGGGTTCAATTCCCCATACCTCCAATAAAATTTTTAATTTTCAACAATAAATTGACACATTTGACTAATTTACTAAATTTTTATCAGGAGTACTCTCCTGACAGATTAAAACTGTTATCAATGCAGCATCTATTTTAGCCAAAAGATCCTTGGAGGCATGGGGAATCGAACCCCAGACCTCGCGCATGCGAAGCGCGCGCATATTTTCACATTTGCTAAGGTGCAGAGAAAAGTAGAAATCGGAAATAAACTCAGTGGTCTCGCTCGATATGAATGCTGATAGAGTCTTCCCAAAAAGATCATCAAAGTTGAGAGATATAAGAAGAGATCTGCAAAGTACAATTTTTTTTTAAAATAATTGTCTGAAACACTTAGCAATGCCCTTGGGGCTCAGTGATTGAGCAGAATGCTGACAGAGTGTGTGGCTTCATCGATGTTCAGAGAGATAAGACGATATCTGCAAACTACCCAAAGGTTTGATCATTGTCTGCCACCCTTAGCACTCTGCGTGGGGGTATAGCTCAGTGGTAGAGCGCTCGCTTAGCATGCGAGAGGTCTGGGGTTCAATTCCCCATACCTCCAGAAATAATTTTTCTATTTCATTGATGTTGAAAATCATCTACTTTTATGAGTCGAGAGACAAATAAGCAGATCGCTGGGGGGTATAGCTCAGTGGTAGAGCGCTCGCTTAGCATGCAAGAGGTCTGCGGTTCAATTCAATTCACCATACCTCCAATAAAATTTTTAATTTTCAACAATAAATTGACACATTTGACTAATTTACTAAATTTTTATCAGGAGTTCCCTCCTGACAGATTAAAACTGTTATCAATGCAGCATCTATTTTAGCCAAAAGATCCTTGGAGGCATGGGGAATCGAACCCCAGACCTCGCGCATGCGAAGCGCGCGCATATTTTCACATTTGCTAAGGTGCAGAGAAAAGTAGAAATCGGAAATAAACTCAGTGGTCTCGCTCGATATGAATGCTGATAGAGTCTTCCCAAAAAGATCATCAAAGTTGAGAGATATAAGAAGAGATCTGCAAAGTACAATTTTTTTTAAAATAATTGTCTGAAACACTTAGCAATGCCCTTGGGGCTCAGTGATTGAGCAGAATGCTGACAGAGTGTGTGGCTTCATCGATGTTCAGAGAGATAAGACGATATCTGCAAACTACCCAAAGGTTTGATCATTGTCTGCCACCCTTAGCACTCTGCGTGGGGGTATAGCTCAGTGGTAGAGCGCTCGCTTAGCATGCGAGAGGTCTGGGGTTCAATTCCCCATACCTCCAGAAATAATTTTTCTATTTCATTGATGTTGAAAATCATCTACTTTTATGAGTCGAGAGACAAATAAGCAGATCGCTGGGGGGTATAGCTCAGTGGTAGAGCGCTCGCTTAGCATGCGAGAGGTCTGGGGTTCAATTCCCCATACCTCCAATAAAATTTTTAATTTTCAACAATAAATTGACACATTTGACTAATTTACTAAATTTTTATCAGGAGTACTCTCCTGACAGATTAAAACTGTTATCAATGCAGCATCTATTTTAGCCAAAAGATCCTTGGAGGCATGGGGAATCGAACCCCAGACCTCGCGCATGCGAAGCGCGCGCTCTACCCCTGAGCTATGCCCCCGACGGAGGGTCTCAATATTTTCACATTTGCTAAGGTGCAGAGAAAAGTAGAAATCGGAAATAAACTCAGTGGTCTCGCTCGATATGAATGCTGATAGAGTCTTCCCAAAGAGATCATCAAAGTTGAGAGATATAAGAAGAGATCTGCAAAAGAACAATTTTTTTAAACATAATTGTCTGAAACACTTAGCAATGCCCTTGGGGCTCAGTGATTGAGCAGAATGCTGACAGAGTGTGTGGCTTCATCGATGTTCAGAGAGATAAGACGATATCTGCAAACTACCCAAAGGTTTGATCATTGTCTGCCACCCTTAGCACTCTGCGTGGGGGTATAGCTCAGTGGTAGAGCGCTCGCTTAGCATGCGAGAGGTCTGGGGTTCAATTCCCCATACCTCCAGAAATAATTTTTCTATTTCATTGATGTTGAAAATCATCTACTTTTATGAGTCGAGAGACAAATAAGCAGATCGCTCAGTGGTAGAGCGCTCGCTTAGCATGCAAGAGGTCTGCGGTTCAATTCAATTCACCATACCTCCAATAAAATTTTTAATTTTCAACAATAAATTGACACATTTGACTAATTTACTAAATTTTTATCAGGAGTTCCCTCCTGACAGATTAAAACTGTTATCAATGCAGCATCTATTTTAGCCAAAAGATCCTTGGAGGCATGGGGAATCGAACCCCAGACCTCGCGCATGCGAAGCGCGCGCATATTTTCACATTTGCTAAGGTGCAGAGAAAAGTAGAAATCGGAAATAAACTCAGTGGTCTCGCTCGATATGAATGCTGATAGAGTCTTCCCAAAAAGATCATCAAAGTTGAGAGATATAAGAAGAGATCTGCAAAGTACAATTTTTTTTAAAATAATTGTCTGAAACACTTAGCAATGCCCTTGGGGCTCAGTGATTGAGCAGAATGCTGACAGAGTGTGTGGCTTCATCGATGTTCAGAGAGATAAGACGATATCTGCAAACTACCCAAAGGTTTGATCATTGTCTGCCACCCTTAGCACTCTGCGTGGGGGTATAGCTCAGTGGTAGAGCGCTCGCTTAGCATGCGAGAGGTCTGGGGTTCAATTCCCCATACCTCCAGAAATAATTTTTCTATTTCATTGATGTTGAAAATCATCTACTTTTATGAGTCGAGAGACAAATAAGCAGATCGCTGGGGGGTATAGCTCAGTGGTAGAGCGCTCGCTTAGCATGCAAGAGGTCTGCGGTTCAATTCAATTCACCATACCTCCAATAAAATTTTTAATTTTCAACAATAAATTGACACATTTGACTAATTTACTAAATTTTTATCAGGAGTTCCCTCCTGACAGATTAAAACTGTTATCAATGCAGCATCTATTTTAGCCAAAAGATCCTTGGAGGCATGGGGAATCGAACCCCAGACCTCGCGCATGCGAAGCGCGCGCATATTTTCACATTTGCTAAGGTGCAGAGAAAAGTAGAAATCGGAAATAAACTCAGTGGTCTCGCTCGATATGAATGCTGATAGAGTCTTCCCAAAAAGATCATCAAAGTTGAGAGATATAAGAAGAGATCTGCAAAGTACAATTTTTTTTTTAAATAATTGTCTGAAACACTTAGCAATGCCCTTGGGGCTCAGTGATTGAGCAGAATGCTGACAGAGTGTGTGGCTTCATCGATGTTCAGAGAGATAAGACGATATCTGCAAACTACCCAAAGGTTTGATCATTGTCTGCCACCCTTAGCACTCTGCGTGGGGGTATAGCTCAGTGGTAGAGCGCTCGCTTAGCATGCGAGAGGTCTGGGGTTCAATTCCCCATACCTCCAGAAATAATTTTTCTATTTCATTGATGTTGAAAATCATCTACTTTTATGAGTCGAGAGACAAATAAGCAGATCGCTGGGGGGTATAGCTCAGTGGTAGAGCGCTCGCTTAGCATGCGAGAGGTCTGGGGTTCAATTCCCCATACCTCCAATAAAATTTTTAATTTTCAACAATAAATTGACACATTTGACTAATTTACTAAATTTTTATCAGGAGTACTCTCCTGACAGATTAAAACTGTTATCAATGCAGCATCTATTTTAGCCAAAAGATCCTTGGAGGCATGGGGAATCGAACCCCAGACCTCGCGCATGCGAAGTGCGCATATTTTCACATTTGCTAAGGTGCAGAGAAAAGTAGAAATCGGAAATAAACTCAGTGGTCTCGCTCGATATGAATGCTGATAGAGTCTTCCCAAAAAGATCATCAAAGTTGAGAGATATAAGAAGAGATCTGCAAAGTACAATTTTTTTTAAAATAATTGTCTGAAACACTTAGCAATGCCCTTGGGGCTCAGTGATTGAGCAGAATGCTGACAGAGTGTGTGGCTTCATCGATGTTCAGAGAGATAAGACGATATCTGCAAACTACCCAAAGGTTTGATCATTGTCTGCCACCCTTAGCACTCTGCGTGGGGGTATAGCTCAGTGGTAGAGCGCTCGCTTAGCACGCGAGAGGTCTGGGGTTCAATTCCCCATACCTCCAATAAAATTTTTAATTTTCAACAATAAATTGACACATTTGACTAATTTACTAAATTTTTATCAGGAGTACTCTCCTGACAGATTAAAACTGTTATCAATGCAGCATCTATTTTAGCCAAAAGATCCTTGGAGGCATGGGGAATCGAACCCCAGACCTCGCGCATGCGAAGCGCGCGCTCTACCCCTGAGCTATGCCCCCGACGGAGGGTCTCAATATTTTCACATTTGCTAAGGTGCAGAGAAAAGTAGAAATCGGAAATAAACTCAGTGGTCTCGCTCGATATGAATGCTGATAGAGTCTTCCCAAAGAGATCATCAAAGTTGAGAGATATAAGAAGAGATCTGCAAAAGAACAATTTTTTTAAACATAATTGTCTGAAATACTTAGCAATGCCCTTGGGGCTCAGTGATTGAGCAGAATGCTGACAGAGTGTGTGGCTTCATCGATGTTCAGAGAGATAAGACGATATCTGCAAACTACCCAAAGGTTTGATCATTGTCTGCCACCCTTAGCACTCTGCGTGGGGGTATAGCTCAGTGGTAGAGCGCTCGCTTAGCATGCGAGAGGTCTGGGGTTCAATTCCCCATACCTCCAGAAATAATTTTTCTATTTCATTGATGTTGAAAATCATCTACTTTTATGAGTCGAGAGACAAATAAGCAGATCGCTCAGTGGTAGAGCGCTCGCTTAGCATGCAAGAGGTCTGCGGTTCAATTCAATTCACCATACCTCCAATAAAATTTTTAATTTTCAACAATAAATTGACACATTTGACTAATTTACTAAATTTTTATCAGGAGTTCCCTCCTGACAGATTAAAACTGTTATCAATGCAGCATCTATTTTAGCCAAAAGATCCTTGGAGGCATGGGGAATCGAACCCCAGACCTCGCGCATGCGAAGCGCGCGCATATTTTCACATTTGCTAAGGTGCAGAGAAAAGTAGAAATCGGAAATAAACTCAGTGGTCTCGCTCGATATGAATGCTGATAGAGTCTTCCCAAAAAGATCATCAAAGTTGAGAGATATAAGAAGAGATCTGCAAAGTACAATTTTTTTTTTAAATAATTGTCTGAAACACTTAGCAATGCCCTTGGGGCTCAGTGATTGAGCAGAATGCTGACAGAGTGTGTGGCTTCATCGATGTTCAGAGAGATAAGACGATATCTGCAAACTACCCAAAGGTTTGATCATTGTCTGCCACCCTTAGCACTCTGCGTGGGGGTATAGCTCAGTGGTAGAGCGCTCGCTTAGCATGCGAGAGGTCTGGGGTTCAATTGACCATACCTCCAGAAATAATTTTTCTATTTCATTGATGTTGAAAATCATCTACTTTTATGAGTCGAGAGACAAATAAGCAGATCGCTGGGGGGTATAGCTCAGTGGTAGAGCGCTCGCTTAGCATGCGAGAGGTCTGGGGTTCAATTCCGCATACCTCCAATAAAATTTTTAATTTTCAACAATAAATTGACACATTTGACTAATTTACTAAATTTTTATCAGGAGTACTCTCCTGACAGATTAAAACTGTTATCAATGCAGCATCTATTTTAGCCAAAAGATCCTTGGAGGCATGGGGAATCGAACCCCAGACCTCGCGCATGCGAAGCGCGCGCATATTTTCACATTTGCTAAGGTGCAGAGAAAAGTAGAAATCGGAAATAAACTCAGTGGTCTCGCTCGATATGAATGCTGATAGAGTCTTCCCAAAAAGATCATCAAAGTTGAGAGATATAAGAAGAGATCTGCAAAGTACAATTTTTTTTAAAAATAATTGTCTGAAACACTTAGCAATGCCCTTGGGGCTCAGTGATTGAGCAGAATGCTGACAGAGTGTGTGGCTTCATCGATGTTCAGAGAGATAAGACGATATCTGCAAACTACCCAAAGGTTTGATCATTGTCTGCCACCCTTAGCACTCTGCGTGGGGGTATAGCTCAGTGGTAGAGCGCTCGCTTAGCATGCGAGAGGTCTGGGGTTCAATGCCCCATACCTCCAATAAAATTTTTAATTTTCAACAATAAATTGACACATTTGACTAATTTACTAAATTTTTATCAGGAGTACTCTCCTGACAGATTAAAACTGTTATCAATGCAGCATCTATTTTAGCCAAAAGATCCTTGGAGGCATGGGGAATCGAACCCCAGACCTCGCGCATGCGAAGCGCGCGCTCTACCCCTGAGCTATGCCCCCGACGGAGGGTCTCAATATTTTCACATTTGCTAAGGTGCAGAGAAAAGTAGAAATCGGAAATAAACTCAGTGGTCTCGCTCGATATGAATGCTGATAGAGTCTTCCCAAAGAGATCATCAAAGTTGAGAGATATAAGAAGAGATCTGCAAAAGAACAATTTTTTTAAACATAATTGTCTGAAACACTTAGCAATACCCTTGGGGCTCAGTAATTGAGCAGAATGCTGACAGAGTGTGTGGCTTCATCGATGTTCAGAGAGATAAGACGATATCTGCAAACTACCCAAAGGTTTGATCATTGTCTGCCACCCTTAGCACTCTGCGTGGGAGTATAGCTCAGTGGTAGAGCGCTCGCTTAGCATGCGAGAGGTCTGGGGTTCAATTCCCCATACCTCCAGAAATAATTTTTCTATTTCATTGATGTTGAAAATCATCTACTTTTATGAGTCGAGAGACAAATAAGCAGATCGCTCAGTGGTAG
The DNA here is from genome assembly GCA_945643635.1 of Allodiplogaster sudhausi. Taxonomy (NCBI): domain Eukaryota; kingdom Metazoa; phylum Nematoda; class Chromadorea; order Rhabditida; family Diplogasteridae; genus Allodiplogaster; species Allodiplogaster sudhausi. The sequence goes on along the minus strand of CALZFC010000262.1, from coordinate 756,455 downwards.
AGCGCTCGCTTAGCATGCAAGAGGTCTGCGGTTCAATTCAATTCACCATACCTCCAATAAAATTTTTAATTTTCAACAATAAATTGACACATTTGAATAATTTACTAAATTTTTATTAGGAGTTCCCTCCTGACAGATTAAAACTGTTATCAATGCAGCATCTATTTTAGCCAAAAGATCCTTGGAGGCATGGGGAATCGAACCCCAGACCTCGCGCATGCGAAGCGCGCGCTCTACCCCTGAGCTATGCCCCCGACGGAGGGTCTCAATATTTTCACATTTGCTAAGGTGCAGAGAAAAGTAGAAATCGGAAATAAACTCAGTGGTCTCGCTCGATATGAATGCTGATAGAGTCTTCCCAAAGAGATCATCAAAGTTGAGAGATATAAGAAGAGATCTGCAAAAGAACAATTTTTTTAAACATAATTGTCTGAAACACTTAGCAATGCCCTTGGGGCTCAGTGATTGAGCAGAATGCTGACAGAGTGTGTGGCTTCATCGATGTTCAGAGAGATAAGACGATATCTGCAAACTACCCAAAGGTTTGATCATTGTCTGCCACCCTTAGCACTCTGCGTGGGGGTATAGCTCAGTGGTAGAGCGCTCGCTTAGCATGCGAGAGGTCTGGGGTTCAATTCCCCATACCTCCAGAAATAATTTTTCTATTTCATTGATGTTGAAAATCATCTACTTTTATGAGTCGAGAGACAAATAAGCAGATCGCTGGGGGGTATATATAGCTCAGTGGTAGAGCGCTCGCTTAGCATGCAAGAGGTCTGCGGTTCAATTCAATTCACCATACCTCCAATAAAATTTTTAATTTTCAACAATAAATTGACACATTTGACTAATTTACTAAATTTTTATCAGGAGTACTCTCCTGACAGATTAAAACTGTTATCAATGCAGCATCTATTTTAGCCAAAAGATCCTTGGAGGCATGGGGAATCGAACCCCAGACCTCGCGCATGCGAAGCGCGCGCTCTACCCCTGAGCTATGCCCCCGACGGAGGGTCTCAATATTTTCACATTTGCTAAGGTGCAGAGAAAAGTAGAAATCGGAAATAAACTCAGTGGTCGCGCTCGATATGAATGCTGATAGAGTTTTCCCAAAAAGATCATCAAAGTTGAGAGATATAAGAAGAGATCTGCAAAAGAACAATTTTTTTAAAAATAATTGTCTGAAACACTTAGCAATGCCCTTGGGGCTCAGTGATTGAGCAGAATGCTGACAGAGTGTGTGGCTTCATCGATGTTCAGAGAGATAAGACGATATCTGCAAACTACCCAAAGGTTTGATCATTGTCTGCCACCCTTAGCACTCTGCGTGGGGGTATAGCTCAGTGGTAGAGCGCTCGCTTAGCATGCGAGAGGTCTGGGGTTCAATTCCCCATACCTCCAAAAATAATTTTTCTATTTCATTGATGTTGAAAATCATCTACTTTTATGAGTCGAGAGACAAATAAGCAGATCGCTGGGGGGTATATATAGCTCAGTGGTAGAGCGCTCGCTTAGCATGCAAGAGGTCTGCGGTTCAATTCAATTCACCATACCTCCAATAAAATTTTTAATTTTCAACAATAAATTGACACATTTGACTAATTTACTAAATTTTTATCAGGAGTTCCCTCCTGACAGATTAAAACTGTTATCAATGCAGCATCTATTTTAGCAAAAAGATCCTTGGAGGCATGGGGAATCGAACCCCAGACCTCGCGCATGCGAAGCGCGCGCATATTTTCACATTTGCTAAGGTGCAGAGAAAAGTAGAAATCGGAAATAAACTCAGTGGTCTCGCTCGATATGAATGCTGATAGAGTCTTCCCAAAAAGATCATCAAAGTTGAGAGATATAAGAAGAGATCTGCAAAGTACAATTTTTTTTAAAATAATTGTCTGAAACACTTAGCAATGCCCTTGGGGCTCAGTGATTGAGCAGAATGCTGACAGAGTGTGTGGCTTCATCGATGTTCAGAGAGATAAGACGATATCTGCAAACTACCCAAAGGTTTGATCATTGTCTGCCACCCTTAGCACTCTGCGTGGGGGTATAGCTCAGTGGTAGAGCGCTCGCTTAGCATGCGAGAGGTCTGGGGTTCAATTCCCCATACCTCCAGAAATAATTTTTCAATTTCATTGATGTTGAAAATCATCTACTTTTATGAGTCGAGAGACAAATAAGCAGATCGCTGGGGCGTATAGCTCAGTGGTAGAGCGCTCGCTTAGCATGCAAGAGGTCTGCGGTTCAATTCAATTCACCATACCTCCAATACAATTTTTAATTTTCAACAATAAATTGACACATTTGACTAATTTACTAAATTTTTATCAGGAGTTCCCTCCTGACAGATTAAAACTGTTATCAATGCAGCATCTATTTTAGCCAAAAGATCCTTGGAGGCATGGGGAATCGAACCCCAGACCTCGCGCATGCGAAGCGCGCGCATATTTTCACATTTGCTAAGGTGCAGAGAAAAGTAGAAATCGGAAATAAACTCAGTGGTCTCGCTCGATATGAATGCTGATAGAGTCTTCCCAAAAAGATCATCAAAGTTGAGAGATATAAGAAGAGATCTGCAAAGTACAATTTTTTTTAAAATAATTGTCTGAAACACTTAGCAATGCCCTTGGGGCTCAGTGATTGAGCAGAATGCTGACAGAGTGTGAGGCTTCATCGATGTTCAGAGAGATAAGACGATATCTGCAAACTACCCAAAGGTTTGATCATTGTCTGCCACCCTTAGCACTCTGCGTGGGGGTATAGCTCAGTGGTAGAGCGCTCGCTTAGCATGCGAGAGGTCTGGGGTTCAATTCCCCATACCTCCAGAAATAATTTTTCTATTTCATTGATGTTGAAAATCATCTACTTTTATGAGTCGAGAGACAAATAAGCAGATCGCTGGGGGGTATAGCTCAGTGGTAGAGCGCTCGCTTAGCATGCAAGAGGTCTGCGGTTCAATTCAATTCACCATACCTCCAATAAAATTTTTAATTTTCAACAATAAATTGACACATTGAACTAATTTACTAAATTTTTATCAGGAGTTCCCTCCTGACAGATTAAAGCTGTTATCAATGCAGCATCTATTTTAGCCAAAAGATCCTTGGAGGCATGGGGAATCGAACCCCAGACCTCGCGCATGCGAAGCGCGCGCATATTTTCACATTTGCTAAGGTGCAGAGAAAAGTAGAAATCGGAAATAAACTCAGTGGTCTCGCTCGATATGAATGCTGATAGAGTCTTCCCAAAAAGATCATCAAAGTTGAGAGATATAAGAAGAGATCTGCAAAGTACAATTTTTTTTAAAATAATTGTCTGAAACACTTAGCAATGCCCTTGGGGCTCAGTGATTGAGCAGAATGCTGACAGAGTGTGTGGCTTCATCGATGTTCAGAGAGATAAGACGATATCTGCAAACTACCCAAAGGTTTGATCATTGTCTGCCACCCTTAGCACTCTGCGTGGCTCAGTGGTAGAGCGCTCGCTTAGCATGCGAGAGGTCTGGGGTTCAATTCCCCATACCTCCAGAAATAATTTTTCTATTTCATTGATGTTGAAAATCATCTACTTTTATGAGTCGAGAGACAAATAAGCAGATCGCTGGGGGGTATAGCTCAGTGGTAGAGCGCTCGCTTAGCATGCAAGAGGTCTGCGGTTCAATTCAATTCACCATACCTCCAATACAATTTTTAATTTTCAACAATAAATTGACACATTTGACTAATTTACTAAATTTTTATCAGGAGTTCCCTCCTGACAGATTAAAACTGTTATCAATGCAGCATCTATTTTAGCCAAAAGATCCTTGGAGGCATGGGGAATCGAACCCCAGACCTCGCGCATGCGAAGCGCGCGCATATTTTCACATTTGCTAAGGTGCAGAGAAAAGTAGAAATCGGAAATAAACTCAGTGGTCTCGCTCGATATGAATGCTGATAGAGTCTTCCCAAAAAGATCATCAAAGTTGAGAGATATAAGAAGAGATCTGCAAAGTACAATTTTTTTTAAATAATTGTCTGAAACACTTAGCAATGCCCTTGGGGCTCAGTGATTGAGCAGAATGCTGACAGAGTGTGTGGCTTCATCGATGTTCAGAGAGATAAGACGATATCTGCAAACTACCCAAAGGTTTGATCATTGTCTGCCACCCTTAGCACTCTGCGTGGGGGTATAGCTCAGTGGTAGAGCGCTCGCTTAGCATGCGAGAGGTCTGGGGTTCAATTCCCCATACCTCCAGAAATAATTTTTCTATTTCATTGATGTTGAAAATCATCTACTTTTATGAGTCGAGAGACAAATAAGCAGATCGCTGGGGGGTATAGCTCAGTGGTAGAGCGCTCGCTTAGCATGCGAGAGGTCTGGGGTTCAATTCCCCATACCTCCAATAAAATTTTTAATTTTCAACAATAAATTGACACATTTGACTAATTTACTAAATTTTTATCAGGAGTACTCTCCTGACAGATTAAAACTGTTATCAATGCAGCATCTATTTTAGCCAAAAGATCCTTGGAGGCATGGGGAATCGAACCCCAGACCTCGCGCATGCGAAGCGCGCGCATATTTTCACATTTGCTAAGGTGCAGAGAAAAGTAGAAATCGGAAATAAACTCAGTGGTCTCGCTCGATATGAATGCTGATAGAGTCTTCCCAAAAAGATCATCAAAGTTGAGAGATATAAGAAGAGATCTGCAAAGTACAATTTTTTTTAAATAATTGTCTGAAACACTTAGCAATGCCCTTGGGGCTCAGTGATTGAGCAGAATGCTGACAGAGTGTGTGGCTTCATCGATGTTCAGAGAGATAAGACGATATCTGCAAACTACCCAAAGGTTTGATCATTGTCTGCCACCCTTAGCACTCTGCGTGGGGGTATAGCTCAGTGGTAGAGCGCTCGCTTAGCATGCGAGAGGCCTGGGGTTCAATTCCCCATACCTCCAGAAATAATTTTTCTATTTCATTGATGTTGAAAATCATCTACTTTTATGAGTCGAGAGACAAATAAGCAGATCGCTGGGGGTATAGCTCAGTGGTAGAGCGCTCGCTTAGCATGCGAGAGGTCTGGGGTTCAATTCCCCATACCTCCAATAAAATTTTTAATTTTCAACAATAAATTGACACATTTGACTAATTTACTAAATTTTTATCAGGAGTACTCTCCTGACAGATTAAAACTGTTATCAATGCAGCATCTATTTTAGCCAAAAGATCCTTGGAGGCATGGGGAATCGAACCCCAGACCTCGCGCATGCGAAGCGCGCGCATATTTTCACATTTGCTAAGGTGCAGAGAAAAGTAGAAATCGGAAATAAACTCAGTGGTCTCGCTCGATATGAATGCTGATAGAGTCTTCCCAAAAAGATCATCAAAGTTGAGAGATATAAGAAGAGATCTGCAAAGTACAATTTTTTTTTAAAATAATTGTCTGAAACACTTAGCAATGCCCTTGGGGCTCAGTGATTGAGCAGAATGCTGACAGAGTGTGTGGCTTCATCGATGTTCAGAGAGATAAGACGATATCTGCAAACTACCCAAAGGTTTGATCATTGTCTGCCACCCTTAGCACTCTGCGTGGGGGTATAGCTCAGTGGTAGAGCGCTCGCTTAGCACGCGAGAGGTCTGGGGTTCAATTCCCCATACCTCCAATAAAATTTTTAATTTTCAACAATAAATTGACACATTTGACTAATTTACTAAATTTTTATCAGGAGTACTCTCCTGACAGATTAAAACTGTTATCAATGCAGCATCTATTTTAGCCAAAAGATCCTTGGAGGCATGGGGAATCGAACCCCAGACCTCGCGCATGCGAAGCGCGCGCTCTACCCCTGAGCTATGCCCCCGAAGGAGGGTCTCAATATTTTCACATTTGCTAAGGTGCAGAGAAAAGTAGAAATCGGAAATAAACTCAGTGGTCTCGCTCGATATGAATGCTGATAGAGTCTTCCCAAAGAGATCATCAAAGTTGAGAGATATAAGAAGAGATCTGCAAAAGAACAATTTTTTTAAACATAATTGTCTGAAACACTTAGCAATGCCCTTGGGGCTCAGTGATTGAGCAGAATGCTGACAGAGTGTGTGGCTTCATCGATGTTCAGAGAGATAAGACGATATCTGCAAACTACCCAAAGGTTTGATCATTGTCTGCCACCCTTAGCACTCTGCGTGGGGGTATAGCTCAGTGGTAGAGCGCTCGCTTAGCATGCGAGAGGTCTGGGGTTCAATTCCCCATACCTCCAGAAATAATTTTTCTATTTCATTGATGTTGAAAATCATCTACTTTTATGAGTCGAGAGACAAATAAGCAGATCGCTCAGTGGTAGAGCGCTCGCTTAGCATGCAAGAGGTCTGCGGTTCAATTCAATTCACCATACCTCCAATAAAATTTTTAATTTTCAACAATAAATTGACACATTTGACTAATTTACTAAATTTTTATCAGGAGTTCCCTCCTGACAGATTAAAACTGTTATCAATGCAGCATCTATTTTAGCCAAAAGATCCTTGGAGGCATGGGGAATCGAACCCCAGACCTCGCGCATGCGAATCGCGCGCATATTTTCACATTTGCTAAGGTGCAGATCAAAAGTAGAAATCGGAAATAAACTCAGTGGTCTCGCTCGATATGAATGCTGATAGAGTCTTCCCAAAAAGATCATCAAAGTTGAGAGATATAAGAAGAGATCTGCAAAGTACAATTTTTTTAAATAATTGTCTGAAACACTTAGCAATGCCCTTGGGGCTCAGTGATTGAGCAGAATGCTCACAGAGTGTGTGGCTTCATCGATGTTCAGAGAGATAAGACGATATCTGCAAACTACCCAAAGGTTTGATCATTGTCTGCCATACTTAGCACTCTGCGTGGGGGTATAGCTCAGTGGTAGAGCGCTCGCTTAGCATGCGAGAGGTCTGGGGTTCAATTCCCCATACCTCCAATAAAATTTTTAATTTTCAACAATAAATTGACACATTTGACTAATTTACTAAATTTTTATCAGGAGTACCCTCCTGACAGATTAAAACTGTTATCAATGCAGCATCTATTTTAGCCAAAAGATCCTTGGAGGCATGGGATATCGAACCCCAGACCTCGCGCATGCGAAGCGCGCGCTCTACCCCTGAGCTATGCCCCCGACGGAGGTTCTCAATATTTTCACGTTTGCTAAGGTGCAGAGAAAAGTAGAAATCGGAAATAAACTCAGTGGTCTCGCTCGATATGAATGCTGATAGAGTCTTCCCAAAAAGATCAACAAAGTTGAGAGATATAAGAAGAGATCTGCAAAGTAAAAATTTTTTTAAATAATTGTCTGAAACACATAGCAATGCCCTTGGGGCTCAGTGATTGAGCAGAATGCTGACAGAGTGTGTGGCTTCATCGATGTTCAGAGAGATAAGACGATATATGCAAACTACCCATAGGTTTGATCATTGTCTGCCACCCTTGGCACTCTGCGGGGGGGTATAGCTCAGTGGTAGAGCGCTCGCTTAGCATGCGAGAGGTCTGGGGTTCAATTCCCCATACCTCCAGAAATAATTTTTCTATTTCATTGATGTTGAAAATCATCTACTTTTATGAGTCGAGAGACAAATAAGCAGATCGCTCAGTGGTAGAGCGCTCGCTTAGCATGCGAGAGGTCTGGGGTTCAATTCCCCATACCTCCAATAATATTTTTAATTTTCAACAATAAATTGACTCATTTGACTAATTTACTAAATTTTTATCAGGAGTACCCTCCTGACAGATTAAAACTGTTATCAATGCAGCATCTATTTTAGCCAAAAGATCCTTGGAGGCATGGGGAATCGAACCCCAGACCTCGCGCATGCGAAGCGCGCGCTCTACCCCTGAGCTATGCCCCCGACGGAGGGTCCCAATATTTTCACATTTGCTAAGGTGCAGAGAAAAGTAGAAATCGGAAATAAACTCAGTGGTCTCTCTCGATATGAATGCTGATAGAGTCTTCCCAAAAAGATCATCAAAGTTGAGAGATATAAGAAGAGATCTGCAAAGTACAATTTTTTTAAAATAATTGTCTGAAACACTTAGCAATGCCCTTGGGGCTCAGTGATTGAGCAGAATGCTGACAGAGTGTGTGGCTTCATCGATGTTCAGAGAGATAAGACGATATCTGCAAACTACCCAAAGGTTTGATCATTGTCTGCCACCCTTAGCACTCTGCGTGGGGGTATAGCTCAGTGGTAGAGCGCTCGCTTAGCATGCGAGAGGTCTGGGATTCAATTCCCCATACCTCCAGAAATAATTTTTCTATTTCATTGATGTTGAAAATCATCTACTTTTATGAGTCGAGAGACAAATAAGCAGATCGCTGGGGGGGTATAGCTCAGTGGTAGAGCGCTCGCTTAGCATGCGAGAGGTCTGGGGTTCAGTTCCCCATATTTCCAGAAATAATTTTTCTATTTCATTGATGTTGAAAATCATCTACTTTTATGAGTCGAGAGACAAATAAGCAGATCGCTTGGGGGTATAGCTCAGTGGTAGAGCGCTCGCTTAGCATGCGAGAGGTCTGGGGTTCAATTCCCCATACCTCCAATAATATTTTTAATTTTCAACAATAAATTGACTCATTTGACTAATTTACTAAATTTTTATCAGGAGTACCCTCCTGACAGATTAAAACTGTTATCAATGCAGCATCTATTTTAGCCAAAAGATCCTTGGAGGCATTGGGAATCGAACCCCAGACCTCGCGCATGCGAAGCGCGCGCTCTACCCCTGAGCTATGCCCCGACGGAGGGTCTCAATATTTTCACATTTGCTAAGGTGCAGAGAAAAGTAGAAATCGGAAATAAACTCAGTGGTCTCGCTCGATATGAATGCTTATAGAGTCTTCCCAAAAAGATCATCAAAGTTGAGAGATATAAGAAGAGATCTGCAAAGTACAATTTTTTTAAAATAATTGTCTGAAACACTTAGCAATGCCCTTGGGGCTCAGTGATTGAGCAGAATGCTGACAGAGTGTGTGGCTTCATCGATGTTCAGAGAGATAAGACGATATCTGCAAACTACCCAAAGGTTTGATCATTGTCTGCCACCCTTAGCACTCTGCGTGGGGGTATAGCTCAGTGGTAGAGCGCTCGCTTAGCATGCGAGAGGTCTGGGATTCAATTCCCCATACCTCCAGAAATAATTTTTCTATTTCATTGATGTTGAAAATCATCTACTTTTATGAGTCGAGAGACAAATAAGCAGATCGCTGGGGGGGGTATAGCTCAGTGGTAGAGCGCTCGCTTAGCATGCGAGAGGTCTGGGGTTCAGTTCCCCATATTTCCAGAAATAATTTTTCTATTTCATTGATGTTGAAAATCATCTACTTTTATGAGTCGAGAGACAAATAAGCAGATCGCTTGGGGGTATAGCTCAGTGGTAGAGCGCTCGCTTAGCATGCGAGAGGTCTGGGGTTCAATTCCCCATACCTCCAATAATATTTTTAATTTTCAACAATAAATTGACTCATTTGACTAATTTACTAAATTTTTATCAGGAGTACCCTCCTGACAGATTAAAACTGTTATCAATGCAGCATCTATTTTAGCCAAAAGATCCTTGGAGGCATGGGGAATCGAACCCCAGACCTCGCGCATGCGAAGCGCGCGCTCTACCCCTGAGCTATGCCCCCGACAGAGGGTCTCAATCTTTTCACATTTGCTAAGGTGCAGAGAAAAGTAGAAATCGGAAATAAACTCAGTGGTCTCGCTCGATATGAATGCTTATAGAGTCTTCCCAAAAAGATCATCAAAGTTGAGAGATATAAGAAGAGATCTGCAAAGTACAATTTTTTAAAAATAATTGTCTGAAACACTTAGCAATGCCCTTGGGGCTCAGTGATTGAGCAGAATGCTGACAGAGTGTGTGGCTTCATCGATGTTCAGAGAGATAAGACGATATCTGCAAACTACCCAAAGGTTTGATCATTGTCTGCCACCCTTAGCACTCTGCGTGGGGGTATAGCTCAGTGGTAGAGCGCTCGCTTAGCATGCGAGAGGTCTGGGATTCAATTCCCCATACCTCCAGAAATAATTTTTCTATTTCATTGATGTTGAAAATCATCTACTTTTATGAGTCGAGAGACAAATAAGCAGATCGCTGGGGGGTATAGCTCAGTGGTAGAGCGCTCGCTTAGCATGCGAGAGGTCTGGGGTTCAGTTCCCCATATTTCCAGAAATAATTTTTCTATTTCATTGATGTTGAAATCATCTACTTTTATGAGTCGAGAATCAAATAAGCAGATCGCTTGGGGGTATAGCTCAGTGGTAGAGCGCTCGCTTAGCATGCGAGAGGTCTGGGGTTCAATTCCCCATACCTCGAATAATATTTTTAATTTTCAACAATAAATTGACTCATTTGACTAATTTACTAAATTTTTATCAGGAGTACCCTCCTGACAGATTAAAACTGTTATCAATGCAGCATCTATTTTAGCCAAAAGATCCTTGGAGGCATGGGGAATCGAACCCCAGACCTCGCGCATGCGAAGCGCGCGCTCTACCCCTGAGCTATGCCCCGACGGAGGGTCTCAATATTTTCACATTTGCTAAGGTGCAGAGAAAAGTAGAAATCGGAAATAAACTCAGTGGTCTCGCTCGATATGAATGCTTATAGAGTCTTCCCAAAAAGATCATCAAAGTTGAGAGATATAAGAAGAGATCTGCAAAGTACAATTTTTTTTAAAATAATTGTCTGAAACACTTAGCAATGCCCTTGGGGCTCAGTGATTGAGCAGAATGCTGACAGAGTGTGTGGCTTCATCGATGTTCAGAGAGATAAGACGATATCTGCAAACTACCCAAAGGTTTGATCATTGTCTGCCACCCTTAGCACTCTGCGTGGGGGTATAGCTCAGTGGTAGAGCGCTCGCTTAGCATGCGAGAGGTCTGGGATTCAATTCCCCATACCTCCAGAAATAATTTTTCTATTTCATTGATGTTGAAAATCATCTACTTTTATGAGTCGAGAGACAAATAAGCAGATCGCTGGGGGGTATAGCTCAGTGGTAGAGCGCTCGCTTAGCATGCGAGAGGTCTGGGGTTCAGTTCCCCATATTTCCAGAAATAATTTTTCTATTTCATTGATGTTGAAAATCATCTACTTTTATGAGTCGAGAATCAAATAAGCAGATCGCTTGGGGGTATAGCTCAGTGGTAGAGCGCTCGCTTAGCATGCGAGAGGTCTGGGGTTCAATTCCCCATACCTCGAATAATATTTTTAATTTTCAACAATAAATTGACTCATTTGACTAATTTACTAAATTTTTATCAGGAGTACCCTCCTGACAGATTAAAACTGTTATCAATGCAGCATCTATTTTAGCCAAAAGATCCTTGGAGGCATGGGGAATCGAACCCCAGACCTCGCGCATGCGAAGCGCGCGCTCTACCTCTGAGCTATGCCCCCGACGGAGGGTCTCAATCTTTTCACATTTGCTAAGGTGCAGAGAAAAGTAGAAATCGGGAATAAACTCAGTGGTCTCGCTCGATATGAATGCTTATAGAGTCTTCCCAAAAAGATCATCAAAGTTGAGAGATATAAGAAGAGATCTGCAAAGTACAATTTTTTTTAAAATAATTGTCTGAAACACTTAGCAATGCCCTTGGGGCTCAGTGATTGAGCAGAATGCTGACAGAGTGTGTGGCTTCATCGATGTTCAGAGAGATAAGACGATATCTGCAAACTACCCAAAGGTTTGATCATTGTCTGCCACCCTTAGCACTCTGCGTGGGGGTATAGCTCAGTGGTAGAGCGCTCGCTTAGCATGCGAGAGGTCTGGGATTCAATTCCCCATACCTCCAGAAATAATTTTTCTATTTCATTGATCTTGAAAATCATCTACTTTTATGAGCCGAGAGACAAATAAGCAGATCGCTGGGGGGTATAGCTCAGTGGTAGAGCGCTCGCTTAGCATGCGAGAGGTCTGGGGTTCAGTTCCCCATATTTCCAGAAATAATTTTTCTATTTCATTGATGTTGAAAATCATCTACTTTTATGAGTCGAGAATCAAATAAGCAGATCGCTTGGGGTATAGCTCAGTGGTAGAGCGCTCGCTTAGCATGCGAGAGGTCTGGGGTTCAATTCCCCATACCTCGAATAATATTTTTAATTTTCAACAATAAATTGACTCATTTGACTAATTTACTAAATTTTTATCAGGAGTACCCTCCTGACAGATTAAAACTGTTATCAATGCAGCATCTATTTTAGCCAAAAGATCCTTGGAGGCATGGGGAATCGAACCCCAGACCTCGCGCATGCGAAGCGCGCGCTCTACCCCTGAGCTATGCCCCCGACGGAGGGTCTCAATCTTTTCACATTTGCTAAGGTGCAGAGAAAAGTAGAAATCGGAAATAAACTCAGTGGTCTTGCTCGATATGAATGCTTATAGAGTCTTCCCAAAAAGATCATCAAAGTTGAGAGATATAAGAAGAGATCTGCAAAGTAGAATTTTTTTAAAATAATTGTCTGAAACACTTAGCAATGCCCTTGGGGCTCAGTGATTGAGTAGAATGCTGACAGAGTGTGTGGCTTCATCGATGTTCAGAGAGATAAGACGATATCTGCAAACTACACAAAGGTTTGATCATTGTCTGCCACCCTTAGCACTCTGCGTGGGGGTATAGCTCAGTGGTAGAGCGCTCGCTTAGCATGCGAGAGGTCTGGGATTCAATTCCCCATACCTCCAGAAATAATTTTTCTATTTCATTGATGTTGAAAATCATCTACTTTTATGAGTCGAGAGACAAATAAGCAGATCGCTGGGGGGTATAGCTCAGTGGTAGAGCGCTCGCTTAGCATGCGAGAGGTCTGGGGTTCAGTTCCCCATATTTCCAGAAATAATTTTTCTATTTCATTGATGTTGAAAATCATCTACTTTTATGAGTCGAGAGACAAATAAGCAGATCGCTTGGGGGTATAGCTCAGTGGTAGAGCGCTCGCTTAGCATGCGAGAGGTCTGGGGTTCAGTTCCCCATATTTCCAGAAATAATTTTTCTATTTCATTGATGTTGAAAATCATCTACTTTTATGAGTCGAGAGACAAATAAGCAGATCGCTTGGGGGTATAGCTCAGTGGTAGAGCGCTCGCTTAGCATGCGAGAGGTCTGGGGTTCAATTCCCCATACCTCGAATAATATTTTTAATTTTCAACAATAAATTGACTCATTTGACTAATTTACTAAATTTTTATCAGGAGTACCCTCCTGACAGATTAAAACTGTTATCAATGCAGCATTTATTTTAGCCAAAAGATCCTTGGAGGCATGGGGAATCGAACCCCATACCTCGCGCATGCGAAGCGCGCGCTCTACCCCTGAGCTATGCCCCCGACGGAGGGTCTCAATCTTTTCACATTTGCTAAGGTGCAGAGAAAAGTAGAAATCGGAAATAAACTCAGTGGTCTTGCTCGATATGAATGCTTATAGAGTCTTCCCAAAAAGATCATCAAAGTTGAGAGATATAAGAAGAGATCTGCAAAGTACAATTTTTTTAAAATAATTGTCTGAAACACTTAGCAATGCCTTTGGGGCTCAGTGATTGAGCAGAATGCTGACAGAGTGTGTGGCTTCATCGATGTTCAGAGAGATAAGACGATATCTGCAAACTACCCAAAGGTTTGATCATTGTCTGCCACCCTTAGCACTCTGCGTGGGGGTATAGCTCAGTGGTAGAGCGCTCGCTTAGCATGCGAGAGGTCTGGGATTCAATTCCCCATACCTCCAGAAATAATTTTTCTATTTCATTGATGTTGAAAATCATCTACTTTTATGAGTCGAGAATCAAATAAGCAGATCGCTTGGGGGTATAGCTCAGTGGTAGAGCGCTCGCTTAGCATGCGAGAGGTCTGGGGTTCAGTTCCCCATATTTCCAGAAATAATTTTTCTATTTCATTGATGTTGAAAATCATCTACTTTTATGAGTCGAGAGACAAATAAGCAGATCGCTGGGGGGTATAGCTCAGTGGTAGAGCGCTCGCTTAGCATGCGAGAGGTCTGGGGTTCAGTTCCCCATATTTCCAGAAATAATTTTTCTATTTCATTGATGTTGAAAATCATCTACTTTTATGAGTCGAGAGACAAATAAGCAGATCGCTTGGGGGTATAGCTCAGTGGTAGAGCGCTCGCTTAGCATGCGAGAGGTCTGGGGTTCAATTCCCCATACCTCGAATAATATTTTTAATTTTCAACAATAAATTGACTCATTTGACTAATTTACTAAATTTTTATCAGGAGTACCCTCCTGACAGATTAAAACTGTTATCAATGCAGCATCTATTTTAGCCAAAAGATCCTTGGAGGCATGGGGAATCGAACCCCAGACCTCGCGCATGCGAAGCGCGCGCTCTACCCCTGAGCTATGCCCCCGACGGAGGGACTCAATCTTTTCACATTTGCTAAGGTGCAGAGAAAAGTAGAAATCGGAAATAAACTCAGTGGTCTCGCTCGATATGAATGCTGATAGAGTCTTCCCAAAAAGATCATCAAAGTTGAGAGATATAAGAAGAGATCTGCAAAGTACAATTTTTTTTAAAATAATTGTCTGAAACACTTAGCAATGCCCTTGGGGCTCAGTGATTGAGCAGAATGCTGACAGAGTGTGTGGCTTCATCGATGTTCAGAGAGATAAGACGATATCTGCAAACTACCCAAAGGTTTGATCATTGTCTGCCACCCTTAGCACTCTGCGTGGGGGTATAACTCAGTGGTAGAGCGCTCGCTTAGCATGCGAGAGGTCTGGGATTCAATTCCACATACCTCCAGAAATAATTTTTCTATTTCATTAATGTTGAAAATCATCTACTTTTATGAGTCGAGAGACAAATAAGCATATCGCTTGGGGTATAGCTCAGTGGTAGAGCGCTCGCTTAGCATGCGAGAGGTCTGGGGTTCAATTCCCCATACCTCCAATAAAATTTTTAATTTTCAACAATAAATTGACATTTGACTAATTTACTAAATTTTTATCAGGAGTACCCTCCTGACAGATTAAAACTGTTATCAATGCAGCATCTATTTTAGCCAAAAGATCCTTGGAGGGGAATCGAACCCCAGACCTCGCGCATGCGAAGCGCGCGCTCTACCCCTGAGCTATGCCCCCGACGGAGGGACTCAATCTTTTCACATTTGCTAAGGTGCAGAGAAAAGTAGAAATCGGAAATAAACTCAGTGGTCTCGCTCGATATGAATGCTGATAGAGTCTTCCCAAAAAGATCATCAAAGTTGAGAGATATAAGAAGAGATCTGCAAAGTACAATTTTTTTTTAAAATAATTGTCTGAAACACTTAGCAATGCCCTTGGGGCTCAGTGATTGAGCAGAATGCTCACAGAGTGTGTGGCTTCATCGATGTTCAGAGAGATAAGACGATATCTGCAAACTACCCAAAGGTTTGATCATTGTCTGCCACCCTTAGCACACTGCGTGGGGGTATAGCTCAGTGGTAGAGCGCTCGCTTAGCATGCGAGAGGTCTGGGGTTCAATTCCCCATACCTCCAATAATATTTTTAATTTTCAACAATAAATTGACTCATTTGACTAATTTACTAAATTTGTATCAGGAGTACCCTCCTGACAGATTAAAACTGTTATCAATGCAGCATCTATTTTAGCCAAAAGATCCTTGGAGGCATGGGGAATCGAACCCCAGACCTCGCGCATGCGAAGCGCGCGCTCTACCCCTGAGCTATGCCCCCGACGGAGGGTCTCAATCTTTTCACATTTGCTAAGGTGCAGAGAAAAGTAGAAATCGGAAATAAACTCAGTGGTCTTGCTCGATATGAATGCTTATAGAGTCTTCCCAAAAAGATCATCAAAGTTGAGAGATATAAGAAGAGATCTGCAAAGTACAATTTTTTTTTAAATAATTGTCTGAAACACTTAGCAATGCCCTTGGGGCTCAGTGATTGAGCAGAATGCTGACAGAGTGTGTGGCTTCATCGATGTTCAGAGAGATAAGACGATATCTGCAAACTACCCAAAGGTTTGATCATTGTCTGCCACCCTTAGCACTCTGCGTGGGGGTATAGCTCAGTGGTAGAGCGCTCGCTTAGCATGCGAGAGGTCTGGGATTCAATTCCCCATACCTCCAGAAATAATTTTTCTATTTCATTGATGTTGAAAATCATCTACTTTTATGAGTCGAGAATCAAATAAGCAGATCGCTTGGGGTATAGCTCAGTGGTAGAGCGCTCGCTTAGCATGCGAGAGGTCTGGGGTTCAGTTCCCCATATTTCCAGAAATAATTTTTCTATTTCATTGATGTTGAAAATCATCTACTTTTATGAGTCGAGAGACAAATAAGCAGATCGCTTGGGGGTATAGCTCAGTGGTAGAGCGCTCGCTTAGCATGCGAGAGGTCTGGGATTCAATTCCCCATACCTCCAGAAATAATTTTTCTATTTCATTAATGTTGAAAATCATCTACTTTTATGAGTCGAGAGACAAATAAGCAGATCGCTTGGGGTATAGCTCAGTGGTAGAGCGCTCGCTTAGCATGCGAGAGGTCTGGGGTTCAATTCCCCATACCTCCAGAAATAATTTTTCTATTTCATTGATGTTGAAAATCATCTACTTTTATGAGTCGAGAGACAAATAAGCAGATCGCTCAGTGGTAGAGCGCTCGCTTAGCATGCAAGAGGTCTGCGGTTCAATTCAATTCACCATACCTCCAATAAAATTTTTAATTTTCAACAATAAATTGACACATTTGACTAATTTACTAAATTTTTATCAGGAGTTCCCTCCTGACAGATTAAAACTGTTATCAATGCAGCATCTATTTTAGCCAAAAGATCCTTGGAGGCATGGGGAATCGAACCCCAGACCTCGCGCATGCGAAGCGCGCGCATATTTTCACATTTGCTAACAAGGGAACCATCTAAGCATAAGGTGGCGGATTTTGATCGCACCTGTCTAGATCGATGGTCCAAGTCGAGAAATGATGATAACCATTTTCACTTTTTCCTAAATGGCCTCCGGCGATTTTATATTGATTTTTCAAGTTTGCATAAAATCGCGGAATTTAGTGGCTTTAGCACTGTCAATGTCTGGCTTTAGCAACCGAATAGTCCTGCGAGGCGCAGTGGGTTACGTGCTCGCTCACAATTTTGAATGTCACAGGTTCGAACATCAGTCGGTTGAAATGTTTTGCTACGGGTACCATTCTTCCATTCCCACGCCAGAGGTCGAACTTCATTAAAAAAAAATTTTTTTCGGGTAAATTCATTCCAGGGTGGTTTTCGACGAGGGGAAAACGAATATCATATTCATTTCATTCTATGGCTTGGCTTGGCCAACCACCATGGCAAAGTGAGAATCTTACTTCTCCAACCTTGCCTAACTAAAAATGAGCTCATGATAACAAATACATATGATATTCGTATTCCCCGTACCGAAAACCCCCTTGGGAAGAATTTTAGTTAAAAAAGTTTTTTGAAAAAAAAGTTCGACTTCAGGTGTGGGAATAGTACAATTGTACCTCCTGCAGGTGTGGAATTCAAGTTTGGAGAAGTACATACGAACAAATTTATTCCGATGAGAGGAATGTTCGTATACATTTCCTGTGACGCTCAAAATTGAAAGCGAGCGCGCAACCCACTGCGCCACGCATTCCACGTTTTTTAGTCACAAGCAACAAGCAAGATACCGACAATCGCAAACATTGGTCAGCAACCGACATCCTCAATTTATGCAAATTTTTAAAAATCAGTATAAAATCGCCAGAGGCTATTTAGGAAAAATTGAAAATGCCAGAATCATTTTTTCGACCGTAGTAATCGATCTGGACAGGTGCGATCAAAATCCGCCACCTTACGCTTAGATGGTTCCCTCGTAAGGTGCAGAGAAAAGTAGAAATCGGAAATAAACTCAGTGGTCTCGCTCGATATGAATGCTGATAGAGTCTTCCCAAAAAGATCATCAAAGTTGAGAGATATAAGAAGAGATCTGCAAAGTACAATTTTTTTAAAAAATAATTGTCTGAAACACTTAGCAATGCCCTTGGGGCTCAGTGATTGAGCAGAATGCTCACAGAGTGTGTGGCTTCATCGATGTTCAGAGAGATAAGACGATATCTGCAAACTACCCAAAGGTTTGATCATTGTCTGCCACCCTTAGCACTCTGCGTGGGGGTATAACTCAGTGGTAGAGCGCTCGCTTAGCATGCGAGAGGTCTGGGATTCAATTCCACATACCTCCAGAAATAATTTTTCTATTTCATTAATGTTGAAAATCATCTACTTTTATGAGTCGAGAGACAAATAAGCATATCGCTTGGGGTATAGCTCAGTGGTAGAGCGCTCGCTTAGCATGCGAGAGGTCTGGGGTTCAATTCCCCATACCTCCAATAAAATTTTTAATTTTCAACAATAAATTGACATTTGACTAATTTACTAAATTTTTATCAGGAGTACCCTCCTGACAGATTAAAACTGTTATCAATGCAGCATCTATTTTAGCCAAAAGATCCTTGGAGGGGAATCGAACCCCAGACCTCGCGCATGCGAAGCGCGCGCTCTACCCCTGAGCTATGCCCCCGACGGAGGGACTCAATCTTTTCACATTTGCTAAGGTGCAGAGAAAAGTAGAAATCGGAAATAAACTCAGTGGTCTCGCTCGATATGAATGCTGATAGAGTCTTCCCAAAAAGATCATCAAAGTTGAGAGATATAAGAAGAGATCTGCAAAGTACAATTTTTTTTTAAAATAATTGTCTGAAACACTTAGCAATGCCCTTGGGGCTCAGTGATTGAGCAGAATGCTCACAGAGTGTGTGGCTTCATCGATGTTCAGAGAGATAAGACGATATCTGCAAACTACCCAAAGGTTTGATCATTGTCTGCCACCCTTAGCACACTGCGTGGGGGTATAGCTCAGTGGTAGAGCGCTCGCTTAGCATGCGAGAGGTCTGGGGTTCAATTCCCCATACCTCCAATAATATTTTTAATTTTCAACAATAAATTGACTCATTTGACTAATTTACTAAATTTGTATCAGGAGTACCCTCCTGACAGATTAAAACTGTTATCAATGCAGCATCTATTTTAGCCAAAAGATCCTTGGAGGCATGGGGAATCGAACCCCAGACCTCGCGCATGCGAAGCGCGCGCTCTACCCCTGAGCTATGCCCCCGACGGAGGGTCTCAATCTTTTCACATTTGCTAAGGTGCAGAGAAAAGTAGAAATCGGAAATAAACTCAGTGGTCTTGCTCGATATGAATGCTTATAGAGTCTTCCCAAAAAGATCATCAAAGTTGAGAGATATAAGAAGAGATCTGCAAAGTACAATTTTTTTTTAAATAATTGTCTGAAACACTTAGCAATGCCCTTGGGGCTCAGTGATTGAGCAGAATGCTGACAGAGTGTGTGGCTTCATCGATGTTCAGAGAGATAAGACGATATCTGCAAACTACCCAAAGGTTTGATCATTGTCTGCCACCCTTAGCACTCTGCGTGGGGGTATAGCTCAGTGGTAGAGCGCTCGCTTAGCATGCGAGAGGTCTGGGATTCAATTCCCCATACCTCCAGAAATAATTTTTCTATTTCATTGATGTTGAAAATCATCTACTTTTATGAGTCGAGAATCAAATAAGCAGATCGCTTGGGGTATAGCTCAGTGGTAGAGCGCTCGCTTAGCATGCGAGAGGTCTGGGGTTCAGTTCCCCATATTTCCAGAAATAATTTTTCTATTTCATTGATGTTGAAAATCATCTACTTTTATGAGTCGAGAGACAAATAAGCAGATCGCTTGGGGGTATAGCTCAGTGGTAGAGCGCTCGCTTAGCATGCGAGAGGTCTGGGATTCAATTCCCCATACCTCCAGAAATAATTTTTCTATTTCATTAATGTTGAAAATCATCTACTTTTATGAGTCGAGAGACAAATAAGCAGATCGCTTGGGGTATAGCTCAGTGGTAGAGCGCTCGCTTAGCATGCGAGAGGTCTGGGGTTCAATTCCCCATACCTCCAGAAATAATTTTTCTATTTCATTGATGTTGAAAATCATCTACTTTTATGAGTCGAGAGACAAATAAGCAGATCGCTCAGTGGTAGAGCGCTCGCTTAGCATGCAAGAGGTCTGCGGTTCAATTCAATTCACCATACCTCCAATAAAATTTTTAATTTTCAACAATAAATTGACACATTTGACTAATTTACTAAATTTTTATCAGGAGTTCCCTCCTGACAGATTAAAACTGTTATCAATGCAGCATCTATTTTAGCCAAAAGATCCTTGGAGGCATGGGGAATCGAACCCCAGACCTCGCGCATGCGAAGCGCGCGCATATTTTCACATTTGCTAAGGTGCAGAGAAAAGTAGAAATCGGAAATAAACTCAGTGGTCTCGCTCGATATGAATGCTGATAGAGTCTTCCCAAAAAGATCATCAAAGTTGAGAGATATAAGAAGAGATCTGCAAAGTACAATTTTTTTAAAAAATAATTGTCTGAAACACTTAGCAATGCCCTTGGGGCTCAGTGATTGAGCAGAATGCTCACAGAGTGTGTGGCTTCATCGATGTTCAGAGAGATAAGACGATATCTGCAAACTACCCAAAGGTTTGATCATTGTCTGCCACCCTTAGCACACTGCGTGGGGGTATAGCTCAGTGGTAGAGCGCTCGCTTAGCATGCGAGAGGTCTGGGGTTCAATTCCCCATACCTCCGGTAATAATTTTTCTATTTCATTGATGTTGAAAATCATCTACTTTTATGAGTCGAGAGACAAATAAGCAGATCGCTTGGGGGTATAGCTCAGTGGTAGAGCGCTCGCTTAGCATGCGAGAGGTCTGGGGTTCAATTCCCCATACCTCCAAAAATATTTTTAATTTTCAACAATAAATTGACTCATTTGACTAATTTACTAAATTTTTATCAGGAGTACCCTCCTGACAGATTAAAACTGTTATCAATGCAGCATCTATTTTAGCCAAAAGATCCTTGGAGGCATGGGGAATCGAGCCCCAGACCTCGCGCATGCGAAGCGCGCGCTCTACCCCTGATCGATATGAATGCTGATAGAGTCTTCCCAAAAAGATCATTAAAGTTGAGAGATATAAGAAGAGATCTGCAAAGTACAATTTTTTTAAATAATTGTCTGAAACACTTAGCAATGCCCTTGGGGCTCAGTGACTGAGCAGAATGCTGACAGAGTGTGTGGCTTCATCGATGTTCAGAGAGATAAGACGATATCTGCAAACTACCCAAAGGTTTGATCATTGTCTGCCACCCTTAGCACTCTGCGTGGGGGTATAGCTCAGTGGTAGAGCGCTCGCTTAGCATGCGAGAGGTCTGGGATTCAATTCCCCATACCTCCAGAAATAATTTTTCTATTTCATTAATGTTGAAAATCATCTACTTTTATGAGTCGAGAGACAAATAAGCAGATCGCTTAGGGTATAGCTCAGTGGTAGAGCGCTCGCTTAGCATGCGAGAGGTCTGGGGTTCAATTCCCCATATTTCCAGAAATAATTTTTCTATTTCATTGATGTTGAAAATCATCTACTTTTATGAGTCGAGAGACAAATAAGCAGATCGCTCAGTGGTAGAGCGCTCGCTTAGCATGCGAGAGGTCTGGGATTCAATTCCCCATACCTCCAGAAATAATTTTTCTATTTCATTGATGTTGAAAATCATCTACTTTTATGAGTCGAGAGACAAATAAGCAGATCGCTCAGTGGTAGAGCGCTCGCTTAGCATGCGAGAGGTCTGGGGTTCAGTTCCCCATATTTCCAGAAATAATTTTTCTATTTCATTGATGTTGAAAATCATCTACTTTTATGAGTCGAGAGACAAATAAGCAGATCGCTTGGGGGTATAGCTCAGTGGTAGAGCGCTCGCTTAGCATGCGAGAGGTCTGGGGTTCAATTCCCCATACCTCCAATAATATTTTTAATTTTCAACAATAAATTGACTCATTTGACTAATTTACTAAATTTTTATCAGGAGTACCCTCCTGACAGATTAAAACAATGCAGCATCTATTTTAGCCAAAAGATCCTTGGAGGCATGGGGAATCGAACCCCAGACCTCGCGCATGCGAAGCGCGCGCTCTAATTTACTAAATTTTTATCAGGAGTACCCTCCTGACAGATTAAAACTGTTATCAATGCAGCATCTATTTTAGCCAAAAGATCCTTGGAGGCATGGGGAATCGAACCCCAGACCTCGCGCATGCGAAGCGCGCGCTCTACCCCTGAGCTATGCCCCCGACGGAGGGTCTCAATCTTTTCACATTTGCTAAGGTGCAGAGAAAAGTAGAAATCGGAAATAAACTCAGTGGTCTCGCTCGATATGAATGCTGATAGAGTCTTCCCAAAAAGATCATCAAAGTTGAGAGATATAAGAAGAGATCTGCAAAGTACAATTTTTTTAAATAATTGTCTGAAACACTTAGCAATGCCCTTGGGGCTCAGTGATTGAGCAGAATGCTCACAGAGTGTGTGGCTTCATCGATGTTCAGAGAGATAAGACGATATCTGCAAACTACCCAAAGGTTTGATCATTGTCTGCCACCCTTAGCACTCTGCGTGGGGGTATAGCTCAGTGGTAGAGCGCTCGCTTAGCATGCGAGAGGTCTGGGATTCAATTCCCCATACCTCCAGAAATAATTTTTCTATTTCATTAATGTTGAAAATCATCTACTTTTATGAGTCGAGAGACAAATAAGCAGATCGCTTAGGGTATAGCTCAGTGGTAGAGCGCTCGCTTAGCATGCGAGAGGTCTGGGGTTCAATTCCCCATATTTCCAGAAATAATTTTTCTATTTCATTGATGTTGAAAATCATCTACTTTTATGAGTCGAGAGACAAATAAGCAGATCGCTCAGTGGTAGAGCGCTCGCTTAGCATGCGAGAGGTCTGGGATTCAATTCCCCATACCTCCAGAAATAATTTTTCTATTTCATTGATGTTGAAAATCATCTACTTTTATGAGTCGAGAGACAAATAAGCAGATCGCTCAGTGGTAGAGCGCTCGCTTAGCATGCGAGAGGTCTGGGGTTCAGTTCCCCATATTTCCAGAAATAATTTTTCTATTTCATTGATGTTGAAAATCATCTACTTTTATGAGTCGAGAGACAAATAAGCAGATCGCTTGGGGGTATAGCTCAGTGGTAGAGCGCTCGCTTAGCATGCGAGAGGTCTGGGGTTCAATTCCCCATACCTCCAATAATATTTTTAATTTTCAACAATAAATTGACTCATTTGACTAATTTACTAAATTTTTATCAGGAGTACCCTCCTGACAGATTAAAACAATGCAGCATCTATTTTAGCCAAAAGATCCTTGGAGGCATGGGGAATCGAACCCCAGACCTCGCGCATGCGAAGCGCGCGCTCTAATTTACTAAATTTTTATCAGGAGTACCCTCCTGACAGATTAAAACTGTTATCAATGCAGCATCTATTTTAGCCAAAAGATCCTTGGAGGCATGGGGAATCGAACCCCAGACCTCGCGCATGCGAAGCGCGCGCTCTACCCCTGAGCTATGCCCCCGACGGAGGGTCTCAATCTTTTCACATTTGCTAAGGTGCAGAGAAAAGTAGAAATCGGAAATAAACTCAGTGGTCTCGCTCGATATGAATGCTGATAGAGTCTTCCCAAAAAGATCATCAAAGTTGAGAGATATAAGAAGAGATCTGCAAAGTACAATTTTTTTAAATAATTGTCTGAAACACTTAGCAATGCCCTTGGGGCTCAGTGATTGAGCAGAATGCTCACAGAGTGTGTGGCTTCATCGATGTTCAGAGAGATAAGACGATATCTGCAAACTACCCAAAGGTTTGATCATTGTCTGCCACCCTTAGCACTCTGCGTGGGGGTATAGCTCAGTGGTAGAGCGCTCGCTTAGCATGCGAGAGGTCTGGGATTCAATTCCCCATACCTCCAGAAATAATTTTTCTATTTCATTAATGTTGAAAATCATCTACTTTTATGAGTCGAGAGACAAATAAGCAGATCGCTTGGGGTATAGCTCAGTGGTTGAGCGCTCGCTTAGCATGCGAGAGGTCTGGGGTTCAATTCCCCATATTTCCAGAAATAATTTTTCTATTTCATTGATGTTGAAAATCATCTACTTTTATGAGTCGAGAGACAAATAAGCAGATCGCTCAGTGGTAGAGCGCTCGCTTAGCATGCGAGAGGTCTGGGATTCAATTCCCCATACCTCCAGAAATAATTTTTCTATTTCATTGATGTTGAAAATCATCTACTTTTATGAGTCGAGAGACAAATAAGCAGATCGCTCAGTGGTAGAGCGCTCGCTTAGTATGCGAGAGGTCTGGGGTTCAGTTCCCCATATTTCCAGAAATAATTTTTCTATTTCATTGATGTTGAAAATCATCTACTTTTATGAGTCGAGAGACAAATAAGCAGATCGCTTGGGGGTATAGCTCAGTGGTAGAGCGCTCGCTTAGCATGCGAGAGGTCTGGGGTTCAATTCCCCATACCTCCAATAATATTTTTAATTTTCAACAATAAATTGACTCATTTGACTAATTTACTAAATTTTTATCAGGAGTACCCTCCTGACAGATTAAAACTGTTATCAATGCAGCATCTATTTTAGCCAAAAGATCCTTGGAGGCATGGGGAATCGAACCCCAGACCTCGCGCATGCGAAGCGCGCGCTCTAATTTACTAAATTTTTATCAGGAGTACCCTCCTGACAGATTAAAACTATTATCAATGCAGCATCTATTTTAGCCAAAAGATCCGTGGAGGCATGGGGAATCGAACCCCAGACCTCGCGCATGCGAAGCGCGCGCTCTACCCCTGAGCTATGCCCCCGACGGAGGGTCTCAATATTTTCACATTTGCTAAGGTGCAGAGAAAAGTAGAAATCGGAAATAAACTCAGTGGTCTCGCTCGATATGAATGCTGATAGAGTCTTCCCAAAAAGATCATCAAAGTTGAGAGATATAAGAAGAGATCTGCAAAGTACAATTTTTTTTAAATAATTGTCTGAAACACTTAGCAATGCCCTTGGGGCTCAGTGATTGAGCAGAATGCTCACAGAGTGTGTGGCTTCATCGATGTTCAGAGAGATAAGACGATATCTGCAAACTACCCAAAGGTTTGATCATTGTCTGCCACCCTTAGCACTCTGCGTGGGGGTATAGCTCAGTGGTAGAGCGCTCGCTTAGCATGCGAGAGGTCTGGGATTCAATTCCCCATACCTCCAGAAATAATTTTTCTATTTCATTAATGTTGAAAATCATCTACTTTTATGAGTCGAGAGACAAATAAGCAGATCGCTTGGGGTATAGCTCAGTGGTAGAGCGCTCGCTTAGCATGCGAGAGGTCTGGGGTTCAATTCCCCATATTTCCAGAAATAATTTTTCTATTTCATTGATGTTGAAAATCATCTACTTTTATGAGTCGAGAGACAAATAAGCAGATCGCTCAGTGGTAGAGCGCTCGCTTAGCATGCGAGAGGTCTGGGATTCAGTTCCCCATATTTCCAGAAATAATTTTTCTATTTCATTGATGTTGAAAATCATCTACTTTTATGAGTCGAGAGACAAATAAGCAGATCGCTTGGGGGTATAGCTCAGTGGTAGAGCGCTCGCTTAGCATGCGAGAGGTCTGGGGTTCAATTCCCCATACCTCCAATAATATTTTTAATTTTCAACAATAAATTGACTCATTTGACTAATTTACTAAATTTTTATCAGGAGTACCCTCCTGACAGATTAAAACTGTTATCAATGCAGCATCTATTTTAGCCAAAAGATCCTTGGAGGCATGGGGAATCGAACCCCAGACCTCGCGCATGCGAAGCGCGCGCTCTAATTTACTAAATTTTTATCAGGAGTACCCTCCTGACAGATTAAAACTGTTATCAATGCAGCATCTATTTTAGCGAAAAGATCCTTGGAGGCATGGGGAATCGAACCCCAGACCTCGCGCATGCGAAGCGCGCGCTCTACCCCTGAGCTATGCCCCCGACGGAGGGTCTCAATATTTTCACATTTGCTAAGGTGCAGAGAAAAGTAGAAATCGGAAATAAACTCAGTGGTCTCGCTCGATATGAATGCTGATAGAGTCTTCCCAAAAAGATCATCAAAGTTGAGAGATATAAGAAGAGATCTGCAAAGTACAATTTTTTTAAATAATTGTCTGAAACACTTAGCAATGCCCTTGGGGCTCAGTGATTGAGCAGAATGCTCACAGAGTGTGTGGCTTCATCGATGTTCAGAGAGATAAGACGATATCTGCAAACTACCCAAAGGTTTGATCATTGTCTGCCACCCTTAGCACTCTGCGTGGGGGTATAGCTCAGTGGTAGAGCGCTCGCTTAGCATGCGAGAGGTCTGGGGTTCAATTCCACATACCTCCAATAATATTTTTAATTTTCAACAATAAATTGACTCATTTGACTAATTTACTAAATTTGTATCAGGAGTACCCTCCTGACAGATTAAAACTGTTATCAATGCAGCATCTATTTTAGCCAAAAGATCCTTGGAGGCATGGGGAATCGAACCCCAGACCTCGCGCATGCGAAGCGCGCGCTCTACCCCTGAGCTATGCCCCCGACGGAGGGACTCAATCTTTTCACATTTGCTAAGGTGCAGAGAAAAGTAGAAATCGGAAATAAACTCAGTGGTCTCGCTCGATATGAATGCTGATAGAGTCTTCCCAAAAAGATCATCAAAGTTGAGAGATATAAGAAGAGATCTGCAAAGTACAATTTTTTTTTAAATAATTGTCTGAAACACTTAGCAATGCCCTTGGGGCTCAGTGATTGAGCAGAATGCTGACAGAGTGTGTGGCTTCATCGATGTTCAGAGAGATAAGACGATATCTGCAAACTACCCAAAGGTTTGATCATTGTCTGCCACCCTTAGCACTCTGCGTGGGGGTATAACTCAGTGGTAGAGCGCTCGCTTAGCATGCGAGAGGTCTGGGATTCAATTCCCCATACCTCCAGAAATAATTTTTCTATTTCATTAATGTTGAAAATCATCTACTTTTATGAGTCGAGAGACAAATAAGCAGATCGCTTGGGGTATAGCTCAGTGGTAGAGCGCTCACTTAGCATGCGAGAGGTCTGGGGTTCAATTCCCCATACCTCCAATAAAATTTTTAATTTTCAACAATAAATTGACATTTGACTAATTTACTAAATTTTTATCAAGAGTACCCTCCTGACAGATTAAAACTGTTATCAATGCAGCATCTATTTTAGCCAAAAGATCCTTGGAGGGGAATCGAACCCCATACCTCGCGCATGCGAAGCGCGCGCTCTACCCCTGAGCTATGCCCCCGACGGAGGGACTCAATCTTTTCACATTTGCTAAGGTGCAGAGAAAAGTAGAAATCGGAAATAAACTCAGTGGTCTCGCTCGATATGAATGCTGATAGAGTCTTCCCAAAAAGATCATCAAAGTTGAGAGATATAAGAAGAGATCTGCAAAGTACAATTTTTTTAAATAATTGTCTGAAACACTTAGCAATGCCCTTGGGGCTCAGTGATTGAGCAGAATGCTCACAGAGTGTGTGGCTTCATCGATGTTCAGAGAGATAAGACGATATCTGCAAACTACCCAAAGGTTTGATCATTGTCTGCCACCCTTAGCACTCTGCGTGGGGGTATAGCTCAGTGGTAGAGCGCTCGCTTAGCATGCGAGAGGTCTGGGGTTCAATTCCACATACCTCCAATAATATTTTTAATTTTCAACAATAAATTGACTCATTTGACTAATTTACTAAATTTGTATCAGGAGTACCCTCCTGACAGATTAAAACTGTTATCAATGCAGCATCTATTTTAGCCAAAAGATCCTTGGAGGCATGGGGAATCGAACCCCAGACCTCGCGCATGCGAAGCGCGCGCTCTACCCCTGAGCTATGCCCCCGACGGAGGGACTCAATCTTTTCACATTTGCTAAGGTGCAGAGAAAAGTAGAAATCGGAAATAAACTCAGTGGTCTCGCTCGATATGAATGCTGATAGAGTCTTCCCAAAAAGATCATCAAAGTTGAGAGATATAAGAAGAGATCTGCAAAGTACAATTTTTTTTTAAATAATTGTCTGAAACACTTAGCAATGCCCTTGGGGCTCAGTGATTGAGCAGAATGCTGACAGAGTGTGTGGCTTCATTGATGTTCAGAGAGATAAGACGATATCTGCAAACTACCCAAAGGTTTGATCATTGTCTGCCACCCTTAGCACTCTGCGTGGGGGTATAACTCAGTGGTAGAGCGCTCGCTTAGCATGCGAGAGGTCTGGGATTCAATTCCCCATACCTCCAGAAATAATTTTTCTATTTCATTAATGTTGAAAATCATCTACTTTTATGAGTCGAGAGACAAATAAGCAGATCGCTTGGGGTATAGCTCAGTGGTAGAGCGCTCGCTTAGCATGCGAGAGGTCTGGGGTTCAATTCCCCATACCTCCAATAAAATTTTTAATTTTCAACAATAAATTGACATTTGACTAATTTACTAAATTTTTATCAGGAGTACCCTCCTGACAGATTAAAACTGTTATCAATGCAGCATCTATTTTAGCCAAAAGATCCTTGGAGGGGAATCGAACCCCATACCTCGCGCATGCGAAGCGCGCGCTCTACCCCTGAGCTATGCCCCCGACGGAGGGACTCAATCTTTTCACATTTGCTAAGGTGCAGAGAAAAGTAGAAATCGGAAATAAACTCAGTGGTCTCGCTCGATATGAATGCTGATAGAGTCTTCCCAAAAAGATCATCAAAGTTGAGAGATATAAGAAGAGATCTGCAAAGTACAATTTTTTTTTTAAATAATTGTCTGAAACACTTAGCAATGCCCTTGGGGCTCAGTGATTGAGCAGAATGCTCACAGAGTGTGTGGCTTCATCGATGTTCAGAGAGATAAGACGATATCTGCAAACTACCCAAAGGTTTGATCATTGTCTGCCACCCTTAGCACACTGCGTGGGGGTATAGCTCAGTGGTAGAGCGCTCGCTTAGCATGCGAGAGGGCTGGGGTTCAATTCCCCATACCTCCAGTAATAATTTTTCTATTTCATTGATGTTGAAAATCATCTACTTTTATGAGTCGAGAGACAAATAAGCAGATCGCTTGGGGGTATAGCTCAGTGGTAGAGCGCTCGCTTAGCATGCGAGAGGTCTGGGGTTCAATTCCCCATACCTCCAATAATATTTTTAATTTTCAACAATAAATTGACTCATTTGACTAATTTACTCAATTTTTATCAGGAGTACCCTCCTGACAGATTAAAACTGTTATCAATGCAGCATCTATTTTAGCCAAAAGATCCTTGGAGGCATGGGGAATCGAGCCCCAGACCTCGCGCATGCGAAGCGCGCGCTCTACCCCTGAGCTATGCCCCCGACGGAGGGTCTCAATCTTTTCACATTTGCTAAGGTGCAGAGAAAAGTAGAAATCGGAAATAAACTCAGTGGTCTCGCTCGATATGAATGCTGATAGAGTCTTCCCAAAAAGATCATCAAAGTTGAGAGATATAAGAAGAGATCTGCAAAGTACAATTTTTTTTAAATAATTGTCTGAAACACTTAGCAATGCCCTTGGGGCTCAGTGATTGAGCAGAATGCTGACAGAGTGTGTGGCTTCATCGATGTTCAGAGAGATAAGACGATATCTGCAAACTACCCAAAGGTTTGATCATTGTCTGCCACCCTTAGCACTCTGCGTGGGGGTATAACTCAGTGGTAGAGCGCTCGCTTAGCATGCGAGAGGTCAGGGATTCAATTCCCCATACCTCCAGAAATAATTTTTCTATTTCATTAATGTTGAAAATCATCTACTTTTATGAGTCGAGAGACAAATAAGCAGATCGCTTGGGGTATAGCTCAGTGGTAGAGCGCTCGCTTAGCATGCGAGAGGTCTGGGGTTCAATTCCCCATACCTCCAATAAAATTTTTAATTTTTAACAATAAATTGACATTTGACTAATTTACTAAATTTTTATCAGGAGTACCCTCCTGACAGATTAAAACTGTTATCAATGCAGCATCTATTTTAGCCAAAAGATCCTTGGAGGGGAATCGAACCCCATACCTCGCGCATGCGAAGCGCGCGCTCTACCCCTGAGCTATGCCCCCGACGGAGGGACTCAATCTTTTCACATTTGCTAAGGTGCAGAGAAAAGTAGAAATCGGAAATAAACTCAGTGGTCTCGCTCGATATGAATGCTGATAGAGTCTTCCCAAAAAGATCATCAAAGTTGAGAGATATAAGAAGAGATCTGCAAAGTACAATTTTTTTTTAAAAATAATTGTCTGAAACACTTAGCAATGCCCTTGGGGCTCAGTGATTGAGCAGAATGCTCACAGAGTGTGTGGCTTCATCGATGTTCAGAGAGATAAGACGATATCTGCAAACTACCCAAAGATTTGATCATTGTCTGCCACCCTTAGCACACTGCGTGGGGGTATAGCTCAGTGGTAGAGCGCTCGCTTAGCATGCGAGAGGGCTGGGGTTCAATTCCCCATACCTCCAGTAATAATTTTTCTATTTCATTGATGTTGAAAATCATCTACTTTTATGAGTCGAGAGACAAATAAGCAGATCGCTTGGGGGTATAGCTCAGTGGTAGAGCGCTCGCTTAGCATGCGAGAGGTCTGGGGTTCAATTCCCCATACCTCCAATAATATTTTTAATTTTCAAGAATAAATTGACTCATTTTACTAATTTACTCAATTTTTATCAGGAGTACCCTCCTGACAGATTAAAACTGTTATCAATGCAGCATCTATTTTAGCCAAAAGATCCTTGGAGGCATGGGGAATCGAGCCCCAGACCTCGCGCATGCGAAGCGCGCGCTCTACCCCTGAGCTATGCCCCCGACGGAGGGTCTCAATCTTTTCACATTTGCTAAGGTGCAGAGAAAAGTAGAAATCGGAAATAAACTCAGTGGTCTCGCTCGATATGAATGCTGATAGAGTCTTCCCAAAAAGATCATCAAAGTTGAGAGATATAAGAAGAGATCTGCAAAGTACAATTTTTTTTAAAAATAATTGTCTGAAACACTTAGCAATGCCCTTGGGGCTCAGTGATTGAGCAGAATGCTCACAGAGTGTGTGGCTTCATCGATGTTCAGAGAGATAAGACGATATCTGCAAACTACCCAAAGGTTTGATCATTGTCTGCCACCCTTAGCACACTGCGTGGGGGTATAGCTCAGTGGTAGAGCGCTCGCTTAGCATGCGAGAGGTCTGGGGTTCAATTCCCCATACCTCCAAAAATATTTTTAATTTTCAACAATAAATTGACTCATTTGACTAATTTACTAAATTTTTATCAGGAGTACCCTCCTGACAGATTAAAACTGTTATCAATGCAGCATCTATTTTAGCCAAAAGATCCTTGGAGGCATGGGGAATCGAGCCCCAGACCTC
The DNA here is from genome assembly GCA_945643635.1 of Allodiplogaster sudhausi. Lineage (NCBI taxonomy): Eukaryota > Metazoa > Nematoda > Chromadorea > Rhabditida > Diplogasteridae > Allodiplogaster > Allodiplogaster sudhausi. The sequence continues at coordinate 725,085 of CALZFC010000262.1, read as the reverse complement.
GCGCATGCGAAGCGCGCGCTCTACCCCTGATCGATATGAATGCTGATAGAGTCTTCCCAAAAAGATCATCAAAGTTGAGAGATATAAGAAGAGATCTGCAAAGTACAATTTTTTTTAAATAATTGTCTGAAACACTTAGCAATGCCCTTGGGGCTCAGTGACTGAGCAGAATGCTGACAGAGTGTGTGGCTTCATCGATGTTCAGAGAGATAAGACGATATCTGCAAACTACCCAAAGGTTTGATCATTGTCTGCCACCCTTAGCACTCTGCGTGGGGGTATAGCTCAGTGGTAGAGCGCTCGCTTAGCATGCGAGAGGTCTGGGATTCAATTCCCCATACCTCCAGAAATAATTTTTCTATTTCATTAATGTTGAAAATCATCTACTTTTATGAGTCGAGAGACAAATAAGCAGATCGCTTAGGGTATAGCTCAGTGGTAGAGCGCTCGCTTAGCATGCGAGAGGTCTGGGGTTCAATTCCCCATATTTCCAGAAATAATTTTTCTATTTCATTGATGTTGAAAATCATCTACTTTTATGAGTCGAGAGACAGATAAGCAGATCGCTCAGTGGTAGAGCGCTCGCTTAGCATGCGAGAGGTCTGGGATTCAATTCCCCATACCTCCAGAAATAATTTTTCTATTTCATTGATGTTGAAAATCATCTACTTTTATGAGTCGAGAGACAAATAAGCAGATCGCTCAGTGGTAGAGCGCTCGCTTAGCATGCGAGAGGTCTGGGGTTCAGTTCCCCATATTTCCAGAAATAATTTTTCTATTTCATTGATGTTGAAAATCATCTACTTTTATGAGTCGAGAGACAAATAAGCAGATCGCTCAGTGGTAGAGCGCTCGCTTAGCATGCGAGAGGTCTGGGATTCAATTCCCCATACCTCCAGAAATAATTTTTCTATTTCATTGATGTTGAAAATCATCTACTTTTATGAGTCGAGAGACAAATAAGCAGATCGCTCAGTGGTAGAGCGCTCGCTTAGCATGCGAGAGGTCTGGGGTTCAGTTCCCCATATTTCCAGAAATAATTTTTCTATTTCATTGATGTTGAAAATCATCTACTTTTATGAGTCGAGAGACAAATAAGCAGATCGCTTGGGGGTATAGCTCAGTGGTAGAGCGCTCGCTTAGCATGCGAGAGGTCTGGGGTTCAATTCCCCATACCTCCAATAATATTTTTAATTTTCAACAATAAATTGACTCATTTGACTAATTTACTAAATTTTTATCAGGAGTACCCTCCTGACAGATTAAAACAATGCAGCATCTATTTTAGCCAAAAGATCCTTGGAGGCATGGGGAATCGAACCCCAGACCTCGCGCATGCGAAGCGCGCGCTCTAATTTACTAAATTTTTATCAGGAGTACCCTCCTGACAGATTAAAACTGTTATCAATGCAGCATCTATTTTAGCCAAAAGATCCTTGGAGGCATGGGGAATCGAACCCCAGACCTCGCGCATGCGAAGCGCGCGCTCTACCCCTGAGCTATGCCCCCGACGGAGGGTCTCAATCTTTTCACATTTGCTAAGGTGCAGAGAAAAGTAGAAATCGGAAATAAACTCAGTGGTCTCGCTCGATATGAATGCTGATAGAGTCTTCCCAAAAAGATCATCAAAGTTGAGAGATATAAGAAGAGATCTGCAAAGTACAATTTTTTTAAATAATTGTCTGAAACACTTAGCAATGTCCTTGGGGCTCAGTGATTGAGCAGAATGCTCACAGAGTGTGTGGCTTCATCGATGTTCAGAGAGATAAGACGATATCTGCAAACTACCCAAAGGTTTGATCATTGTCTGCCACCCTTAGCACTCTGCGTGGGGGTATAGCTCAGTGGTAGAGCGCTCGCTTAGCATGCGAGAGGTCTGGGATTCAATTCCCCATACCTCCAGAAATAATTTTTCTATTTCATTAATGTTGAAAATCATCTACTTTTATGAGTCGAGAGACAAATAAGCAGATCGCTTGGGGGTATAGCTCAGTGGTAGAGCGCTCGCTTAGCATGCGAGAGGTCTGGGGTTCAATTCCCCATACCTCCAATAATATTTTTAATTTTCAACAATAAATTGACTCATTTGACTAATTTACTAAATTTGTATCAGGAGTACCCTCCTGACAGATTAAAACTGTTATCAATGCAGCATCTATTTTAGCCAAAAGATCCTTGGAGGCATGGGGAATCGAACCCCAGACCTCGCGCATGCGAAGCGCGCGCTCTACCCCTGAGCTATGCCCCCGACGGAGGGTCTCAATATTTTCACATTTGCTAAGGTGCAGAGAAAAGTAGAAATCGGAAATAAACTCAGTGGTCTCGCTCGATATGAATGCTGATAGAGTCTTCCCAAAAAGATCATCAAAGTTGAGAGATATAAGAAGAGATCTGCAAAGTACAATTTTTTTAAAAATAATTGTCTGAAACACTTAGCAATGCCCTTGGGGCTCAGTGATTGAGCAGAATGCTGACAGAGTGTGTGGCTTCATCGATGTTCAGAGAGATAAGACGATATCTGCAAACTACCCAAAGGTTTGATCATTGTCTGCCACCCTTAGCACTCTGCGTGGGGGTATAGCTCAGTGGTAGAGCGCTCGCTTAGCATGCGAGAGGTCTGGGATTCAGTTCCCCATATTTCCAGAAATAATTTTTCTATTTCATTGATGTTGAAAATCATCTACTTTTATGAGTCGAGAGACAAATAAGCAGATCGCTTGGGGGTATAGCTCAGTGGTAGAGCGCTCGCTTAGCATGCGAGAGGTCTGGGGTTCAATTCCCCATACCTCCAATAATATTTTTAATTTTCAACAATAAATTGACTCATTTGACTAATTTACTAAATTTGTATCAGGAGTACCCTCCTGACAGATTAAAACTGTTATCAATGCAGCATCTATTTTAGCCAAAAGATCCTTGGAGGCATGGGGAATCGAACCCCAGACCTCGCGCATGCGAAGCGCGCGCTCTACCCCTGAGCTATGCCCCCGACGGAGGGTCTCAATATTTTCAAATTTGCTAAGGTGCAGAGAAAAGTAGAAATCGGAAATAAACTCAGTGGTCTCGCTCGATATGAATGCTGATAGAGTCTTCCCAAAAAGATCATCAAAGTTGAGAGATATAAGAAGAGATCTGCAAAGTACAATTTTTTTTTAAAATAATTGTATGAAACACTTAGCAATGCCCTTGGGGCTCAGTGATTGAGCAGAATGCTCACAGAGTGTGTGGCTTCATCGATGTTCAGAGAGATAAGACGATATCTGCAAACTACCCAAAGGTTTGATCATTGTCTGCCACCCTTAGCACACTGCGTGGGGGTATAGCTCAGTGGTAGAGCGCTCGCTTAGCATGCGAGAGGTCTGGGGTTCAATTCCCCATACCTCCAATAAAATTTTTAATTTTCAACAATAAATTGACACATTTGACTAATTTACTAAATTTTTATCAGGAGTACCCTCCTGACAGATTAAAACTGTTATCAATGCAGCATCTATTTTAGCCAAAAGATCCTTGGAGGCATGGGGAATCGAACCCCAGACCTCGCGCATGCGAAGCGCGCGCTCTACCCCTGAGCTATGCCCCCGACGGAGGGTCTCAATCTTTTCACATTTGCTAAGGTGCAGAGAAAAGTAGAAATCGGAAATAAACTCAGTGGTCTCGCTCGATATGAATGCTGATAGAGTCTTCATAAAAAGATCATCAAAGTTGAGAGATATAAGAAGAGATCTGCAAAGTACAATTTTTTTTAAAAATAATTGTCTGAAACACTTAGCAATGCCCTTGGGGCTCAGTGATTGAGCAGAATGCTCACAGAGTGTGTGGCTTCATCGATGTTCAGAGAGATAAGACGATATCTGCAAACTACACAAAGGTTTGATCATTGTCTGCCACCCTTAGCACACTGCGTGGGGGTATAGCTCAGTGGTTGAGCGCTCGCTTAGCATGCGAGAGGTCTGGGGTTCAATTCCCCATACCTCCAGAAATAATTTTTCTATTTCATTGATGTTGAAAATCATCTACTTTTATGAGTCGAGAGACAAATAAGCAGATCGCTGGGGGGGTATAGCTCAGTGGTAGAGCGCTCGCCTAGCATGCGAGAGGTCTGGGGTTCAATTCCCCATACCTCCAGAAATAATTTTTCTATTTCATTAATGTTGAAAATCATCTACTTTTATGAGTCGAGAGACAAATAAGCAGATCGCTGGGGGGTATAGCTCAGTGGTAGAGCGCTCGCTTAGCATGCGAGAGGTCTGGGGTTCAGTTCCCCATATTTCCAGAAATAATTTTTCTATTTCACTGATGTTGAAAATCATCTACTTTTATGAGTCGAGAGACAAATAAGCAGATCGCTTGGGGGTATAGCTCAGTGGTAGAGCGCTCGCTTAGCATGCGAGAGGTCTGGGGTTCAATTCCCCATACCTCCAATAATATTTTTAATTTTCAACAATAAATTGACTCATTTGACTAATTTACTAAATTTGTATCAGGAGTACCCTCCTGACAGATTAAAACTGTTATCAATGCAGCATCTATTTTAGCCAAAAGATCCTTGGAGGCATGGGGAATCGAACCCCAGACCTCGCGCATGCGAAGCGCGCGCTCTACCCCTGAGCTATGCCCCCGACGGAGGGTCTCAATATTTTCACATTTGCTAAGGTGCAGAGAAAAGTAGAAATCGGAAATAAACTCAGTGGTCTCGCTCGATATGAATGCTGATAGAGTCTTCCCAAAAAGATCATCAAAGTTGAGAGATATAAGAAGAGATCTGCAAAGTACAATTTTTTTTTAAAATAATTGTCTGAAACACTTAGCAATGCCCTTGGGGCTTAGTGATTGAGCAGAATGCTGACAGAGTGTGTGGCTTCATCGATGTTCAGAGAGATAAGACGATATCTGCAAACTACCCAAAGGTTTGATCATTGTCTGCCACCCTTAGCACTCTGCGTGGGTGTATAGCTCAGTGGTAGAGCGCTCGCTTAGCATGCGAGAGGTCTGTGATTCAATTCCCCATACCTCCAGAAATAATTTTTCTATTTCATTAATGTTGAAAATCATCTACTTTTATGAGTCGAGAGACAAATAAGCAGATCGCTGGCGCTGGGGGGTATAGCTCAGTGGTAGAGCGCTCGCTTAGCATGCGAGAGGTCTGGGGTTCAGTTCCCCATATTTCCAGAAATAATTTTTCTATTTCATTGATGTTGAAAATCATCTACTTTTATGAGTCGAGAGACAAATAAGCAGATCGCTTGGGGTATAGCTCAGTGGTAGAGCGCTCGCTTAGCATGCGAGAAATCTTGGGGTTCAATTCCCCATACCTCCAATAAAATTTTTAATTTTCAACAATAAATTGACTCATTTGACTAATTTACTAAATTTTTATCAGGAGTACCCTCCTGACAGATTAAAACTGTTATCAATGCAGCATCTATTTTAGCCAAAAGATCCTTGGAGGCATGGGGAATCGAACCCCAGACCTCGCGCATGCGAAGCGCTCGCTCTACCCCTGAGCTATATTGAAGGATGAGCGAGGGCGAGCTTTTTTCGTACTTTATGCGTATAGTTCAAGCCAAAATAGTTAATATATTCTATTACATGTTAATTTGGCTCGAAATTACGATTTTTTAACCAGGAAGGATGACTGAAAAGTTGCCAAGGCAGCCGGCTTTTAAGCTATGAGAGAGCGAGAGAGAGCAAGCGAGAGCGAGGGAGAGAGATAGCGAGAAAGAAAAAAGGGAGAGGGAGCTAGAGAGAGCGAAAGAGAGAGAGAGAGAGAGAGAGAGAGAGAGAGAGAGAGCTAGAGAGAGCGTAAGAAAGAGTGAGAGAGATGACAATGTTTATTCTGTGAGTGCGATATAAATATCATGCCAGTGAATTTTTCGAATATCTTGAGCCGGAAAATAGAAATATCTTATGACGTGGGGTGTCTAGTGCAGGTAACTCGCCAGTGCTGGGCGGCTTAAGCTTGAGCTCTTCGGTGTTTTATTTCTGCTGTTTTAAAGTTAATTATTATTCATGAAGGAATGGCTGATTCCTCTGGTGAGCCTCCGCCACTTTCTTCCGCAGCCAATCGCAACAAGGTTCTGTTGTTTTCCCAATTTTTCAAAGAAACATTTTAAATGTATTAATAAATTTTTAATGAAGAATATTTATCGCTTCGTAATGATATTTTGGGTACTATTCAGGGTGCTATGTTACTTGGGGGGGGCCAGTATACTTTTTTTTTCCTTTTCGCTCAAATCCTGCACAGGGGGGTTCTCGAGCATGGGGAACACGAATATCACGTTTGTTTTGTACTCCTATGCGTATAAAAAAAGTTACCGTACATTAGAGGTGTTAGGTAGATCATGTATGTTATACATGTTGTCTGATCTTTTGACTCTGTGAGTCAGTGTGTTGGTAGATAGCAATTCGTGTTGCCTCTTCCTCATAACCGATGGCGTAGATCATCCCGGCAGAGGCCACTCACTCTCTAAGTTACTCATTGCTCTACCACCCATCCCTCGCTAGTAAGAGGTATATAAGCGCCCCGGAAGTGGGACCCGTTCAGTTATTCCGTTTTTACGGCAAATATGAATGCCCAAGCGCATATGCTCTCCCTCCGCGACTTTAATCTCTTCTCGTCATGGCCTGAACTTGCGTTCATGTCGAGCGGGGGGTCCGGGCACGGTAGTGCAGCTTGACGAAACATGTGTCGTCCGTCGCAAGTTTAACCAGGGGCGCCTTGTCCGCAAGGATTGGCTGGTCGGAGGCATCCAAGACGGCACTCGCATGGCCTTCTTTGAGATCACAGGCCGACGCAACGCGGCCACCCTTCAGGCGATCATTCAGAGACACGTTGCCCCCGGTGGGATTCTCCTCACGGACCAATGGGCTGGTTATGCCAACCTTGGCAATCTCGGATACACCCACCGCACGGTGAACCACAGTGTCAATTTTGTGAACCCTGTGACCGGTGTCCACACGCAACGCATCGAGTGCTTGTGGAGCCAGTTCAAGAGGAAGCTCCGCACTCGCAATGGATTGAAGGGCGAACAGTGGGCCGACCACTTCATGGAGATCCTTTGGAAGTGGGAAAAGAATAGCGAGGACTTACTCTATGAGTTGTGGCGAGAGATCGCAAAGCGTTACCCACTTACATAAGCGCGCTCTCATTCCTCTCTCACTCTCAAATTTGTAAATATTGTAATAATAATTAGAAGCAATGCGTTTTATGTGTTAATGGAAGCATGTTGTAAATATATTTATGTCGTTGTCACTCTTGTCCGGCATGGTCATGGTCTTAACGCGCAAAACACAGTGCAAACACGTGAGAGGCTTTTACTAGTTAAGTACGGTAACTTTGTTAAACTGCATGCAAGCGCAAAACAAACGTGATATTCGTGTTCCCCTATTCAGCTATTCCCACCCAAGTGAAATCCTTAGCCTCTAAAAATTCAACATAAGTGTAATCCTTACGCAGCACACAAGTTTTGTTTCCACTTCATCCATTAGACTGCCCGAAATTTACGGCCAAGTGTGGTCTTTAGCTCTACAAAATTTTTTATATGAAATACCAGCTATCAAAGTAGATTTAGAAACGGGGGAAAGCCATCTTGATGTGGTGCCTCAGTTGTTGCTGAAGTCCGACATACAACAAGAAATTACTTTTGATTTGAGAAGGCTATAATTTTTTGCGTACAAAATCGTACGTCCTTGGTGGTTGTTCATGGTTGGACTATGAAATTTTGAAGACTCTGAAAGACAAAACAAAGGAGGAGCTCCTGCACGACTTCAAGAAGCTAGGCGAAGTGCTCAGGCAAACGAGAGAAGCGCGGGATAGATTGAAAGCTGAGAAGGTCCTCTTTCTACCCGTTCTTCTTCTTCTTCTCATTCCAAATCAATATTCTTTGTCATCGGTTTCATTTAAGGGTTCTTTATCGAATTTGTATTATTTGCAGGATGAGCTTGGTAAGCAGCTCGAAGACTTCGTGCAGAAGATTAAAGCCTTTGAGGTCGTTTTTTTCTCAGTTATTATGTTTCATTCCATTTTGTAAGTTAGAATTTTTGTAATATCTATTATCATTAAATTAATTCTGATTTTACCAATAAATTAATTCTGATTCTTCTTCCGTTTCTAGTCTAACGAGAACGCTGCAGCGCCGCCGCCAGCCGAAGGAGAACAGAATGTAGTTCGTGTTTACAATTACCATTTTCGTTTTCAATTTTGATTTCGAACCGATTTCTGTGTCCTTGATTTGTTTCCACCACACTGTTATTATTACAAGTGTGGCATTGTGGACATCTTGAAAATGATATGAAACCAATAATCGAGTGAATGTTTTGAGGAGGAGTCAGTAACACTGATTCGTCGCCTTCGCGAGGATGTGGAGGCAGCGCGTGCGACTTGCGAGGAACTGCGATCTCAACTCGACGACGCCCGTGCCGAGGTTAGACGAAAACAAGAACGAAAATGCACGATAATTACGAGGTTTAAACAACGATGTCGTAGCTATCCTTAATGGAGACTTGAACAGTACTTCGTTTTTAAATTAAATATCTTTTATCCATTGAAATTGTAGGTGTCCTCTCTTCGTGAATCGCGTGCAACTGCCGATGTCTTCTCGCTTGAGCTTGCTGATTACGAGAAGCGAGTGAGTTGAAGTATTGCGGAAATATAGCCTTCATTTCTTATCACATTATATCACGATTTTTCAAAATAGTTGTTTACTAACTAAGGTCTGGAGGTCCCAATTAACGAACTCCTCCTTTAACAGGTCAGCCAGATGACGAAGGAACTGAAAGAGGCGCGGGAGGCGCTGGCAGAGAGCGAGAGACAACGAGAGATTGCAGAGGGAGAGTTGAAGGAGGAACGAGAGGGGAGAGAGAATGCAGACGAGATGAGGAGAGAAGCGAATAGTCAGTTGGGGGCTTTTCTCAGAATATTCCTTTAGACCCAACATTTCTCACATAGTAGTATTATTATTATTGTCGACTTGAGTTATTAATTATATTCCTGTGTTAGAAATATTTGTCAGCATTGCTTCATCAAGATCGTCTTTTGGAAGACTTAATCTATTAAAAAGAATGAGTAATTGAAGTGGAGAAGGCTCGCCTGGCCGAGATGCAGCTTCAGCTGGACGCGCAGAAAATGCGCGCGGATTCCATGCAGGAGGAGATGAACAAGGAACGCGTCGCGGTACGTCTTGTCTTTTCTTGCATTTATTACATCGTCCGGTATGTTTAAAAAATAAGGTAATCCGATTTATTAAAGTTTTACACTAAATGCTTAATACACTTTATAAAATATTCATTTTGTTAGTAAACAGGAAGTTTCTTGCCCTTCTTTTCTTTGAATCTGAATAATTCTCGTTTGCTTCCAGCTCGCCCGCCAAGTTTCCTCTTCACAAGAACGCGCCACTCGCCTCGAGGAGATAGTCGAGGCTCTCCGGGACGAGAACGGAAGACTGCGCACCGAGAGAGAGAACGCAGACGCTAAAGTTGACGAGATCCATAAGGAATACGAGTCGTTCAAGGTGAACTGCTGCTTACCGTATCTTATGAATACACTTAGGTTACGGTTGTCTTTGTTCACCTATTTTCATGCTCTTCTTGTTAAACGATTCATTCATTTCTGGGCTAGCTGTCTCATTTTTAGCTGTCACTCGTGTTTTCCAATTAATTCTGATTCAGTCAGACCATTAATTATTAATACTCGCTGTCTTACGAGAAGAAGTTAAGGTTAAGAATTCGTAATTATAAAATAATTTTATGATTCGTTTGTGATTGTTCTGTTTGAAGTCTCGCGCCCGCTACGTTCTCGAGCAACGGGCGAAAGAAGAAGATATGATCGATATGAATGCTGATAGAGTCTTCCCAAAAAGATCATCAAAGTTGAGAGATATAAGAAGAGATCTGCAAAGTACAATTTTTTTAAATAATTGTCTGAAACACTTAGCAATGTCCTTGGGGCTCAGTGATTGAGCAGAATGCTCACAGAGTGTGTGGCTTCATCGATGTTCAGAGAGATAAGACGATATCTGCAAACTACCCAAAGGTTTGATCATTGTCTGCCACCCTTAGCACTCTGCGTGGGGGTATAGCTCAGTGGTAGAGCGCTCGCTTAGCATGCGAGAGGTCTGGGATTCAATTCCCCATACCTCCAGAAATAATTTTTCTATTTCATTAATGTTGAAAATCATCTACTTTTATGAGTCGAGAGACAAATAAGCAGATCGCTTGGGGGTATAGCTCAGTGGTAGAGCGCTCGCTTAGCATGCGAGAGGTCTGGGGTTCAATTCCCCATACCTCCAATAATATTTTTAATTTTCAACAATAAATTGACTCATTTGACTAATTTACTAAATTTGTATCAGGAGTACCCTCCTGACAGATTAAAACTGTTATCAATGCAGCATCTATTTTAGCCAAAAGATCCTTGGAGGCATGGGGAATCGAACCCCAGACCTCGCGCATGCGAAGCGCGCGCTCTACCCCTGAGCTATGCCCCCGACGGAGGGTCTCAATATTTTCACATTTGCTAAGGTGCAGAGAAAAGTAGAAATCGGAAATAAACTCAGTGGTCTCGCTCGATATGAATGCTGATAGAGTCTTCCCAAAAAGATCATCAAAGTTGAGAGATATAAGAAGAGATCTGCAAAGTACAATTTTTTTAAAAATAATTGTCTGAAACACTTAGCAATGCCCTTGGGGCTCAGTGATTGAGCAGAATGCTGACAGAGTGTGTGGCTTCATCGATGTTCAGAGAGATAAGACGATATCTGCAAACTACCCAAAGGTTTGATCATTGTCTGCCACCCTTAGCACTCTGCGTGGGGGTATAGCTCAGTGGTAGAGCGCTCGCTTAGCATGCGAGAGGTCTGGGATTCAGTTCCCCATATTTCCAGAAATAATTTTTCTATTTCATTGATGTTGAAAATCATCTACTTTTATGAGTCGAGAGACAAATAAGCAGATCGCTTGGGGGTATAGCTCAGTGGTAGAGCGCTCGCTTAGCATGCGAGAGGTCTGGGGTTCAATTCCCCATACCTCCAATAATATTTTTAATTTTCAACAATAAATTGACTCATTTGACTAATTTACTAAATTTGTATCAGGAGTACCCTCCTGACAGATTAAAACTGTTATCAATGCAGCATCTATTTTAGCCAAAAGATCCTTGGAGGCATGGGGAATCGAACCCCAGACCTCGCGCATGCGAAGCGCGCGCTCTACCCCTGAGCTATGCCCCCGACGGAGGGTCTCAATATTTTCAAATTTGCTAAGGTGCAGAGAAAAGTAGAAATCGGAAATAAACTCAGTGGTCTCGCTCGATATGAATGCTGATAGAGTCTTCCCAAAAAGATCATCAAAGTTGAGAGATATAAGAAGAGATCTGCAAAGTACAATTTTTTTTTAAAATAATTGTATGAAACACTTAGCAATGCCCTTGGGGCTCAGTGATTGAGCAGAATGCTCACAGAGTGTGTGGCTTCATCGATGTTCAGAGAGATAAGACGATATCTGCAAACTACCCAAAGGTTTGATCATTGTCTGCCACCCTTAGCACACTGCGTGGGGGTATAGCTCAGTGGTAGAGCGCTCGCTTAGCATGCGAGAGGTCTGGGGTTCAATTCCCCATACCTCCAATAAAATTTTTAATTTTCAACAATAAATTGACACATTTGACTAATTTACTAAATTTTTATCAGGAGTACCCTCCTGACAGATTAAAACTGTTATCAATGCAGCATCTATTTTAGCCAAAAGATCCTTGGAGGCATGGGGAATCGAACCCCAGACCTCGCGCATGCGAAGCGCGCGCTCTACCCCTGAGCTATGCCCCCGACGGAGGGTCTCAATCTTTTCACATTTGCTAAGGTGCAGAGAAAAGTAGAAATCGGAAATAAACTCAGTGGTCTCGCTCGATATGAATGCTGATAGAGTCTTCATAAAAAGATCATCAAAGTTGAGAGATATAAGAAGAGATCTGCAAAGTACAATTTTTTTTAAAAATAATTGTCTGAAACACTTAGCAATGCCCTTGGGGCTCAGTGATTGAGCAGAATGCTCACAGAGTGTGTGGCTTCATCGATGTTCAGAGAGATAAGACGATATCTGCAAACTACACAAAGGTTTGATCATTGTCTGCCACCCTTAGCACACTGCGTGGGGGTATAGCTCAGTGGTTGAGCGCTCGCTTAGCATGCGAGAGGTCTGGGGTTCAATTCCCCATACCTCCAGAAATAATTTTTCTATTTCATTGATGTTGAAAATCATCTACTTTTATGAGTCGAGAGACAAATAAGCAGATCGCTGGGGGGGTATAGCTCAGTGGTAGAGCGCTCGCCTAGCATGCGAGAGGTCTGGGGTTCAATTCCCCATACCTCCAGAAATAATTTTTCTATTTCATTAATGTTGAAAATCATCTACTTTTATGAGTCGAGAGACAAATAAGCAGATCGCTGGGGGGTATAGCTCAGTGGTAGAGCGCTCGCTTAGCATGCGAGAGGTCTGGGGTTCAGTTCCCCATATTTCCAGAAATAATTTTTCTATTTCACTGATGTTGAAAATCATCTACTTTTATGAGTCGAGAGACAAATAAGCAGATCGCTTGGGGGTATAGCTCAGTGGTAGAGCGCTCGCTTAGCATGCGAGAGGTCTGGGGTTCAATTCCCCATACCTCCAATAATATTTTTAATTTTCAACAATAAATTGACTCATTTGACTAATTTACTAAATTTGTATCAGGAGTACCCTCCTGACAGATTAAAACTGTTATCAATGCAGCATCTATTTTAGCCAAAAGATCCTTGGAGGCATGGGGAATCGAACCCCAGACCTCGCGCATGCGAAGCGCGCGCTCTACCCCTGAGCTATGCCCCCGACGGAGGGTCTCAATATTTTCACATTTGCTAAGGTGCAGAGAAAAGTAGAAATCGGAAATAAACTCAGTGGTCTCGCTCGATATGAATGCTGATAGAGTCTTCCCAAAAAGATCATCAAAGTTGAGAGATATAAGAAGAGATCTGCAAAGTACAATTTTTTTTAAAATAATTGTCTGAAACACTTAGCAATGCCCTTGGGGCTTAGTGATTGAGCAGAATGCTGACAGAGTGTGTGGCTTCATCGATGTTCAGAGAGATAAGACGATATCTGCAAACTACCCAAAGGTTTGATCATTGTCTGCCACCCTTAGCACTCTGCGTGGGTGTATAGCTCAGTGGTAGAGCGCTCGCTTAGCATGCGAGAGGTCTGTGATTCAATTCCCCATACCTCCAGAAATAATTTTTCTATTTCATTAATGTTGAAAATCATCTACTTTTATGAGTCGAGAGACAAATAAGCAGATCGCTGGCGCTGGGGGGTATAGCTCAGTGGTAGAGCGCTCGCTTAGCATGCGAGAGGTCTGGGGTTCAGTTCCCCATATTTCCAGAAATAATTTTTCTATTTCATTGATGTTGAAAATCATCTACTTTTATGAGTCGAGAGACAAATAAGCAGATCGCTTGGGGTATAGCTCAGTGGTAGAGCGCTCGCTTAGCATGCGAGAAATCTTGGGGTTCAATTCCCCATACCTCCAATAAAATTTTTAATTTTCAACAATAAATTGACTCATTTGACTAATTTACTAAATTTTTATCAGGAGTACCCTCCTGACAGATTAAAACTGTTATCAATGCAGCATCTATTTTAGCCAAAAGATCCTTGGAGGCATGGGGAATCGAACCCCAGACCTCGCGCATGCGAAGCGCTCGCTCTACCCCTGAGCTATATTGAAGGATGAGCGAGGGCGAGCTTTTTTCGTACTTTATGCGTATAGTTCAAGCCAAAATAGTTAATATATTCTATTACATGTTAATTTGGCTCGAAATTACGATTTTTTAACCAGGAAGGATGACTGAAAAGTTGCCAAGGCAGCCGGCTTTTAAGCTATGAGAGAGCGAGAGAGAGCAAGCGAGAGCGAGGGAGAGAGATAGCGAGAAAGAAAAAAGGGAGAGGGAGCTAGAGAGAGCGAAAGAGAGAGAGAGAGAGAGAGAGAGAGAGAGAGAGAGAGAGAGCTAGAGAGAGCGTAAGAAAGAGTGAGAGAGATGACAATGTTTATTCTGTGAGTGCGATATAAATATCATGCCAGTGAATTTTTCGAATATCTTGAGCCGGAAAATAGAAATATCTTATGACGTGGGGTGTCTAGTGCAGGTAACTCGCCAGTGCTGGGCGGCTTAAGCTTGAGCTCTTCGGTGTTTTATTTCTGCTGTTTTAAAGTTAATTATTATTCATGAAGGAATGGCTGATTCCTCTGGTGAGCCTCCGCCACTTTCTTCCGCAGCCAATCGCAACAAGGTTCTGTTGTTTTCCCAATTTTTCAAAGAAACATTTTAAATGTATTAATAAATTTTTAATGAAGAATATTTATCGCTTCGTAATGATATTTTGGGTACTATTCAGGGTGCTATGTTACTTGGGGGGGGCCAGTATACTTTTTTTTTCCTTTTCGCTCAAATCCTGCACAGGGGGGTTCTCGAGCATGGGGAACACGAATATCACGTTTGTTTTGTACTCCTATGCGTATAAAAAAAGTTACCGTACATTAGAGGTGTTAGGTAGATCATGTATGTTATACATGTTGTCTGATCTTTTGACTCTGTGAGTCAGTGTGTTGGTAGATAGCAATTCGTGTTGCCTCTTCCTCATAACCGATGGCGTAGATCATCCCGGCAGAGGCCACTCACTCTCTAAGTTACTCATTGCTCTACCACCCATCCCTCGCTAGTAAGAGGTATATAAGCGCCCCGGAAGTGGGACCCGTTCAGTTATTCCGTTTTTACGGCAAATATGAATGCCCAAGCGCATATGCTCTCCCTCCGCGACTTTAATCTCTTCTCGTCATGGCCTGAACTTGCGTTCATGTCGAGCGGGGGGTCCGGGCACGGTAGTGCAGCTTGACGAAACATGTGTCGTCCGTCGCAAGTTTAACCAGGGGCGCCTTGTCCGCAAGGATTGGCTGGTCGGAGGCATCCAAGACGGCACTCGCATGGCCTTCTTTGAGATCACAGGCCGACGCAACGCGGCCACCCTTCAGGCGATCATTCAGAGACACGTTGCCCCCGGTGGGATTCTCCTCACGGACCAATGGGCTGGTTATGCCAACCTTGGCAATCTCGGATACACCCACCGCACGGTGAACCACAGTGTCAATTTTGTGAACCCTGTGACCGGTGTCCACACGCAACGCATCGAGTGCTTGTGGAGCCAGTTCAAGAGGAAGCTCCGCACTCGCAATGGATTGAAGGGCGAACAGTGGGCCGACCACTTCATGGAGATCCTTTGGAAGTGGGAAAAGAATAGCGAGGACTTACTCTATGAGTTGTGGCGAGAGATCGCAAAGCGTTACCCACTTACATAAGCGCGCTCTCATTCCTCTCTCACTCTCAAATTTGTAAATATTGTAATAATAATTAGAAGCAATGCGTTTTATGTGTTAATGGAAGCATGTTGTAAATATATTTATGTCGTTGTCACTCTTGTCCGGCATGGTCATGGTCTTAACGCGCAAAACACAGTGCAAACACGTGAGAGGCTTTTACTAGTTAAGTACGGTAACTTTGTTAAACTGCATGCAAGCGCAAAACAAACGTGATATTCGTGTTCCCCTATTCAGCTATTCCCACCCAAGTGAAATCCTTAGCCTCTAAAAATTCAACATAAGTGTAATCCTTACGCAGCACACAAGTTTTGTTTCCACTTCATCCATTAGACTGCCCGAAATTTACGGCCAAGTGTGGTCTTTAGCTCTACAAAATTTTTTATATGAAATACCAGCTATCAAAGTAGATTTAGAAACGGGGGAAAGCCATCTTGATGTGGTGCCTCAGTTGTTGCTGAAGTCCGACATACAACAAGAAATTACTTTTGATTTGAGAAGGCTATAATTTTTTGCGTACAAAATCGTACGTCCTTGGTGGTTGTTCATGGTTGGACTATGAAATTTTGAAGACTCTGAAAGACAAAACAAAGGAGGAGCTCCTGCACGACTTCAAGAAGCTAGGCGAAGTGCTCAGGCAAACGAGAGAAGCGCGGGATAGATTGAAAGCTGAGAAGGTCCTCTTTCTACCCGTTCTTCTTCTTCTTCTCATTCCAAATCAATATTCTTTGTCATCGGTTTCATTTAAGGGTTCTTTATCGAATTTGTATTATTTGCAGGATGAGCTTGGTAAGCAGCTCGAAGACTTCGTGCAGAAGATTAAAGCCTTTGAGGTCGTTTTTTTCTCAGTTATTATGTTTCATTCCATTTTGTAAGTTAGAATTTTTGTAATATCTATTATCATTAAATTAATTCTGATTTTACCAATAAATTAATTCTGATTCTTCTTCCGTTTCTAGTCTAACGAGAACGCTGCAGCGCCGCCGCCAGCCGAAGGAGAACAGAATGTAGTTCGTGTTTACAATTACCATTTTCGTTTTCAATTTTGATTTCGAACCGATTTCTGTGTCCTTGATTTGTTTCCACCACACTGTTATTATTACAAGTGTGGCATTGTGGACATCTTGAAAATGATATGAAACCAATAATCGAGTGAATGTTTTGAGGAGGAGTCAGTAACACTGATTCGTCGCCTTCGCGAGGATGTGGAGGCAGCGCGTGCGACTTGCGAGGAACTGCGATCTCAACTCGACGACGCCCGTGCCGAGGTTAGACGAAAACAAGAACGAAAATGCACGATAATTACGAGGTTTAAACAACGATGTCGTAGCTATCCTTAATGGAGACTTGAACAGTACTTCGTTTTTAAATTAAATATCTTTTATCCATTGAAATTGTAGGTGTCCTCTCTTCGTGAATCGCGTGCAACTGCCGATGTCTTCTCGCTTGAGCTTGCTGATTACGAGAAGCGAGTGAGTTGAAGTATTGCGGAAATATAGCCTTCATTTCTTATCACATTATATCACGATTTTTCAAAATAGTTGTTTACTAACTAAGGTCTGGAGGTCCCAATTAACGAACTCCTCCTTTAACAGGTCAGCCAGATGACGAAGGAACTGAAAGAGGCGCGGGAGGCGCTGGCAGAGAGCGAGAGACAACGAGAGATTGCAGAGGGAGAGTTGAAGGAGGAACGAGAGGGGAGAGAGAATGCAGACGAGATGAGGAGAGAAGCGAATAGTCAGTTGGGGGCTTTTCTCAGAATATTCCTTTAGACCCAACATTTCTCACATAGTAGTATTATTATTATTGTCGACTTGAGTTATTAATTATATTCCTGTGTTAGAAATATTTGTCAGCATTGCTTCATCAAGATCGTCTTTTGGAAGACTTAATCTATTAAAAAGAATGAGTAATTGAAGTGGAGAAGGCTCGCCTGGCCGAGATGCAGCTTCAGCTGGACGCGCAGAAAATGCGCGCGGATTCCATGCAGGAGGAGATGAACAAGGAACGCGTCGCGGTACGTCTTGTCTTTTCTTGCATTTATTACATCGTCCGGTATGTTTAAAAAATAAGGTAATCCGATTTATTAAAGTTTTACACTAAATGCTTAATACACTTTATAAAATATTCATTTTGTTAGTAAACAGGAAGTTTCTTGCCCTTCTTTTCTTTGAATCTGAATAATTCTCGTTTGCTTCCAGCTCGCCCGCCAAGTTTCCTCTTCACAAGAACGCGCCACTCGCCTCGAGGAGATAGTCGAGGCTCTCCGGGACGAGAACGGAAGACTGCGCACCGAGAGAGAGAACGCAGACGCTAAAGTTGACGAGATCCATAAGGAATACGAGTCGTTCAAGGTGAACTGCTGCTTACCGTATCTTATGAATACACTTAGGTTACGGTTGTCTTTGTTCACCTATTTTCATGCTCTTCTTGTTAAACGATTCATTCATTTCTGGGCTAGCTGTCTCATTTTTAGCTGTCACTCGTGTTTTCCAATTAATTCTGATTCAGTCAGACCATTAATTATTAATACTCGCTGTCTTACGAGAAGAAGTTAAGGTTAAGAATTCGTAATTATAAAATAATTTTATGATTCGTTTGTGATTGTTCTGTTTGAAGTCTCGCGCCCGCTACGTTCTCGAGCAACGGGCGAAAGAAGAAGAAGCAGAGGAAGCTGTGGCAGGCAGACAACGAGAGGAGCGGGCACTCCAAGAGCAGCACGAGAGGGCCGTCAAGGAACTCAATCACAACATTGATGTTCTCAGGTTCAGCTCTGCTCTCACTAAATCTTCGGAATTTTGCTTTTGTATAGTTACAGTAGTTGAAAATTTATCGGGTTTTTTTTCTGAGATACCTAATTTTAAGGCACTACTACACTTTTCATTCACTTTCTCTCTCTCTCTCTCTCTCTCTCTATCTATCTCTCTTTATATTGTCTCATGTACATCCCTCCTCAGAGACAGCCATCGTCGTTGCGAGAGTGACTTGGCTCGTGTGCAAGAGCAGTTGAGTCGTGCAGAGGCCGAGCACCGCGCGACCAGGAAGGAGGCCAATGACAACGCCACTGCGCTAGGAAATGCGTCAGCATTTTATTTATTTATTTATTTTTTATTTATTTTTTTTTTATCTCACGGCATATTTCTGTTTAAATATTATGCCGAGTCAAAGTGTGGCTAGTAGTAATTTAGACATCCAGCCATATCTTGTTCTTCAGACTGGACGAGCTAAGAATGCTCAGAGTTGATGCGGAAAAGGCAAGAGAAGAAGTTGTCGGACTAAGGGTGCAGCTAAGTGCGGAGAGGAATACGAGCGATGAGACAAGGGGTCTTCTCAACAGGGTTAGTGAAGAAAGCCGAGATTGGCTCAGCAACCATACATGTTTATACAAATATATTGATGCAACCGGTGTAAATGGATATTAAAAGAAGTGTCATTAAGGTGTCCCGCGAACTGGATGAGTTGCGAGAACGCGCGAGAGAGGAGAGAGAGAAGCTGCAGACAGAAGCAGCAGAAGAGAAGAGACGAAGGGAAGAGGCACTAAAGCAGTTGGAGGAGAGAAGGAGGAGGGACGAACGGAGAGCTGCGCCAGTCGCAGCCGTCTACCCACAGTTTAGGTTGGCAAAGTGGCATTTGGAGCACTGGCGAGGAATACAGCAGATCTATGCATTATTCCTTTTTCCGCTCGGCAGTCCGTACATTATGCTTTCCTGATAATTTTAAACAGCTGGATGAAAAAGAAGATAAAGGAATGCAGTTTGGAAGACCATGAGAATAACTTTTTTAATCTAAAAATTGCTTTAAAATTCAGTTTGAAACACTGGTTGCGTTTTCCAGGGAATTTTCAATCGAATTCATCTCTGGAGAATTCTTTGTTTATAACTTCAGATGAGAATGAGCATTTTGGGTTGGCATTAGTTGACGTTTTTGTGTCTTTAAAAACCAAAACTTGATGGCCTTATGGGTGTGAGAGGAATCTCGGCCTTGCCTTTGATAGGATTAAAAGGGAAAGTGACAGCCAAAGACGAGAGATCTCTAAGCAGCGAGCCGACCGCCGAGCGCCCGCCCTCCGGAGCTGCCACTGGCATTCTTCCAAGAATGGCAGAGGAGACGGCCAGTCTGGTGGGGGCAGAGGGAGGAGGCGAGAGAAGTCTCGAGGATGTCCTGTTCGGGGAGGAGGCTGCAGGACACGATGTTGTGCCCATTGGTTAGGCACTATGCTGTTTTCCCTTTCTATAGAGAGGGAGAGAGAGAGACTACTTGCAAACTTCTTGAACAGACAATTTAAAATGTTTCTCTAGATATTTGTATTTGCAATTAACTGGTGAAACAGTGTGGTTATTATTAACAGAATCAATAAACGGCTTCAGTAACTAAGAAGAACTTGCAGGCGACCTCCATATGATATCGGAGATGTCAGCGGGGAGAGGAATGGCCGATCCGGCGGAGATGGGCAGAGTACTCCGGCAACTGCACCAGACACGCGAGATGCTGCTCGAGAGCGAGGAGGCGGGGGCCCGCATGGCTGACCAGGTACGGTAACACTGGAATACTGTAGATAGAAGTACCGTAACCCAGACTTTCAGACTTGGAAACACTTGTGCGTGGAGCTCCATTATAAAATATTAATTTAGCTAAACATTGTTGTTCACTATAATTTAGAGGGGGAAAAAAACTTGTTAAGAAGG
>CALZFC010000262.1:552500-702500 GCA_945643635.1 Allodiplogaster sudhausi | reverse complement strand
CGTCAGGTTTAACAGCTCGCAGCACGTCGATTGATCAGAGTGCGTTCCCCTCCTTAAGCTCTACCACAATTCGTCTTTCTTATCTTTTCTTCCATCTGTCAATCCGACATCTTCAAAGAACAATGCCATTCCATTCTTATTTATGCCGATAAGCGCTCAGAGTAATATCGAGAAAGAGCAGTCTACGACTGGCTGCTTTAGCTTGCAAAACAAAGAGAGAGAGAGAGAGAGAGAGAGGAGAGAGAGAGAGAGAGAGGAGAGAGAAGAAAGAGACGATCATTACTTCTTGATCGTTCTTCATGCTATTTGTGGCTTATCTTTCGAGGTCGCGGATTAGTTTAGCTCTTTTATTACTTTCAGGAAAGATTATGGAGAGAAAATTTGCACTCGTTGATAAGAATGGGAAAACATACTGGGTTTCACGAGTGCTTTTGCAGCCAAAAGATTAAGAGTGTTTTTAAAGGACATTCCTTCCTCACCCTCCAAGATCTTTGCATGAACATCTTTTACTCCCAATCGGTCTCTCTCTCTTTCTTGCTCTCTCTCTCTCTCTATCTCTATCTCTCTCTCTATCTCTTTCAACTGATGCACAATCAGCCCATAATTTTACATTTTCTTAGTTGTCATTCTTCAACCAGATAATCCATGCACAATTTCTGACACGAAACTCTCCATGCTAATCTCTTTCTTCCTCTCTCTCTGTCTCTCTCTCTCTCTTCCAATATTGTATATATCTATTTCCAATCTCGTGACGTGGTCCTAATCAAGAAAAGGGGAGAGTGGGAGAGCTTCATCTTATCATACGATAACCCGAAATGGGGAGAATGTACCCCGACGGGCCTTCGATACGCTTCTCTCTCTCTCTCTCTCTCTCTCTCTCTCTCTCTCTCTCTTCCTACCCTCTCACTGCTTCCCTTCAAGTGAATGGTTCCTTTCCGTTGGTCCTCCTGCATTAATTTCCACTTCTTCCTTCCAATATGATGTAATCTCTCTTTCTGGATACTTTCTGTAGTGAGTTATGTTATCTCCAAACTTGTACTCTTTTTCCCCTTTTTATGTTCCTGTCTCTCTATTTTATCTCTTTCTTTCTTTATCTCTCTCTCTATCTCATTCTTTATTTCTCTTTCTCTCTCTCTCTTTCGCTCTCTCTCCCTCAGTCGATTCCTCTCTTCGTTTCTCTCACCCATCTCGACCTTCGGGGACGCGGGAAGCTAAAAGCTGAATTGAGTAGGATTGGCCGCTGCTCCCGGGATGGGAAGCGCCGTCCTTGCTGGAGACCGACCGAAGGCCCGGGCCCAATTCAATTACTCCCAGAGAAATTCAGAAGCGCAGAGAGAGAGAGAGAGAGAGAGAGAGAGAGGGAGAGGGAGAGACAGGCAGAGACAGAGAGAGAGAGAGAGAGAGAGACAGCGAGAGAGAGAGAGAGAGATACAGAGAAAAAGAGGGAGAGACAGAGAGAGGGAGAGAAATTGAGGGAAAGAGGGAGGGAGTGAGAGAGAGAGAGAGAGAGAGAGAGAGGTTAGAGAGATAACGGGTGGAAAAAATTATAGAGAACTAGAAAGTATACCCTCGGCTCCCATCCACTGTTTTAGCCTCCTTTTACGAGCCATTCTCACCCACTCTCAACGAAGCGCCATGCTACTCTCTATGCCTCTCTAGTTTCTCTCTCCCTCTCTCTCTCCCTCTTTGTCTCACTTTCTATCTCCCCTCTCTCGCTCTGTCTTTCTCTCTTCAGATGACAAGCAGCCGTTCCTTTTGTCAGTTCTCATTGTCGACGAAGGTGGAAGTTTGCCGCCAGAAGAGAAAATGAAAGTGCTTCATCCTTTTTAGCTTTGGATGCCGGCTGAATTTCCTGCGATTACTCATGATCACGCTTCCCGTTAAAGTTCTGGCCTTATTCATTGATTACCTCGATACATACATACGTATGCATAGTCCAAATACTATTCTGGAAGATTATCTTAATGTTTCTCTAAATGTGTCTGTCTGCCTGTCTGTCTCTCTCTCTCTCTCTCTCTGTCTCTCTCTCTCTCCTCAATCTATCATTCATCACAGCATAATCTATCATTCATTCAATCTATCATTCATCACAGCACTCGCTTCGATAACTTCGTCAACTATTCCGTGAACACCTTGTCCTCGAGCTTGAGGACCTCAATTATTTGTTTACACTTCCTCCTGGCAGCTTCGCCTTTTTATAAAGTGCGTGCATATTCAATGGGACCGAAACGTTTTCCTTTTTTAAATCTTTTGTTGTAGCACGCATGTTGCTTTTAGTTCGTTTGAACTCAATCGATCTCTCTCTCTCTCTCTCGCACTCTCTCTCTCTCTCTATCTCTCGCACTCTCTCTATCTCTGTCTCTCTTTGCCTCTCTCTCTCCCTTTTTGCTCAAATAGACAGACGGCCTACTTTTCAGAATAGTACTGCCTCGTATGTATGTATGTACATACATGTGGATGTATGTAAGTGAAATAGGACTATAGAAACCAGTAGCTTTCTGTTTTCTGACATGAGATTAATAAGCAGTCAGAATGGCAAAAATAATTATGTCCACAAAACGATTTTTTCGCTTATCTGACAATGAGATCCAAATAAAGTCAATCGATAATTCAACTTTTCTGTTTATTTAATGTAAAATTCATAATTTTGAATGGAAAGTTGGCATAAAAAAGATGAAAACGAAGCGAGTGCACTCGAGTACTGGAAGTGTGCTGTTCTCCGTGCCTTCTTCTTTGCTTAAATGATAATTAATCCAGCTCATCCTTCTCTTCCTGATATTCACTGTTTGCACTTGTATTCCCTCTTTTTTTTTATCCAATTGGCAACGATAATCTTTTGTTCTCTGCGCCTCTCTCTTGCCTCCATCCCTCCCACACTCTCTTTCTCACCCTACTTCTTGTGCTATTCTTCTCTCTCTCTCTCTCTCTCTCTCTCTCTCTCTCTGTCTGTTGTTTGCGATCTGATAACTGCCAGTCATCCACATTTATGTTCTCAAACATCTTCTAATCAGAAGAGCGTTTGCTTCATCGTCTTTGATTTCTTCTCCCATCTCATTTGATGCATTCTCTTCATTCATTATTCCGAGTGCGAAATTTCCCTTAAAAATAATGGACTGCTGCTCACTTCTCTGTGAATCGGAAGGCTGCTTAGTTTAAATCTAGAGTTCAAACGATATGGTTATGCAGTCGCTTGCTTGGAATCTTCATCTAGTCCGGGTGTAGTTTCCATCATTCTGCCTTCATTTCTTCTATGAATAGCCGATTTTTATCATCCCTGTGTGATAAAGGGAACTGAATGGTTAACGAGTCGGCGATCTTTGGGTCCTTTGGTAGACCTCAGGTCTCATGACGTTATTTCGAGTTCTGCCCTCCAATCTGTCAACTCGCGGTCCTTTTCAGCCTCAATTTTATGCTGTTATTCTGCTTTATTTAAAAATATATATCATCAGATGGTGAATTCGATGCAATTCAAACTTTGTTAATATAATTCTCCACAACTTGTGATCAAGAATCTCGTATCGACAGATACAACCACGTTCCAATGCTGTTTGAACTGTGCGCTGTTTGAGAAGGAAAAAGTCTCGTAAACTGCAATCCATAAAATGAGGGCGTAAGATAAACGGAGAGAGAGAGGGAGGGATAGAGGGAGAAAGAGAGAGAGAGAGAGAGAGAGAGAGAGAGAGAGAAAGGATCGTTGAGTGAAAACTCGACAGTAAATTGTGAGTTTATCAGTGCGCGTCATGATTTGACGTAGGCGCCTCCGTAACAGAAAGGCCATTCTCACCCTCTGCCATGAGGTGTCAAGCCACTTTGAAGCCGATCAATTACTAGCAGAAATACGCATCGATTGTCACGAAATGAGAGTGCGAGATCTCAAAAAGATTCGCTAAAGATGAATATCCGTGGATATCTGCTATTCTACCATTTTCTTTTCTGTAGCTTCTCTTAACTCAAAATAACAGTTAGCTCTTCGTCCTCTTCGTGTCATGTGTTATTCCATTCTTCCATTCCCTCCACTTTCCTCTCCTCCCCTCGGGAGGGCCAGCCCTCTTTCTGCACTCAATCAGGCACTAGTCCAGCTAAACAACGCCAGGGCACAAGGAAGTAGAAGGCGAAGAAATCATTTCTATGAAATTACCACGTTTTATTTGGTTGGGAAAAATGATTGCTTTATTCTCGACAATATGGCCGATTAAAGGACCGGAAAGGTCAGTGCTGGAATGGCTCTGGAAGTGGCTCCCCGAGGCACGATTTCAGTCGCTTTCCTCTGGCTTCGTTCCCAATCAAAATGAATGCCCCTGTGATGAATCTCTCACGTGAATGCCCTCTCGTTCCATCACTCTCCCCATCTCCACCCAAAGACTCAAAATGGCCAAGCTTGCCTCTGTAGGATGGCCCATCTCACTATCTTCGTATTCTCTGCCAAGCATTCTTCTTTTTCTTCTTTTCCCCTCGTTCTCCTAGACAATCCAAAAATGTTTATTTTGTCTAAATGTTCTAATAAAGAAAGATTATAAGCTTTTTCTTCTTGCTTCGAAATTTTTAGCTGGCATCCGAAGAAATAGCCTCAACCGCGTGCTGGATATTCAAGAAATATGCCATGTCATTGAATCACTGCGATTTGAGGACGCAGGAAGAAGTTGATGGAGAAGATGAGTTCTGGAGAAAGCTAGGAGAGATGAGAGAGACAGAGAGTGAGAAAGGGGAAAGAACGAGGGAGATAGAGAGTGATAGAGAGAGAGACAGAAAGAGAAAGAAGAGATGCTGATGCTCTGTTTCTGCAGTGGCATGAAAATGATCGAACTTCTGCATCGTCAGAGAGGCTTCGCCCTGCTTGGCGTCTTAGGCGTTCCTCGCTTTCATGAATTTTTCTCTCTATATCTCTATCTCTCACCATTTCCCCTCTTTCTCTCTCACTGTTTCTCCTTCTCTCACTTGATCTCTCTCTTTCTCTCATCTTCTCTCGTCTCTATTCGCCCTTTCACCTCGACCCAAATGCTCTTCTTCCTGGTACACCACATAAGTGAGCGGGGCAAGCCATCTGGAGTAGGTCTCCTTCTTCAGGCCATTTCTCTGCTCCCTTTCTTTATTTTTCTCTCTATCCCTTATCTCTCCCTCTCCCTTGTGTATGTCTCTATTTAACTCTCACTTCATTCCTCTCTCTCTCTCACTCTCTCGCTCTCTTTCTCTCTCGCGTCCTCTTTGTCTCACTCATCAGAAGGAGTCCTCCTAGCCATCACTCTTCAAGCTGCCCCAAGCTGTTCTCCCAACTTCTCCCCCTTCCTCCTTACTGTTCGCTTTCTTTATCTCCCTCTCTTTTGTTTTCTCTCTCTCTCTCTCCTCACCCTTTCTCTCCTCACCCTTTCTCTTACTCTCTCTCTCCCACTCGGTTTCTTTTGCTTCTCTCTCTCTCTCTTTCTCCCTCTCTCTCTCTCTCTCTCTCTCTCTCTGCCTATATCACCCTCTCCACCATTCTCTCGCTCTCTCACTCTCTCCCACTCCTACTCTAATCATTGGTCCTTCGTGCCTGCTTGTGAATGCATTCACGGCAACGCCTTCAGCTCCGTTCCTCTCCTTCTACACTCTTTCTTCTTTCTCACTTAGCTGCTTTTTCCATTCTTCTCTCCCTCCCTCCCTCCCTCCCTCTCTATATTCTCTCCTGCTAGCTTTCTTGTTCTTTTTCTCTACTTCTCTCTCCTTGCCAACAACTCTCTCCCCTTCGCAGTCGTTGTTTCTCCCTTGTCAATACAAAAAGCCTACAATTGTGCTTAATAATTAACAAGGATTTTTTTCGTTTATCTCTTTTTCGCTCAGTTTCTATCTTCTCTCTCTGGTTCTATCATTTCTTTTCTCATTCGATCACCATGATATTGATATGCATTTTTAATGAGTCGATATCAAAATTCAAAGATGTACATGTGTATGTACATGTGTTTAGGCATGTAGTTCGTTACTGTAGAGTGTTTAATGGCTGATGCTCGTGTTCACTGACAGCACCGACTTGTCCCTGTCTTCCTTTTAAGTAGAAAGAAACCTGCATAGAAGCCTTCATTCTTTTCACTTCGTCATCAATGTATCTGACGTGCAGAAGTCGAACATTAAGAAAATCTCTTCTAGAGGTTCATTCAGAGCAGCTTTGCAAAACGCAAAAGAAAGCTTTATCTGTTTTATTTCGCAAAATTGCCAGAGGCATTCTCTCTGCCTATAGCTCTCTGCTTATCTGCATTTATTTCTCTCTGTTCATCTAGTCTCTCACCATCTCATTTTCTCTCTTTCTTGCTCTCTCACCATCTCGCTCTCTTTCTCTGCTTCCTTTCTCCCCCTCTTTCCCTCTTGTCTTTCCACGAAAGTCTCCCGACAGCTACTTTTCACACCCTTGCCATTTGGTCGTCATGCGTGTATGAATGCACGATTGTGACAGCAGCAAGGACTGCATCTCTCTCTCTCTCTCTCTCTCTCTCTCTCTCTCTCTTTCTGTTTCTTTCTTTCTCTCCCTCTCTCTCTCCCTGTTTCTTTCTCTCTCTCTCTCTTACTTCTATTCTCTACTTCTCTCGTTCCCTCGGTATCTCTTTTCTCTACACTTTCTATTTCACAATTCTCCTTTTCTCGTTTTTCTCTCTCTCTCAGCTTCTATCCCCTCTCTGACTTGGATTCTATTCACCCTTCTTACTTTGTTGTTCACTTATTGTTATCTGTCTCCGTCCTTTCCCGTTTCTCTTCTCTCAATTTTATCTACTTATTTTGCATATCTCATAACTCTTTATTTTAATTTAATATTTATCTCTAAAATTGATATAAAAGCTCTAGAATTCTTCTTGACATTCTGAGTAACGTGGGCGTTTTCATTACTCTTAAAAGTGGAGAGGGACCTTTTTTCCGCTTTTCCTCAACGGTTTTCGCGGAAATAGAAATTGAAATGGCGCCTGATCAACTTTGAAGAGTCGAAAAGTTGTGCCATTAATAGACATTTCTCTGCATCTCTCTCCCTCTCTCTCGTCGTTCCTTTCCTTGTCTTTTTCTCTCTATTTCTCCCTTTCTTTCTCTCTCTCTCTCTCTCTCTTTCTCTCTCTCTTGCTTTCTCGACTCTCTCACTCTATCAGTCATTTCTATCTTTTAAGGGGGCTTGGGATATTTTTAGTTCGAATTAGAGCGTTGCTGTGCATGTTCAGTGTGGCGGAAGGACTTTCGAACGTGTTAATGGTGTTATTCAACTCGGAATGCCAAAAGATTATGACGGCATATAATTTGCCACTCTGTGACTCACCACTACTCTCCTTTTGATAGTTATACATTTCTATCACTATCAAGAGAATTGATTTTACAACAGATTATTTCCATAATAACTTCGTTTATTTCACTGATCAATTGATTTCTCCCACTTTCATGTTCAGGTCGAAATAGTACTTGTCTCTACATCTTTCGGTCTCGTATTCATCTCGTTCTCTCTCGCGGTCCCTCTCTTTCAATAGAAAGAGAGGGAGAGAATACGGTTCAAGATCTTGCGATGCGCAAGGGTATGCGATCCCTACACATCATCAATGTCCTTCTGTCTAGTTGGCCACCGCCTCGTTTGACAAACCTTCCGCTGCTTACTAGATACTCTCCTTTCTCTCTATCTTTCTCGCGCTGTCTGTCTCTTTCTATCTCTCCTTCTCTGTCTCTCTATTTCTCTGTATCTTTTTCACCGTTTGAACTTTCTTACCTGACTCGTAAATTTCCCCCTCTCTAGTGAATGCACTGAGCGATCTGTGGTCTTTGCTTGACTGTACTCAAGAATTCTTTTTCTCTCTGTTTACTCGCGACGTGAGGTTTTTTTGCTACTTATCTCTTCTTTCTTTATTTTCTTTTTCACTTTCAATACCAATAGGAAATGGGGTTTATGATGCATTGCAGGCTTTCACTATTTTTACAAAATATTCAGGCACTTTCTAATAAGAGAGGCAGAAAGTAAACAGTATTTCATTTTCTACTTGGCACAAACAGAGATAGAGCGAGAAAGAGAAGGAGAGAAAGAGAGAGAGAGAGAGAGAGAGGGAAAAATATTTGCGGAGATAAGAAGGAAAATGAATTGAGTTTCATAGACGATAATCCTTTCTGATTGGAGAAAACAGATCTCGTTCGCCTGCAAATCTTTGGAAACTTTCGTTTATTTCTCGGTTAGGCAATCGTGGTTCCAAAAATGTAACACGCTAAATATTAATTTAGATATCAAAATTCTCTCCTTGCATTTTTTTTTGCATTTTGACGAATTTACTGGCGCATTTATGCCTCCGGACACGACCTCCAAGCAGTGTTCTTCCATCAGTTGCTAATCTTGCATAAGCCATAATAACTTTTGAGGTTTATTTTATTTTTATTTTTATTTTTTCTACCACCTTTCAGCACCTGACAAAAAAAAACAAATGCATACCTGTTGTACGCACTTTTCAAAAGCATTCCCTAGTTACTGGCCTTTCCTTGTGAAAACTTCCTCCTCTTATCACTACTCGGTCATTCTCATTATCAGTATGACTCGTCTCTTCTCTCCCCATCTTGGTTATCTTGTTATTCCAGTGCTTAAAAGAGAGTGTGGAGCAGTCTTCTTCCCTCTCATGGGGCAGTGCTTGCAGTGATAAAAGCGTGTCAATTATACTTTTGTCTTTGACGGTCGATGAAAAGGAAAAGGCTAATTCTGTCGAAATCGAAATTTGCAGATAAAAATTTGGCAAATCGTGTGACAAATGCTTTCACCGTTCAATTCAAAGAGAATAGCGTGAACTTGTCGAAAGGAGATGAAACATTATTAATATTCACCGGATTAGTAATATTGACAACAATTGCACACTGTAGGTGAATGGAATGTATCATTAGATATTACAGATAAATGAGGGCGCGTATTGCATGAAATATCGAAGATGGTTCAATGTATCTATTTTCATCCCCTTATTCAGAGGTGTTCTACCAACTTCCACTACCAGTTCTCCCTTCCTCTCTCTCTCTCTCTCTCTCTCTCTCTCTCTCTTCCCCTCTCTCTTCCCTTCTCCCTCTCTCTCCCTCTCTCTCTTCCTTTCTCCCCTGTCACTTACTCCTCTTTGATGTCTATTCACATAAAAGTCAACGGCGCAACATTCACGAGTACGCGTCAACAATCATCATCTACAATCTGGACACGCATGTTTCTCTCCCTCTTTCCTTCATTTCTCTCTCTATCTTTTCTCTCTCTTTCTCTCTCTTTCTCTCTCTTTTCGTCTCTCCTGTCTCCCCCTGCCATTCCGTTCTCCTTCCGGTCGACCTGTGTTCAGTCGCCACTCCTTCTCACTTTCCAACTCCAGCACCTCATCCCTTCCGACCACCAAGGCTACACTGCCCAGAACAATCTTTCTCTCTTTCTCTGCCTCTCTCTCTCTCTTCATCGCTTTACGCCTCGTTCTCGCTCCTCCTTCCATAGTTCTCTATTTCTGAACCATTTCTAGTCTGTATTGAGCTCTAGGTATATACAATTTCTTACAAATTCAAACTCGCCTGGCGTCACGAGAGCAATTGTAAAAGAATTCATGATTCACATTTTCGAGTTCCCTAAGTAAACCTTTTCAAATCCTTTTCACGATCAAGTATATTTTAGATGCTCACCCCTTGGGATTCCCTCAACTTTTACTCGTTAAGAGGTTGAGAGAGAGAGAGAATGTGAGAAAAAGAGCAACAGAAAGAGAGCGAAGGCCAGACTCACACACCCCCTTGAAAAGGCACTTTCCAACCTCTTAAACCTCTACCTGTTTTCTCAGGGAATACATTGGAACATACTACTTGCGTGTTTACTTCATGTCTTGCTTTCACACTAACATTTTCACTGGTTTTGAATATTCGCCGCTAACTTCTCGTCCTCTTTTTGTCTTTTTATTTCTCACTCTCCGTACATCTGGCTCTCTCTCTCTCTCACTCTCTCACTCTCTCTCTCACTCTCTGTCTCTCTCACTCTTTTCTAAATACACTTGTTTATTCCAGCTCGCCTTGGCTACAAATTGCGAAAAAAAATCTCAATCCGCGCGTGTGTGAAAGACAACTTTTTTGCAGTATATTTTTAATCTGCAGCAAATGAATTCGAAATGGTAAAAAAATATGAGCAAAGGATATGAACATAAAATGTCTATTTTTATTGTTATATTTTAATTACATAAAAATTGACAATTTTATTCCGAATTTCACTGTGTCAAGCCAATTCCTCAATCTCTGCGAGTGCCTCATCTTTGGCTGTTCCGTCATTGCTCTCCTTCCCATTTCTACTATGTACAATCTCATCCCCGACTCTTGTTTGTCTAGTCTCTTAAACGGTTGTGCTCTCTGCCAAAGCTGCCTAAACAAACCTCACCTACTCCTCTTTCCAAGTCCTCCTTTCTAAAAACGAAGTTAGGACGCTCCCCACCTCTTTCTACCTTTCATTCTCTCTCATTTATTCTCTCTCTCTCTCTCTCTCTCTCTCTCTCTCTCTCTCTTTCCCATTTTAAACACGAAGCTAGAACAATAGTACAAGCAGACGTTGGCTCTCGAGGCTTCTTTATTCACAGAGTCGTCTTTTCACTCACCGTCAGACTGTCCCAGTCATTCACTACTTTTACACCAGAAAGTGACTGAGTTTTACCTTCCATTCTTCTGCATAAATTATCTATAAACCCATCTAGAAAGGAATCATCTTGGAATGAAGAGAAGGGGAGAAGAGGAGAGACAGATTGCGACTGCTTCAATAGGAAGAATGAGGAAAGAGTGGTAGAGAGAGAGAGAGAGAGAGAGAGAGAGAGAGAGTGAGTGAGAGTCAAATTCTGGACGGCTGCAGGGATGCAATGGACCGGTGTATCTTTTTAAGGATTACTCTGCAACGCAGGAGTGAGAAAGAGAGCGTGAGAGCGTGAGAGCGTGAGAGAGAGAGAGAGAGAGAGAGAGAGAGAGGGAGAGACGGCCCAGGAAGGCAAGTAGGGGGTGGAGCTGTCGCGACCCGGGGGACCCGCTCGTTCGGGATTGCTCCTTGCGCCTTGGCACGGCCGGATGCCACCCGTCTCAGTTCTCTCTCTCTCTCTCTCTCTCTCTCTCTGTCTATTTCTCTCTCTCTATCTCTTTCTCTCTAGCTTGTTCTGCCTCTCTGCGCTCCCTCTTGCTCTGTTTCTCTCACCCTGGCCCGCTCTCTCGCACATCCAGAAGGTTTTCGGTTGTGTTTCCGACTAGCTTTACTCGCACACGCACACACTTAAGCTTCAATGCAAGTATTTTAATAACTTTTTGTCTCTTCGCCTTCCCCTTCACTACTCTGTTCTTCAACTTCTTATTCATCTTTTTCTTGTACATATGCATTCCCTTCTTACTACTACTCGGCAAGCGAACTCGGCAGAGTCTTTGTAGGCATCTTTCTCTCTCGCACTCTTTCACTTTCCCGCCCCGCTCTCTCTCTCTCTCTCTCTCTCTCTTTCTTTCTCTTTTTCTCCCTTTCATCTCCAACAGTCATCCTCCCCTTCTTTTGCTTGTTTTGTGCTGCTGCCGCGGCGCCTCCCCCGTCCTGCTCCCGGTCGCTTTCCGGCGAGGCATACAGGAGACGAGTGTGAGAGCGGGAGTAGATCTCAGCTCTTTCCTCCCTCTCTCTCTCTCGCTCTCTCTTTCTCCCTCTCTTCTCTCTCTCTCTTTCTCCTTCTCTCGCTTCATCTCTCTCTCTCTCCCTCTCTCGCTCCCCCTCTCTGTCTCTCTGTCTCTCTCTCTCTCGCTTCCACTTATCTCTATCTCCCTCGCTCACTCCTTCATTCTTTGCTTTCTTCTCTCTTTGTTATCTTTTCCTGTCATACGCCTGTTGCCACAACTCAAAGCTGCGTCTCTCTCATCAGGAAATATATCAGAATCACTTATACCCTCACCCTCTCTGCCTCTTTCATCGTCTCGATCTCTCTTCCGTCTCATAGTTCTCTCTCTCTTTCTCTCTTTCTCGCTCTCTCTCTCTCTCTCTCTCCAGCGGTTTCTCTCGCGCTCTCCTTCTCTCTCGCTCTCTCTCTCTATCTCTCTCGCTCTCTCTTTTTTCTCTCTCTCTCTTTCTCTCTCTCTCTCTCTCTCTCTCTCTCTCTCTCTCTCTCTCTATAACAGCATCTACGCATATCGCCGGGTGTCTGATGTTCTCAAATAGTTGAGCGTTCTCCGCCTTCCTCTTTTTCTCTGTTGTGACTCTTGCTTACCCTTTGCACACTCTCTGTCACTTATCCCCTTTCTTCTCTCTGTCTGTCTCTCTCTCACATTCTCTCTTTCTTCCCTCTCTCTCTCTCTCTGTCTCTCTCTCTCTCTTTCTCTTTTCTCTCCTTCTGCTGTCTACTGTGTTCATATCCATCCACCCCACACTAGTTTATCCTACGGCGAGCACTCAAACATAAATGTTGAAGATTAGCGTTTTCCCTTTTTTTGCTTCCATGGGACGTTCAATATCTCTTTAGGAGTAAGAGTCTCTTCCCTTGACTCTCACTTGTTATCAGTATCTTTTCCTCTTAACACCGTTTGCTATGTGAATGATGTATAAGAAATAGAGAGGCTGAACGAGAAGGCATAAAATAAAATAAATAAAAAAAATGTGAAAATAAGAGTGGGAGCGTGAGTAAAATAGAGTGAGAGAGAATAAAAAGGAGAGAGAGAGAGAGGGAGAGAGAGAAGAAAAGAGAAAAAAAGAGAGAACGAAACGGAACAAGTTGTTTGCCTTCGAAAGAGTGACGCCATTTACTTCCTTTTCTTACATGCATTGATGAAGAAGATACTTCAATATCTTGTGAAAGAAAAGGAGCAAGAATTATTTTTTCTCAAGTTCTCTCGGTTCTCTTTAATGAAATATATGTTTATCAGTAAATATTGTAACTAATATATGACTAACATTTCTCACCGGTCGCTGTTTGTTCTTTCTCTTACCGTTGTTTATTTTATCCTTCAGTTTGTCACTTTCTTAGCCCGTTCTATTACGCTTGCTAACTTTACCAATTCTCTATTTGCAATCATTCTCTTCTTTCTTTCTCACGATCTCTTTCTATCGCCCTCTCTCTCGGTTTTTCTCTTTATCTCTATCTCTTCTATTTCTCTCTCCCTTCCCTTTATCTCTCTCTCCCTTCCCTTTCTCTCTCTCTATCCCTTCCCCTTCTCTTTTTTCTCTCTCATTCCTTGCTTGCCTGGCGCGATATATATCGTTATCGCCAACACAAAACAGTGCCAAAGTGCCTTGTCTCATTCGATGAGGAGAGTCTCTTTTCAGAGTGTTTTTCCTGGAAGTTAGCGGCCGTTCTACCGCCTTCACACACCTACTTCTCTTACTCTCTCTCTCTCTCTCTCTCTCTCTCTCTCTCTCTCTCTCTCTCTTTCTCTCTTTCTCTATCTCTCTCTATCTCTCTTTCTCTATCTCTCTCTTTCTCTCTCACTCTCTCTTTCTCTCTCTCTCTCTCTCTCTCTCTCTCTCTCTCTCTCTTCCTCACGAACCTCTCCTATTGTGTTGTCTTTTTCGCAATCCTCCTATGCCCATCCTACTCTCTAAATCACGGGCAGCACCTAAAAATAAAAGAGTGAGGATAGAAAGTGTTAGCAAGAAATGATGCTTTTATCTCCGAATGACTCATTGATCCCGCAACTTCATTCCTTCTTTCGAAGCTTTTTTTTCTGTTATTCGCCGATATCAAAGTCCGTCTCCTTATCTCTTTTGATTTTCCATTTTCCTTATCTCTCCCTCATCCAAGTCGATAACCGGAGAAAAAAAAAAGAAAATCTCCTGAGTCTGATTATTCTATTCACAATCTCAATTGTCAACAGCTGAAAGACGGCGTTAGACGAATACAAATGGCAAGGGATTTAGAGGAGCCTTTTCTTTTCCAATATACAAATATTATTGAGAATGTCTCAACAGCAGCTTCGTTTTCTGAGCTGCCCCTCGACGTCTTTCTCACCCTTCAACATTTGATTTTGCCTTAATCCGATATATCTTGGTATACATACATATCTATCACGTGTTTTCATTCGAATGAATTACCGGCTTTAGATCGATCTCACTGCTGAAAACGTTTTTTTCGACTCGAGCCGTTCCATTTCCATCCACTTCCTCGAAATTGAACATTCTTTCTGCTCGAACTAATTATCTATTAGTGATAATCGTAGCAATAATGTTCAATCTTGCATTATTTCTTTTATGTGTGATGTCTGTTCACTCCTTCCTCGATTGTCTCTTCTTCTTGGCTTATTTCTTGGTCGCCAATGCTTCTTGCTTCGTCTTGCTTTCTGTTTCTTTCAACTTTCTTTCTGTCCCTTTCTCTCTCCTATTTTTCTTTCTTTCTTCTTTCTTTCTCTCTCTCCCTCTCTTTCTCTCTCTCTCTCTCTCTCGTTCTCTCTCTCTCTCTCTCTCTCGTTCTCTCTTAACCGTTCCAATCTGCCTTTGTATGCGTCTTAGATGCAAAAGCAAGGCAGCCAACCGACGGGAGAGAATGGCAGAAAGAAGGGAAGTAAGAGGGTGAGAGAAAGAGATATGGAGGGGAAGAGGAAGGGAGAGTGAGAGGGGGAGAGAATGAGGGGGGAGATAGAGAGGTAAAGAGAGAGGGGCTAAATGACTAATGCCTGCTACAGAGAAGTCTCAGCCGTCTCCCATCCCCGGAAACAGTTGGCGCTCTCCTCTCTCTCTCTTTCTCTCTCTCTCTCTCTCTCTCTCTCTCTCTCTCCCTCACTCTGTCTCTCTCTCTGTCTCTCTCTCTTTTCCTCTCTCTCTACAGCTCTACTCCCTCTCACACTCGCATCTCTGCGCACTTTCTCCCTTTGCCATGCTCTCTTTTAACGCCATCACCCCTCGATCCCACTTATCATCATTCCTCGTGAGTTGATCATCGTAGATTTTCGGTCGGCCATATCGCTTCCTGCGGCTGCTTCATAACCGGGCTTATCTGATACTCATCTCCCTTTCTCTCTTTCTTTCTCCCTCTCTCTCCCTTTCTCTCTTTCAACCTCTTTATCTCTTTCTCATCTCTCTCTCTCCATCTTTCCTATCATTTCTAGTGCACCCCATTCTCTCTCTCCCTCTTACTCTCTGCTTAGCGTCGTTCCCATCAAAAAGTAATCTATCATTTTTTTGCGCTCCTTTCTCTGTCTTTATCTACTTCCCTCCTCATCAGGACGAATTGTTCTCAAGTTGATAACCTTGCCATGGCTATTTTTAGAAACCACCCGGCTGCACTTTGAAAACGTTTCCTGTCCAAGACGCATGAACACTCGCGTCGATTGAACTCTTCTTTCTTTCGATCTCGCTTTCTTAATCTCTTCTTCATCAATATTCCCCGAGTGCTTGCTTGAATCATACATTCGCACGGTGTTTTAGGTGTAGGGAATTACGGACATTAGAAAAACTTGGAATTTAGCCAAAAATTTCGCAAAGGATAGTATCTCAAGAATGTTTTAAGACTCTCCTCCTCTCTTTGTCTTTCTTTCTCTAACGCTCTCTCTCTCTCTCCCTCTCTCTCTCTCCATAACCCTCTGTCAATGTTCTTCTGCTTCATTATCATTGTGAAAATGACATATTTTCATCTGCTTAACTATTAGTCATGGATGTGTCTTCTTCTAAACAGTCGATGCCGCCCTCACATCCACTTTTTTCCTTCCTCTATCTCTTCTCTATCTCTTTTCTTTCTCTTCTCAGTAATTTCGCAATCCCTCTCACCTTACTTTTCTCTCTCGGTCGGATTCCTCTTTCTCTGGCCTCTCCTTCCCTCCGTCATTTCTCTATTTGAATCGTCACTATCTTCGTCATAAATTAGTTTGTTCCTCAATCGTAAAAGTATTTAACAATATAGAGAATTTTTGATTGAAATCATTCAGTCATAAAAAAATTGATCTTCTAGTTTCTATTATTCCTTCAGAGAATGTTTTGTGGAAATAAGTAGTAGGAAATGGGTATCTGATAGTGGAGGACCAGAATAGTGTAGAGATGCAGAGATGGAAAGATAGAGTGCAAGCGAGAGAGAAAGGGCTGGAGAGGGAAAGGCTTGAGATATAGAGATGGAGAGAGAACATGAGAGAGACAGACGGCAAGGAATGAGATTGCTATGCGATAGCAAGGCAGAAGGAGTCGCAGAGCAGATAATAAATATGTATCTCTATGTGCATTCCTGTCACGGTCCACTTCTTCCTTTACTTTCGGAGACTGTAAAGAGATTCCAGCCGATGATTTGACGGTTTATTGAGAGAGATATCTAGAGAAAAAGAGAAAAAGAAGCATCAATCTCACTTTCAAGGTCTAGAACGATGTATGCTCTTCATAGATATTGAACGACTGTTTAGCTAGAAATCGTTGCTTCATTTAATCATTTTTGTTAGCCGACAAAGTGATAAAGCAGTATGTACATCGAGGTCATTGTTGATAATGGAATACCACCAGCGAATGAATCTAAATATAGCTTCACTACCGTCAACTTCGGTTTGGCCTGAAAACCTAACCATGATCCCGCTCAGCCCTAGCCGTACAATATTAACGAACTGTGCGTAATCCGCTTGTGCGTCGAAAGAGAGAAGAAGAGAAGGAGAGATTGAGAGGGAAGCAGAGAGAGAATGAGGAAGAGATAAGAGGGTAGCCGAGAGAGCGAGAGAACTAGGGAGACAATGAGAGGAAAATTTGAAAAGATCGAACTAGAGAGAGGAATCCGTCGTCGACCGCATACTACCGGTAGGGAGGTCTCAAGTGTTAGAAACGTTACAGCCAACACTACGCTTACTCTAGCCTTCCTCTCTTTCTCTAACTCTCTCTCTCTCCCTCTCTCTCCCTATATTCCAGTCCTCCCTCCTGGCGTTCTCCCTAATCAGTGAGTGCTCCGGTCTTGTCTCGCCAGGCACTCTTTTGGTCGCCAGCCAGCAACCCGTGCTATCCTGCTACCACGATATCGAGATGGAGATATGGAAGTCAGAAGTAGGAAGAGAGAAAGAGAGAAAGAGAGAGAGAGAGAGAGAGAGAGAGGGAGGGAGCAACCGACGGGTGCGAGGTGAGTGAGTGTTGTTGTTGACCGGATTCTCGCTTTCGTTTCCTTGCTCTGTCTCTTCGTATTCCTTTCACCTCTGTCTCTTCTCTCTTCTCTTCGTCTCGACTCTCTCACCCTCTACGCTCTCTCTTCTCCCTTCTTCATCTCTCTCACTGCTGCGTTTCGGTCGACGGACTGCCGTCACAGCCGATGCAGGTTGCTATCTCTTTCGCGCTCCATAACAGACGAAAGAGATAGAAAGAAAGAGAGAGAGAGAGAGAGAGAGAGAGAGAGAGAGAGAAGGATAACATGCCAACGAGAGAGTTGCTCTTCCCTCTTCCCTTCACATCCAGCACCCTCTCCTACTTGATTCTCTTGAAGAACTCCAGACAACCGTTCGGCATCTGTCGTAATCATGTGAAACTTCGAGAAATTCCTTTTTCTTGTTTCTTAATTCCTATTTTCTTTCTGTCTATTTCTCTCTCTTTCTCTCACTGTTTCTCAGTCTCTCAACATCTCCACACATCCCCTTGTTCTTAACGAGAGGAAACCCTCCATTCCTGGTGTAGTTGATTATAAGAAGACCATTCTGCCTCTTCATTTAGTGCATGGGGAACACGCAGTCGACGGCTCCATCTTCGGACGGGGAAGGGGTCTAGGGTACTGGGTCTCTCTCCCTGGATGTATATATTGTTATGCGCGAGAGTAGCACACGAGACATAGCTCAGCACCTGAGAGATACATACATATGTATTAGATATCCGGCAATATCAGATGACGTGAGAGAGAAGCGAGAGATAAGGCAGGCCAGAGAGTGCCACGGGCATCCCCTTTGCTGCTCTGCTCCCGCCTCACATGGTCGCTTTTCGTTTCCCGCTATTCGCCTTATCCTGCCGCTTGTTTCTCGCTTTCCGTCTTCTACTGAATCATGTTTTTCATACATTCTCTCACTCTCTCTCTCACTCTCTCTCTCTCTCTTTCTCTCTTACTCTGCTAGTTATCTTTCGCTCTCTACTTTTATCTTCCTCTCCCCCTCTGTCTCCTTTTCCTCTCACGAGCTTCAATGTGTGTGTATCGCTAACTCACACGCACTAGTCAACATTTGCTGCCTTACGGGCTTCCTTATTTTCCCAGCCGTCCGGGCCGACGTTGTACTGTTCTCTCTCTCTCCCCGCCCCCTCTCTCTCTCTTCCTATCTCTCTCTCCCTCATTCTCCATCCTTCCCAGTCTCTTTATCTTTGTCTCTCGTACGACTCCACTTCCTCAATTCCTCCATGGAGAGTATCTCTGACGATACGGGGGTTGCCCCAGGCAGCGGCAGTTTCGGTGAAATCGCGCGAAGCCCTGCCAGCACCACGTGAGCGTCCTATTTAAGTAGTCATGGTGGAAAACGTGGTTGAGAGAGAGGGATGAGAGAGAGGAGAGAAAGAGAGACAAAGAGGGAATCCGAAGAAAGGACCTTTGTGGATATTCTAGAGTGATGCGCCATGACGACAATGACGTAATAGCCAGTTATGTATGAATGCTTGCGCAGGGCCTGGAGCACGGGAATGATGGGGAAAGAGGGAGAGAGAGAGAGAGAGAGAGAGGAAGAGAAAGAAGCGAAGCCGAAAGATGATTCCGCCCGTTATTCATAAAGCCAGGTCCGTCCCACTCCAGGAGTTCCCTCTGGTGATGCGAGCATTTCTCTAAAGAGCTGCTTAGAACATCTGGATTGCTATGGCCGTATAAAAAGTTTAGACTGTTATGCATGACAGAATCACTCCATGTTTGCAGGACACTTAATTGCACTTTTAAGAAAAAAAAACTCGAAAGAGCCCTGAGAGAAATTCATCCTTCATTCGCATTTAGAGAGACATTCGTATTTTACCCGTAATTTATGTGCACCTGCCGTCTAATTAGTCTGTCTGTTCTATCCCTCTCCCTCTCCTTTCTTTTCCTCTCCCTCTCCCTCTCTCTCTCTCTCTCGCTCTGTCTCTCTTCTCTCGTTCTCTGCTCTCTTGACGCCTGGCCGGGTCGTCGGTCGACTCTTCCTGCGAACGTGTCCCCTTACGTTGTCGACATAGAAGGCGTCTTCCTCGCATCCTCTCCACTTTGGAAAAGCTTCTTCATCTACCTCGCATTTTACTGCCCTCGGGCAACGAGGCTTCTCATGTACGTCAGAGGAATAGAGAGGAGATAGAGAGAGAGAGACAGAGAGACAGAGAGAGAGAGACAGAGAGAGAGTGAGAAAGAGAGAGACAGAGATAGAGAGAGAAGAGAGAGAGCGGTAAAGAGTCGCAGAACCAGCGAGTCCATTTTGAGAGAGGCCTAACTCATCTTCCGTCGTCTCACATACATACGCATATTACCTGGTGGTCCACCTTCTTCACCTCTCTCTCTCTCTCTCTCTCTCTCTCTCTCTCTCTCTCTCTCGCTGTCTGTCTATCTGTCTCTGCCTCTCTCTCATTCACTCCATCTGTCTTCCTCCCTCTCGTTCTCCTCTGTCCTCCCCCTTAACTTTCATCTCGTACATGCTGGAAACCTTGGGGGGGGGGGGGTTCAGCGATGCGGCAGGGCAAAGTGGAGGATGGAGTTTTCGCTCACAGGTCGTCGGTCTTTCTCGCCTATCGCATTCCCACTCGCAATCTATCTCCTGTGCCGTTTCTCTCTCATGCTTACTCCGCTCTCCCTCTCTCTCTCTTTCTCTCTCTCTTTCTCTCTCTTTCTCTCTCTCTCTATCTGTCTCTCCTCTTCTCGTTCTCTCATCCTCTCGTACTTACCCTTTTTCTCTCCCCTTAACTATGGTTTCGTAGGCGATTCAATTCGCCGATAATTCTTACACATCTTTGAATCCCGCAAACTCCCTTAATCTGCTCATGCTTAATGCAGCCATAAAGCTGGGTTCATGTTCATCATCCTTTTTCTTTGTCTACTGAATGTCCTCTACCATGCATAGTTCTATCAAGACAGCCACTGGAATTGCTCTGCTAAAGTTCACACCGACCGCTTCTTCCTTCTTTTCTCCTTCTCTTTCTCTTTCCCACCTTCGATATCTCTGCTTCTCTGCTCTTCACTCTCTCCCTCTCTGTTCTCTCTCACAACTCTTCAGCCTACTCTTTTTCTCGCGCGTTCTTTCTGTCTGTCAAGTTTCGTGTGCTCCCATCCGCTTGCTGCTCACTCACCATCACTCGCTTGTCCAGCTTCTCTCTCTCTCTCTCTCTCTCTCTCTCTCTCTCTCTCTCTCTATCTTTCTCTCTCTCTCAACGTCTATCTCTGCTCTCCATGTTCTCTCTCCCTCTCACTCACTCTCTCCTCATCTGCTCTAGCTTTGCTCTGCTCTACCACTCTCGCAATCGATGCCATTGTGCTCGGAGGAGAGAGAGAGCTACTGCTGCTTCGGGTGGAAGACGGCTTCTCTATCTCTCTCCTTACTCTCTCTCT
The DNA here is from genome assembly GCA_945643635.1 of Allodiplogaster sudhausi. Taxonomy (NCBI): domain Eukaryota; kingdom Metazoa; phylum Nematoda; class Chromadorea; order Rhabditida; family Diplogasteridae; genus Allodiplogaster; species Allodiplogaster sudhausi. Next base: position 682,119 of record CALZFC010000262.1, on the reverse strand, counting down.
CTTTCTCTCACTGTCTCTCTCTCTCTCTTCTCTCTCTTTCTCTCTGTTCCCTCTCTCCCTTGCCTGGCCACTGCTCCATACAACTCCTCAACTACTCGAAAAGAGGCCTCCTTCTCCTCTTCGAAGACGTACACTTTATTTCGATGTCGCAGGAGATGAATTGAATGGATGAAGAGATCTCTCCGCGCTTTTTACTTCCTTCCCAAGATTCTTCGGAGCATTTTATGCGCCTTCTATAAATTTTTTATTCCGTTCCATGTTCTCGAAATTGATCTCGTGGCCAAGCAGAACATTATTCACTACGAGCATGACGAGTTCTTTTCCGGGAGCACCTATAAATAGTGTCAGACCTGTCCCGAGGATCTTAACAGCTCTGCCCTTTGAGATATAACAAGTTGTCTCTGGTTCATTTCTCTCTTCATCTATTCCTCTCTCTCTCCCCCTCTCTCTCGTTCTCTCTCTCCATTCCTCTCCTTCTTCTCTATCTCTGTCTCGTTTCCTCTCTTTCCCTCTCAATCTTTCTCTTTGTTTCTTTTTACCTCTCCTCCATCTTTCTTTCTTTACTCCCTTCCTTCCCGTCTCTCCATCGTCTCCTTCGCCTTCTCCCTCGAATGATGCGCTGCTGATACCTTCATTTACGATTTTGACGCGATGGAAATTGCCATTTTTGTCTCTTTTCAGGCTACTCTCTCTCTCTCTCTCTCTCTCTCTCTCTCTTTCTTTATCTCACTACCTCTCTCTCTCTCTCCCTCAGTCTACCTCTCTTTCTCTGTCTCTCCTCTCATCGTGCCTATCGTGTCCCGATTAGACCTATAAACACATCCCCTTCAAACATCGAGACATTCGACATTCCCGCCTATTTCTGCTTCACGAATGAATGTAGGCTTCCACGTAGAACAGTACCTCGAACAGCTTGTTCCAACTCATTCTCTCTCTCTATTTCTCTCTCACTTTCTTTCTCTCTCTCTCTCTCTCTCTCTCTCTCTCTCTCTCTCTCTCTTTCGTCTATCATTGTGCATCGCTCGTAACCTTGCTCATACACTTTCTCCTTTAGATATTCAAATATCACCAGCATTATTAGGATGACATATTAAACAACCTTTTCTACAGAATGGCAAAACAATAGAATAATTTTTAAATTAGAACATAAACATAAGATGGCGGGATATTTTCATGCACTTTTGGTGTTGTACTACAGTTATATGAAAGTGCTTTCAGAAACGTCGATGCTTTGCTATGTGACATTGCACTAAAATTTTCGTTTAATCGCATCTATTGTTTGTCTCAATGTCAGTTCTCATTTTTATCTCATTTAAAATGTATCTATTCCAAGAGTTTTAACGAACAGAAAGGTCAGAATTGTTGATTCCTCCCCCTTTTTTAAATTTGCTTTCGCGTCGTATGTTCTCTTCACGCTATCTTGTCGACTTGTTATGATTTAATGTTTTGTTCCGTGATGAGGCTGAAGGGGTTTTCTTCTAGTCTCAGTAGGCGGAAGACTGAGAGGGAAGGGCGCGCAAGCCAGCCAACGAACTTCTTCACAATCGTAGAGAGCAGCAAGGAACAGAAGTAGACGTTCCCATTCCCGGCAACAGCGAGAGAAAGCAGAGAAACAGACAATCACAACGCCACAACAAATACCAACGCAGCAGCTAAGGTCGGCGAAAGACTTTGTCTATCTTTTTTTTAAACAAAACAAGAGATTAAACTCTTTCTTGCTATTTTTTTTCTTTCGTTTTTTCTTATCTATTCTTTTCTAAACTGTTGATATTAGACAAAACCGTTATTTTAGAATCCATATTAGGCTCAGGCTATAAAAGTTGGTATGTGTTAAGTTGTTGATAGACTCTTTGAGAAAGATGCTAACTTGAGTGTGATCTAGCCGTCTTCTTCGTCTCTGCCGTCGGTGACTTCTCGCGGCCTTTCTTCCTCTTCTTCTCATCCTCGCACCGCAAAGATGGCAAAGGGTAATCCGATCGAGGAGAACAATGCCGTCAGTTCTTCTTCTTTTCTGCTTAAACAGCTTTTTCAAGTTTGCAAATTAAGTTATGAAAGTGTAAAAAAAGAACTATGAAAATGTGCAAACTCTCACCGTTATTTTCGTCCTCCATCTTTTAGAAGTTGCTGTTCTGGTCTTTTATACTACCTGCTCTCTAGTTGAGTTGGTATTATCAGCTTATTGCAAGCATTTTCGTTCCTTTTACCCCAACATATTGCATTGTAAGCAACTCTCGTTGTCGAGTCTAACTATTTTGAGAAATTTTGCTTTGGTATTTTTTTCGAACCATTAATTCTTAAGTAGAAGAAGCCCCTCTTTCTTGCAAGATGGCGGAGGACGAAAACATTTGCCAAAGAATCATGGAACTATTTAATCCCGTGTCCGTTCGTATTCACGTGCATCCTCTAATTCAATCATGGGAGTTCCCCTTTTCTGTTTATAATTGAGCTTTGCGGTCGCAATTATTTATCCGATTACTTTTCTGCAACATCATATCTTAGGCCTGTTCTCTCGAACTGTTTTCCGCGGTACATAAAGATACCGTCTCGTGGTAAAACATGGTTCGGCTATGTTCTGTCATGATTCCTATTTTCATCTTTTTGTATTTTTTTTATATGTCTATGACCAACGTCGCCAAATAATTTGTATCTTTTAATAGTTACAATACCTCCCATTTTTTGGAACGTTATTGAAATATTGCGCTGAGAGATTTTTACGCGACATAAGATGAGTAAAATGTTTTCCTTCATCCATTTCTGAGTTTGATGCTGTAAGAGCATTCAACTAAAGGCATTCCCCTTCCCTATTCCAATCTGCATTTCTTGCATTGCCTTCCATTTTCGTCTTCTTCCTGAAGATCACTGTACGCATCCTATTTATTTATCGTCTTCAAGTACAATTTATGGTAATTGTTATTGAAAGATACTGTAGCAAAATCGGCCACGTTTTTCTTGTTGAAAGATACAATAACAATATAGTCTGTTTTAATATTTGTAAGATAATAATATGGTCATGTAGTTGAGAAGTCATCTTGCATCCCTGCCACACACTAAAAAGTGGATTCGAGAGGGGAACTCCGCCATCACCGATTCTACCTTGCGTGTCATAGCCTGGGGGAGAAAGGGAAGTCCTGAATGAACCTGGCTATTGCGTGTATCTTGAGTCTTTCAGCGGTGGGCTTGTTCATTCTCCCTTCAGGCGACTCTAATCGCTTGTTTTTGGCGGCCCCACTTCATTTCGTCTCTGATTAATTCATAAGCTTCCTGATTATTTCATACCTATGACAATTTAATCTATTATTATAACAGTTTTTTAAATGAGCTCATTAATAAACTGTTCATTAATATGGTTTTACTAATAGTAAAAATTTTTTAAATATTAATGTGATAAACTTTCAGTTGATGGCGAACGGGGGTGGAACAAAGGAGGAAAAGGAGACATTCGGCAAGTTCCTCTACAACAAGCAGAAGGGAACTTGCCTCGGACGAACTGCTAAGTCATGGGGTTACTGAGAATATCTTATTCACTTTTCCTTCTTTATTTGCTTTCACTTCAATTCCAATTTAGTTTTCTCTGGTTTTCACAACCTGCAAAGTCATTAACAAATAGGTTTTTGGATGACGATTTTGTCCTTGTCTTGGGTGAACCATACCATTTCTGTGTCACTCATCACCTACCTTCCTCCATTGCAGCCCAGATCACGGTCTTCTACATAATCTTCTACGCCTGCCTGGCTGCCTTCTGGGTCGGCTGCCTTTCCATCTTCCTCAACACTCTCGACGACAAAGTGCCCCGTTTCTACGGCAAGGGAACCATCATCGGAGTCAATCCAGGTGGGCATCTCTCGCACTCTCTCACTTCCATGCTCTCTCACATCTCAATGTTGATAACGTTTTCATCACTTTTCAAAACACGCGAGGAATTATGGCGGTTGTATTATTCACTTATTCCATGGACCTTACTGGTCTGAGGGAATCAGGCATTTGTTTTTAGTTGAGAAACTAAGAAGGAAAGAGCGGGTTAAGGAAGAGAGAGGGGATTAGAGATGGGAGAGAGAAAGAGAGAGAGAGAGAGAGATAGGGCTAGAGATGAGATAATGAGTGGGAGTTGGTGAAGAATGAGAGAGAGAGAAAGAGAGAGAGAGAGAAAGAGAGAGAATGTAGCGGTCTTCTTTGTGTGCCATATATTTACTAGATAGGGAAAGCCATCCTTGCACCGTTCCTAGAAGACCCATGCCTTTTGTTGTTCCCCTGAGAATTATTGCGTTATATTTGACTCGCAACATTTCATTCCTGCGCTACGCACATTCATTCCTATAAGCCTTTCTGGGGCCATTTTAACAGGCGATTGGAAGCGCTCCCTCAAAATAGGGGATGAATTCGGCTGAGAGGACGAGATGTGCAATCCCAGTTGTCAATAATTGGCCTTGCCACTAGTTCTCTGATTTCTGATGCCGTATAGCTTTTCACCATCTACTCTCTCTATCTCTCTATCTCTCTCTCTCTCGCCCTTTGCTTTGTTGTTGTTCTGTCTTCGTTGTCTTAGTGATAGCGATAGGACTCTTGGGGTGTGACGTCATCCCCCATCCCTCTTCCTGAGTGGAAGCCAATCATTCACCGTGTCGTGAGCTCATACAAAGAAAGAGAGACGAGAGAGACAGACAAAGAGAGTGAGAGAGAGATAAAGGGATATCCCCTTCCCATGCATTAAATATCTGACAAGATAAGATACACTCCTTCTATCCTCAACCATCCGGTCTACTTGTATGATACACAAAGCCGTAACAACTCTGACACAATTGGAGAGAGAATTTGAATATTGATTTTGGATAGGTTCTTTTCCACATATTTTGTTTGTGTTCTTCCTCATTCTAGGTATTTCTCTCTTTATCTCTTTCCCTCGTTGCTCTTTTCTCTCTTTGCTGCTCTTGTAAGGTTAACGTGGTGCGAAAATGACCCAACCTTTAGTGGTTTCCCAGGAAACACTGCGTGAATAGCATTTGATTGGGAAGGAGTGGGCCCATGTCACTTGGTCTTTCCAAAATAGAAGAAGGATTATATCCTCGGTAGTATCACTGCTGTTTTTTCTGTCACAATCAGTAGATGCATTAGTGAACTCTTTTTACTTCGAGTCTGCAGCTTTTGCAACTCTCTCCGATGTGAAGCATTCGCACACATGTGGCATTTCCGTGCTTCATCTCTCTCCCCTCTCTTTCTCTCTCCTTCTCTCTCTCTCTCTCCTTCTCGTTCTCTTTCTCGCTCTCTCGTTCTCTCTCTAGTGAATTTCTGTTGTTTAGTCGGTGGCACGAGAGATAATCCAGATTAAGCAGAAAGACTCTAGGAAGGAGAGGACTGGCTGATCACTGCGGTTAACAGTATGTTCAGAGTGTTGCTACGTTTAGTTTACGAAGTGCTTGGGACACCAGGGCACAAGACACAGAACTGGCAGTTCATGGGTCCTTTTTAGAAGCGTGCTTTCAGTGTGGGCATGAAATGACCTTATTAAACAGTCGCTCATTTCTCTGCCTTTGCTGTGCAATCTATCGCTGGTTCATCTGATCAAAGCAGCGATCGAGTGAAGTCTTCTCTCTTTCCATTTTCATCGCTTCTGATCGATGCACTCTCTTTGGTCTTTTTCTATCACCTCACTCATTGGCCTTTGCTCGTTTGATGCTTTCTCTTCTTTCTTTTCTGTCTTATATTTCTGATAGTCTCTTTCTGAACAGTTAGCTTCTCTCTCTCTCTCTGCCTCTATTCTCTCTCTCTCTCTCCCTCTCTCTCTCTCTCTCATTTCTCCGGTCTTGCGTGCAGCAAGTGCGTCGCGAGAGAAAGAGCGGAGGAAGAGTTGGATGCTATTTCAGCCAACAGCTATCATACAGCATTTCGCTGTCATGACGCTTTCAAGGTGCATGGGGAGGCTTGAGAGAGAAGGAAGGCGAGAAAGAAAGAGGGGGAGGAGAGAGAGTGAAGGAAGACGCGAGAGAAAGAGGGGGAGGGAGAGAGAAAGAGTCTGAAGGACAGTAAGAAACACAGACGGAAGATAGTTCACCGGTACTAGTGCAAAGAATGGCCGCCCGTTTCCTGCCATGTTATCCTTTTGCCCTTTTCACCAGGATGTGGCATTTTCCTATGCCTCATCTATGCAACTCTCTCTCTCTCTCTCTCTCTCTCTCTCTCTCTCCCGTCTCATTTTCTACGTCCATTCGCGCATGTCTGCTTCTTTTGTTTATATTCCTTGATGTCTCTCTCCTCTTCTCTTCTTCAACAGACTCCTAGTGTGCAACCTCTGCTCCCACACCTCTTCTGTTTGCCAAGTCAACTGTGAGTCTCTTCCGAAGGAGGGGACCGGTGACATTTTACTCGTCCGTCGGCTTCTGCAACATGTATACAGAGATCAACTTCAACAGGGGAAGAGGGGAGAGAGGGGGTAGAAGCCAGGAATGACATGGTTTATCAGGACTGAGGAATAGACCCAGCAGAACTGTGTGTGTTTCATGACTTTAGGAAAGTTTCCGAACTTTTAAGCAGGACTGAGTCCTTTTAATGATTGGGCCAGATACTTTTTTTGTCAATTTATTATTGTTCTGACTGGAAGCGAAGCAAGATTCTCTCCGTCCTGGAATACGAATTTAGAGTGATTCTCATTTCGAGAGAGCTTACTAGACGCATTGCAAACAGAGAGAATCCAGCTCTCCTTTCCATCATGTTTTGCCATCGCCATTCTTCATTCAAAGTTTTGTTCTTTTCTTCGATAGTTCTTTTCTCTCTTTCACATTCTGTTTTGCTCTCTTTTCCTTCTTTCTCTCACATTTTCTGTCTTTCTCGTCCTGTATGTTAAGTTCCTTTCTTTCTCTGCCGATCTCACACTTTTACTCATTTTCCTCTCTCTCTTATTCTATCATCTTCGTGTGCTTCGTGGTCAATAATATGAGGGGAACGAATGGAGGGAAGAGAGATAAAGGAAAATGGAGAGAGGGGAGGCGAAATGAAGAGAGTGAGAGATGGAGGGAGAATGAGAAGCATTGATGGGCTTGAATAGCATGTGTGAAAGAGGGTTGTGAAGAAAGTGAAGGCGACATTCGTAGCTTCTTCCAACTCTTCCTTCTAGACTTGTTCCATTCCTTTTTCTTTCCCCTCTCTCTCTCTCTCTCTCTCTCTCTCTCTCTCTCTCTTCTTCCACTTCCTCCTCTCTCGTCTGCCGGGTCTGCTTGGCCTGGGTCCGGGAGTTGAATTTTCTCTCGTCCTTGCTCTTGGCCCGCTGCCTCGTCAGGCAAACGGCCCTGCCCTGGTCTCCTCTGACGAAAACGCCTAGTTCGAGAGGAGGGGACTCCCCGCCAGTCTCCTCTCCATTCTCTGCATTTCTAGACCTTCTCTCTCTCTCTCTCTCTCTCTCTATCTCTATCTTTGCTTCTCTAACTCACTCACTCTGCTGGTCGACTCAGAGACTATTCGTTTTCGGAGAGGAGCATCTTTCTACTTATTCCATCATCTCCCTTTCACTGCTTCCCAAGAGTTCTGCTAGAAAAGATGGAAGAAGGCGGAGGAAGAAGCATAGATAGAAAGATATATCTTCATGGAACATCATCATCAATCTCCTGAGAGATTCTCAGATTGGAAGGGATAATTGATCGGGAGCTTGTTATGCATCACTGATATGAGATTGAAGATGGCAAGGATGAACACGTTTCTGATTCGGATTAGAAACACTATGAATAGCCAGAGTATTTTATAAAGTCATCTTCTGCTTCTGCTATCTATTTTCTCCTCTTTTTATTTATTTCTTTGTTGAACAGATCAAGTGACGTAGAGAGAAGAATCGGATCCACTGAAGAAGAGAAGAAAGTAAGAAGACGAAGAAAAAGTAAGCCGTGGGTCATGACGTCAGCAGAGCATGGAGAAGATATATTTATTCGCTGGATGGGGGCGCTGCCAAGGCGGCCCAGAAAATGGCTTAGCGTGCTTTGTTTACGTCGGCCCACTCTTGACCTCTTCTGCCACCGTGACCCACAAATGATCTGCCTCTCTCCGCTTACTCTCTCTCTCTCTCTCTCTCTCTCTCTCTTCTCTCTCTCTCTCTCTCTCTCTTTTCACAAGTCCCACGGCGAATCCCACAAGTCCCACGGCGCCCGCCTCTCTTATTTCCTAAGCCTGCTTCGCGGGCCCTTACAACATTATCGTCGGCTTGGCACTCGCTTCAGAAGTGAATTTAGTTCTCTCTTTCTCTGTGCTCTCTCTTCCCTATCTACTCTCTCTCTCTCTCTCTCTCTCTCTCTCTCTTCTGCTCTCTTTGCTTCTCTCCACACGAACTTTTCCCACTCTCTCCTCCTTCCTTCACCCATTATGACGTCACGAGGGAGTAGCTAGCGAGAGGGCCGAGAAGGGAAGCCATGAGGAAGAGCCTTGAAGATTGGCAATGGCCGAGAGGAGGAGGGAATATGCAGGTGTGAATGACAGAAGGAGGACTATTTGGGGAAAAGTAAAATGAGGAGGGTAAAAAAAGAATCTGTTCGTCAAAATCTCGTTGAGGTATGGCTCCGAGCAGACCCAAAACCAGTGTGGGTCCGTAAAATGGACTGTACTTTTTAACTCGGTACCTAATAACTTAGCTAAAATAAACATCAGGATGAAGTCACACCGAACAATTTTTGCGAAAGGGACATTTACATGATTCATTACAGGTCTCGGTTACCAGCCATGGCTCAAGGAGAACCCCGATTCGACGATAATTCGCTTCAACACCAAGGTTGGTTTTTTTTTGAGGAAGACAATATAATGTTTTTTCACTTAAGTATTTTCGCTCTTTTTTCGTACTGAGCTTTTGTTTGATCGTTTAAGAATTTTTGCCATTGTTCATTTAAGCCCATATCCTTCTTCCTATTTCATAAAGTGAAATGGAATGTTTGTTCAGGACCCGAACTCGTACAAGCCATACGTGGAACAGATGACGAACTACCTCGAGAAGTACAGCAAGACCAACGGAACTCGCGTCTGCAATGGCACCGACAGCAACAACGATGCTGTTGATGGAAAGGAGATTAAGGTTGGCTGAGAAAGAGAGAGAAAGAGGGAAAGAGAGAGGGGAAGAGTAAAAGTCATTTTGTTAATTGGTTCTTATATTTAATTTGTAATCCAAGTTAGATGGCCTAACGGAGGAATTAGGAAGGCGGATTCTTCCTTATCTCTGAAAAATCATTGTCGGGTGTCTCGAGCTTCTCCCATTGCCCTCTGCTCTCAATCCGTCATGTGAGCTAACCGGTACTGTAGAAAGTATTTTTCACGAACATAGGAAGCAGTTTAGTATCATATTTTCAAATGGTCTTTCTACATAATTCCTATCAAACAGCCAAAAAAGAAACCTGCTATGTGCTTCGCATAATCAGTAGTTTCCTTTGTAATGGGGCGAATGCTGCAGTTGCGAATGGTCGGAGAATCATAGATTGTGCTATTTTCTCTCTTTCTTTCCTAAATAAGATTGACTATTCGATTGGTGTTTCCTTTCCAGCCATGCGACCCGCCTCGTCTGGTTTGTTTTTGCCGATTTTTTTAAATGTAGAGTATCTAGAAAGTGAGCTGCTTAGCTTTATGAGATTTGAAAGCGCGGAATAGAAAAAAAGCTAACCTGTCGCTTCCTTATTTTAAACCAGCATCCTGTCGAGTTCCCTAATATTACTTATTTTAAATGTATATATTGTTCACATTTCAAAAACGAAAGATGGAACAGGATTTGATTGATTAGGGATCCTTCGACAGGAGCTGTTTTAATCTACACGTTGACTGTCAAACGAGCTTGTTATAAGTTGTGAGGTGACAGTGAACTCGTAAATCTTCCAAGGTGGTCAGTGGTGTTATTTGGTTGTTGGAATCTAAACTCTCTGCAACCTACATTCGTCGAGTCCAGTAATCGATGGCGCTTCTTCTAGTGTATGCTTTATGTGTTTTGTGTAGGTCATGAGGTAGAGCTCAATTTAAAGTGCTTCATTTTCTCTAACAACAGTCTACTGACTAACACACGGCTACGGCTATCCTTTGAATCTTCAACTCGTCTCACCCTAACACCAATTAGGTCGTAATGGAAAGCTATGATCTAATTTATCCTCCCCTATATTAATTTGATTATTTATATTCGCCCTTTAATAATTAATATGATGAACTGAATATTAGTGAAATGGTGAAAACCATATTTCGTGACGGGTTGAGTGATTTTCCCTTCTAAGATCTGACTTTTCATTTCCTCTTTGACTTTCCATTCTGACATTTCTATTGACGGCGGAAACTCTTCCCCTTTCCATTGACGTTTCCCCCCTCATTCCCTTACTTTTTGGGAGAGACGTTACCGATTGAGTGAATCCAAATGTTTTCGTTTCTTATTCTCTTTGAGTACTCTGAAATAGCTGGAAAGAGCTGCACGAGTTCCACGGGAACACAGTGTCATCCTTCTTATTGGGCATGGCAATATGGTAATTAATCGAGATTGATATGGATCAGTTCATCCACTTTGAAGGAGGCTTAGCAAATAAAGAAATTGTTTGAAATCAATCACTTATGTTCTTCTATTAACAAGTGCAAAAATAGGCATTGAAACTGGAGCGAATTTAAGAGCATGATTGGATATTTAGTTAAGAGCCCTCCTTGAAAGCAGAAGTTGAATGAATGCTGAATATCCGTCTTTCTAGGCGTGCCAATTCTCGCTGGAGCCCTTTGAGAAGGCGGGTTGCGGAGCTGCGCAGAGCTATGGATACAAGGCTGGCAAGCCATGCGTCGTCCTCTCTCTCAACCGCCTCATCGGATGGCGGCCAGTCGACTTCCCCAATGACTCTGTCCCGGAACAGGTAATCTAGTGTCGTGTTTAGTGAGTAGGTACTTTTAGTGTGCTTACAGTATCACAATGTGGAAAGAGTGAGAGATCCTGAGTACTATAATTCAGGTGCGCAACCGTTACAAGAAGGGTTCCATCGCTCTCTACTGCGACGGCACTGTTAGTTGATTTCAATTTTAAGTGGATAAAAGACGTATTAGGAACAGTTTTTGATGTTGCTTTCAATAGCATCAATATTAGTAATTTTGATGATTGCGTTGCGGTTAATAAAAGTTGTATAAGATTGAAGTGCGTTTCCTTGTAGAACCTGCCGGACAAGGAGCATATCGGCAAGGTGTCCTACGTGCCGGAGGCTGGCATCGACGGCAAGTTCTACCCGTACACCGTCATGGACAACTACCATCAGCCCATTGTCAGTCCACGACTTTTATCTCTATCCTTTTTTGGAAGTTTTTCTTCATTTTTTAAATAGACTTTAGTTCTTTTACACGTCACCTCTCTCTCTCTCTCATCTCTCTCTCTCCTTCTTCTCTTTCTGTCATTCTCTATTTCTCCCTTTCCCTATCTCTTCCATTTCTGCTCTTCCAGGCAATGATCAAGTTTGACTCGCTGCCCCGCAACAAGCTGGTGATGGTGGAGTGCCGTGCGTACGCCCTGAACATTGCTCACGACATCACTTCCCGCCTTGGCCTCGTCCACTTTGAGATGTTCGTGGAAGACAAGGACGCCCCTGCCACAGCGAAACAGTAACCAAGTAGTAACCCATTTAGGACTCTTATCATGGCAGGCCCCAGGCCGCCCCTGCTCTCTTTCCCTCTCTAAACCCACTTCCTCTCCGGTGCCAGCAAGCGCGTTCTAAGTGCAGGAGATACTTTCAGAGTAGTGTGCAAACGGTCATATTATGCCCCAATTCTTTGAAAGTACGAACTAGATTGTCATATAGTATATATCTCTTCTCATTTCGCTTGTCCATTTCGGAATTTCCTACCTATGCGATGTCTTAACTCGTGGTTCAACTGTAATGATCTATATGTTATTAAACTTGCGCCTAGGCTGCCCGTATGCTCCACTTATATAAGTTGTTTTCTTTTATATTTTCAGATATTCGCTTCTTCTTTGACAATTGCGATTGATGATGTTTTCTCTCAATTTTTGATAGTTTCATATGGCCTTGGGCGTGTGGTTTAAGGCAGGGGCTTGGATCCTCAGCTTCTCTCCCACCCGCCCATAACAGTGCCAATCTACTTTCCCCCCATGGGGCTGTGTTTTGTCTTGGCTATATTCCGGTCCCTCTTTTCTCAACCCGAACTATCCTTCCAACCCAGAGCTCGTTGATGCAAGCCAAGACAGTTCAATTCAAATCTCAAATCAACATCACTTCATTCTCTTACTAGTTGCATTTACCTTCTCTTTCCTCTCTTCACTCGTTTATGCCCTCTTTTCAACCGCCACGAGAGATTTGATTTTCGATTACTTTTCGCGTAAGCTTTCCGACTCATTACAAGTAGCGACGTCGCGCCGATTTGCGTGTCTCTCATTATTCTTCATCACCGTGGCTGTTTTCATACCGTAGCCTCGCTCTTTATCTTTAACCTCTTCTTCTACCGTAGTCTCTATTCTTACTCCTGTTGTAAACGGAAAACTTGAGTGATATGTATGCTTGAGCGTGCGGAATCATCTCTTCCTCCTCCTATTCTTCCTTTCCGATCCTTGGTTTAGCATTCATTTCATAGATTGTTTCCGCGAGATTTGGAGACCTGGATTTTAGTACACCCAGGAAAAAAAAAGATTCGTTGGATTCCATAACACATCTTTCTCCCCATAGAAGTTGTGGCAATTCACGACCGAGCCTGGTAGGAGTCTATGCAATCCACTGAGATTTCTCTCCCAACTTCCATTCACCGCGATGATAATGCGAGTAGAACCGTTATTCTGTTACTTTATATCGCGCGCCTCTTCCTTGTTTTTCTTATCTCCGGTTTCAGAGCTACAAGTTGCGTACTGGAGTAGCCTGGCTAAAAAGTGGCTGCTTCTAACAAATCTACTCTATCTTTGCTTCACTCATTTTCCTCTATTTCGTTAATCTTATGTCAAATTGCGCCGAGTACTGTTGGGGAAAGTTGTAGAGCTACCGTAGTCAGGCCCAGGTAGCATTCTCTCTCCGTAGTTGGGTAGACGAAAATGATGACCTCTCGACGCACTAAAAGTCGCAAAGCATCTTCAGACTTTCATAGCAGTAAGCTCCATACATTTTCGTTGGCCCCGCCCATATTCCTTGGCCCCGCCTACACAGCAGCACCTGCGCGTGTCAATGTTGCTCCCGTATACAGCACATTTCTCGCTCAAGAACTTTTTTATTTCTTTAATTTTTCATTGTGTCTCTTTCTTTCTAAAAGATTCTTCCATTAGATATTAATTTTGATCCGTCATTAGCAACTAGAATGAATAAAAGGGGAGAGACTGGAAGAAGATGTGTCTAGAGGGCTTCTTTCAACATTCTGACTACGATGATTCAAGTAATATTGCTAGCTTTTTTCTATCAATTCTCCACCAGTGGTTTCTGTGCTTCCCTCTCTCGCGATGTAATCTCTCCATTGTACGCATGCTCCTTCTCTTATACTGCCTCTCTTCTCCCTCCACCTAGCAGCCTTCTTGACCTCCCTCCAGTCGGTAGTGGAACATCATCGGCCTACAAGCACATCAGTTGTAGTAGAGAATCCCTCTGCACTCGCATCCGCCTTCTCTCCTTCTGCTGACCGCGACGCGCCCGTCGCGACGCGTTGCGGCTCTTATAGTTGTTTTTTCTTTGCATGCACCGTTACGCATTGTGGTTCTAGCTCATAGTGAGATTGATCGTCGGTTGGAAAATAAAAGAATGCACTTTCCGAGCCTTGGCTGTTTTATCTTTCTGGTTGCACACTTTCTTGCTTACACTTCATCTCCAGTTCAGAGCACACCTTCATTGTGACTTGTTTATTAGTCAATTCCGAAGAAGCAACATTGTATTTGGTCGATTTTATCAATCTAATAAATGAGGAAAAAATAAGCACTCCTTTGAGAACAATGAAAGAGAACTTCAGATTCTATGCCTGAGGTAAGAACGGAGGAATGATGGGAGAAGAATAGTGGAAAAGGGGTGAGGGAGGGTTTATATATAATTAAATCAAGGCTGCTGCGCTTATCAAGCAGTATTAAATTAGATCCTTATCGGAAAAATATTAACAACGGACGAGATTGTACTTCTTCCAATCTAGATCCGGGAAAGTAAATTAAATGATTAGGGCGAAAAACTTCGGTACTATTATACTATTCCCACCCCAGACGTAGAAAATTTTTTCAAAAATATTTTTTTGCTCAAATTCGTCCCAAGGTGGTTTTCGGTACGGGGAATACAAATATCATATATATTTCTTATCAGTATGTCATTTTCATGGTAAGTTTAGGGGCATAGAATGCCTGTTTTGCACCTCCCAAAGCACTTCCACGTACTTTGTGACGGTGATTATGTGAAGCCTGAGGATGAAATGAATATGATATTCGTATTCCCCGTGCCGAAAACCCCCTATGGTGAATTTCAGCGAAAAAGTTTTTTCGAAAAATTTTCTTCAACCTCTGGGGTGGGAATAGTACAATAGTACCCAAACTTCAATATATATGTGGGTCGCATAGAACAGGGAAAGAGATAGTCTAGAAATGATATAATGCAAGAGGGAGAGAGACTATGAACGATAATGTATGCCAAAAATAAAGCAGTAATAATAGGCAGAAAATGTAGCTGCGAAGGTTCACATAACATTAATAGTCGGGCTAGGACGAAATAATAGCAAGAGTAACGCAAACGTGTAAAAAAGGAGATGGGATGACATGTCACGGGCTCCGTATTCACCCGCACTCTTTCTGCTCTTACCAATTCTCCTCGAGAAGCTTCGTAAGATCTTCGTCGAAGAGGTCGCCAACTTCCTGAATATATTATCGTTACTTATTTGCATTAATATTACACTTTTTTCTGCATTGATTTGATGGCAAATCTATAGTAATTTTGTATAATAACAAAAGAAGCTCGATTCGGGCGGAAAGAAACGCGTACCTCTTCAACGGGTCTTTCGTGACGGAAGCGTTGGAAGTTGCCGGTTGCGCGGTCGACGATTGCAAGGACCCGGGCCTGCAGTTCATTTCTTTTATCTTGTGGAATATAAATAAACAAAGATAGGTGTTATAATAGATCTCCGATCTCTATCAAAGATCACTCCAGTTACAAATAGCAAATGCCGCCTCACAAACTACTAGCAGTATCTGGTGTCGCATCATTTTTCTTTCAACAACAGCTCAGAGGAGAGAACCCGAAGATCCTCTCGCTCCTCCCCTCCTCTCACCTCGGCTGCCTTGATTCCCTCTTCACTTCCCTCCATTCGGACGGTCTCGAACTCTCCGCCGTCCTGTGAGATGCGAGTGTAGACGCGGCACTCCATGTTCATGCGACGCAGCGTATCGCCGCGGCGTCCTGCACGGAAAACAAGAATTCGACCGTGCTCAAAAACAATGAATGAAAAGAAAGCACGTGTTTTATATTGACCTCTAATGGTTTGAGTAAATCAATAAAAACTGTGAACTGTTTATTGGTAAGATAATTGCATTAAATGAGGGCGCACCAATGACCAGGCCGACAGCTGAAGAGGGAATGAGAAACTCGTGGATGGAAGAGCGGCTGCGGTGGTCTCTGATGATCACTTCCACGCCCAGTTCTGCGAGTTTTACCTGGCAAGGGGCTAATTACTATCTTCCCCTTTTCTTTCTCCATCCCAGCTAATTAGCCCTGTTGCTTTTGCCAATTCGCCCTGATCTTTTGTTCTCTCTGAACACATCTCATCTGGGCGCTACTAATAGTAAGCAGAACAGCCAATTTACTCTTCAACCAAATCCTCCCTTCAGGCTCTGCTTTCCTTAGTCTCAGACCGATCTCACCTGCTCGAGACTCAATCCTCGAATGCGCAAGAAAGAGTGTTTCGCGGATGGCACGACAGCCTCTCCCTCCTCTCCGGCCACGCCCCCTCCCAGCTGCCACTCTTCGAAGGCAGCTTGAGCAGAGGCGTCCTCGCCAAAGCGTTCGTCTCCCAGTGTCACGACGTTTATGAAGGTCTAGAAAGGAAGAACTTTGAAAACACCAAACCGTCTTTGCCTAATCAAGTAAACATTATAAGTACCTGTAACACAAACTGCAATATTAAAAAAAACTTCATATGTTGGACTTACGGACAAAAACAGTTTTCATAGATAAAGTATATATTTCCATGAAAACAGAGCCAAATACCCTGACCCTCGTCTCGAATTCGATGCGTTGAATATTGCGACCCTGGCGACCAATGACAACGCCCACGACATCAGGAGGAAGGAAGAGAAGACGCTCCACAGAGATCTCTGCAAATACGAAACCCTTCTGCTTTTTTGCTACTTCTCTTTTCATTCTCGTAAGATGCCTTAGCTTTAGCAATTCGAAAGCATCATTAAGCAAGCTTACAGATTGCTCAATTCACGTGACAAGGCAGCTTACAGTTCTTAATAGTTGTATAATTCTTGTGTGCCACCATCAATCCTGTTACATCGTTTTAACACTAATTGCTCGGAAAATGATGACGTAATCTGAGGGTTCTCTGAGATGAGAAAAGCCTTCTTTCAGCAGAACATGGGTAACGCAAAAGGAAACTAGACGAACTGGCAGCGCCGTACCCGGCCAGCTTCTTCTGGCCAGGGACAGGAGAATCGGCAAGAGCAGCTGCCACTTGCTTGGCGACGTGTCTCAGCAGAAGAACAGCGGGCGGAGCGACGCAGATCAAGCCGAGGGTCGTCTGAAACATTGCAGTCATTCAATTGTAAAACTACAGGTCAAGGACGATTAGATAGGGGAGATCGCTATATCAAGAAGATCATTATCAGGTCATTCTAGACAATTAGTTGAATGTTTTAGAACTCAGATTTAAAAAAAAAGAAATAATCCTGAACCTTGCTCCACTTGAAAAGGGAGTGAACGGGCGAGGAGGGGAGGAGGTAGCTGAGCATTTCCGGCTGCGGTCGGAAACCCTCAAAACAGAATGATGAGTCAACCAAAGACAGAAATTAACGAACAATCATTCAATTCAGCGGGCTAAGATAGGGAAGTCGAGAGCTCAGTGTCAGCTTCTGCAGAAACTGAGCACCCTCGACCCACATACACCTGAGAAAACAACAAAAGTGAAGTGAGCCTTGGAAACTACTCGAAGTATTCAAATTCCCGAGCAACGAAATGCTGACATATTCGAAAGTCGCGTCAGCTCAATTTTTACTTTAAATTTCGCAATTACTGTAGGTTTCTTAGATTTCCAGTATTTGAAACTTCATGAGATAGTGGACTAATTATTATTGAAATTCCATGAATTGTTTTGTTGTTGTGCCCATCTTAATCTGGAAGTTCCACGGTTTGTGAATTTATTATTGGGATTCTTTTCAGGTGCATTTGCTATCGAAGTCTCTGAAGTTCATAACCGGCCCTCGCTTGAATGTGTGCTTTGAGCCTACTATATTATACTTGGCTTTCCTACTCGTCCATGTAATTAATTACTTTTCTCTTCCTGCCTTTATCTCTCCTTCTTTCCGATTAAGTCGAACGGGGCCTGAATGTTTTCGGCATTCGCATATACTAGGTTCCAGAGATGTTGCGTAATTTTGAGGCGCCAGTGTTCAAAACGCAGGCATTGGCTCTTTACAAACAAGATTGGTATTTTTTGAAATGGCGGACTGAGATATTCAGACTGCAAATTCTTTGCGAAAGATAATCAGAAGCTGTTCAGTAGTTCTCGGTTTTTTTTAAATATTGCTGTCATTTTTCCAAATGTGATGCTGATATTGCCCGTCCGTTAGCGTGGATTGTTGCTCACCATCATACGAGCCTTGTCGTTGGAAGCAGCAGCATATGCTGTTCGTCTTTCTTTCTTTCAGAAGATGATCGAGCTGTTCGCGATCTTCGGCAAGGGCGGGCTGGTTCTCTGGTGTTTCCAAGAGAGCTCCGCTCTCTTTACCGAATCCATTAACACACTCATCCGCGAGATTATCCTTCAGGTTATTATTATTTTTCTTTCGTTGCGAATATTTCGTTAATTTTCATTTTCGTTGAGAAATTTTAATTATGTAGGCAAGGGTAATTGTGTTGTTATTTCTGCCTGGAAATTTAGGAGCGAGGAGATGTCACGCAGTTCAAGCACAACGACATGACCATCAAGTTCAAGTTGGACAACGAATTCGACCTTGTTTTCATCGTCAGTCATTCATTTGCTTGATCATTAACAATATTTTCTCTCCTCTTTCTCCCTGTCGAAGGTGATTTTTTCAAAGCGCTATAACTTTTTTTTCTCAAAAAAATGAGCATAAAATTGAAGCTAAAATTCCTTAGTTCTTTCTCAGGTTGTCTACCAAAGTATCATACAACTTGCTTACGCGGACAAGTTGCTGGGTGATGTGAACCTTCGTTTCCGCGACATGTACAAGAATATACTCGAGAACAAGAATCTTGTCTTTCTGCAAGGAATCAAGGCTTTCAAGGCTTTCAGCGCAGACTTTGACGAGTTCGTTTTGTCATCATTTCTTCTTACAATAAGGAAAACAAACAAAATGTTAACCTGTCCTGCTTCTTTACAGTTTGTTTTGTATTTTTTTGCCAATCTCTTTCCATTTCTAAATAATTTTAATTTCAGAATTCTGACTGCAAATATGCGTTCGAGTCTCGCACAAAGCCAAGTTGTGCGCGTGCCAAAAACATTCCAGGTGATAGGAATGTTTCAGCTTTCCTTGTTAATTTTATTGCTGTTAATTATTTCTTACTTTTTAAATGTAGGCTTCTATTCTTAATTTTAAGGAGAGTGCGAAGTCTCAGAAGACCGTGGAATCGATGATCATTAGCCGTCCTGGCAAGGAGAATGCGGGTGCAGGGAAGGGGAAGAGGAAGGAAGAGGCGCAGAAGAAGAAAGAAGTCGAGAAGAGGTTCGCATTCCTTGCAAAATATAATGTCGAAATCATAATAACAAAAGAAATTTACTGTATCACCAAGAATAAAAAGTTGAATGAGGATATAGTTTACAGTGGTTACATGTCATACTGTATCTCATTTTGCACATTATATTTGTAAAACTGTAACAATTTAGATGTTTTAGTATTTACGACAAGATTTAATTTCTTATTAACTGGTAATTGTGCATTTGTAGCCCAGCTGAATCTGGCAGCGACTCGGCGGCCGCTGCGAATGACAGCACTCCAGGATCACCGAAGAGTGATGACGAGGACCTCGCCAAGCGAAGGGAGGCATTCTTTGCCAAGCAGGTCAAGAAGAAGTCAGTTACACTCATTCTTTCAAAGAAATCAATTTCAGAAGAAGGATCTCTCTCTCTTTACCAAAATGTTTTTAATTAGAAGTAAACGTACTTTGTATTTCCGCTCATAACTTACAGCCCCTAACCCTCAGCTCATTTCCCTGACCTTCATCTGCCACGCTTCCAATGAAACATGGCTATTCCCTCTTTTCCTATGTTTCGTACTTTTATCACCTTTTCAACTCCCGCCATTCTTGTTTCATTTCTATTTTTGTTTCGTATTTCTTTTCTGTTATGTTAATCAATACAAGTAAATGGTTTGATAAATATTTTAGAAAATCAACTGTTTTTTCCAGGCCAAGCGTGGCGGCTGTGGCCGAGAAGAAGTCTCCGATGGAAGCGCAGAAGAAGAAGGGGAAAGAGGCGCGAGTGTGGGAGCTGGGGGGCAGGAAGCAGGACGCAGTGGTGCTGGACTACTCGGCCAAGGGGGACGGAGAGAAGGGGGGAGAGGGAGAGGGCGAGGAGAACAAGTTCGTGGATGAGCAAAGGGCCTTCGTGGGAAGGAGTGCAGCTCTCGAGGATCTCCGCCAATCGGACGAAGAGAGCGACGAGGACAATGAAGAGTAAGCAATATTACGACTTACTAAATAAACATGTGTTTTTTCCAAGGAAATTTGCGGTTGCAATTGTTTGATAGTATAATCATTACCTGACAAAATTGCATTAAGAGATGAGTACTGTATTTATTACAGTACGAAACGTGGAAGTGACATTGCAGAGTAATTGAAGCGAAGGCGGCATCGGGCGGATGGTTCTCTGCGTTCAAGGGACTCGTTGGCAACAAGAAGATCTCTGCCGAGGATATCGCGCCAGCCCTCGAGAAGATGAAGGAAAATCTCATTCGTAAGTTCAGAGATTTCTTCCTGGCTGATTATTATGACCTCTTTATTTAACTTACTATAGTTATATACAATTATTAAAGGTAATGAAATGTTTTGAAAGGTTTGAACCAATCAATTTCTGCTCTTTTCTTTGCAGTGAAGAACGTGGCGGCTGAGCCGGCAGAGAAGATTTGCCAGTCGGTGGCGAAGAAACTGGACGGGAAAGTCATCGGAACATTCTCACGAGTGAACAGCGAAGTCAAGCAGGCTGTCAAGGAGGCGCTCACTCAGGTAGGCAATCTGGAGAAGTAAGAGATATTTCAGACGAGATTTTAGAAAAATATTTTGCCTTTCACGATTTTCATTTTAATTCACAATGCCATAGCATTGTGAATTAAAATGAAAATGTTGCTTTTGTTTGATTTCCCCATTTTCTTCTTTCCCGTATTATCTTTTCTTCCTGAATGTTGAACGGCTTTTAATGTTTAAAAAGCTGTACGCCCCTAGGTGTTGGTTCCATTACTGTCTCTCAATCCCCGTCTCTCTCTCACCCTCTCTCTCTCCCTCTCCCTCTCTCGCTCTCTCTCTCGCTCTCTCTCTCCCTCTCTCTCTCTCCCTCTCTCTCTCCCTCTCTCTCTCTCCCCCCCCTCTCTCTCTCTCTCTCTTCCAGCTCCTGACCCCCCGTCGCCGAGTGGATATTCTGCGTGACATAATGGAGACGAAGCGTGAGCAGCGTCCTTATGTCATTGTCTTCTGCGGAGTCAACGGAGTCGGCAAATCAACGAATCTCGCCAAGGCGCGGCCGTTTATTCTTTTTTTTATGTGTCTAATTTCACGGTTTCTATCTTAAGATTTTCCTCCTTTATTTCGAACTAAAGAAAAGGAAGTGACTTGTTTTGTCTTTGAAGAAGTATTAGATGAAGTAGCTTAACCTCCTAAGAGAAGAACAAAAGGAAAAATGAATGAATATATTTAGATTACCTTCTGGCTGAACGAGAATGGTCACCGTGTTCTGATCGCGGCAGGAGACACTTTCCGAGCGGGTGCAGTGGAGCAGCTACGCACTCACACCAAGCATCTCAACGCTCTCCATCCCAACTCTGTTCAGGTTGGCCTTCCCCGCCCTTTTTTTCGATTATACATTGTTATTTAAATCAATCGTGTTTATAAATGTAATTGTGAAAAAAATTTTCTCCAGCCACGAAGAATAGCTTCATTATTGGAAATTTTTTAACAGGCTTTTTTTTTATCGCTGGCATGATTTTCGCAACCATTCAGTTCATAATGAGTAATATTGTTTGAGTTGTACGAGCAAGGCTACGGCAAGGACCCGGCCGGGCTGGCCGCCGCGGCCATTGCAATTGCACAGGAGAGGATGATCGACGTGGTGCTGGTGGACACGGCAGGCCGTATGCAGGACAACGAACCACTCATGAGAGCACTCGCCAAGGTACAATCTAGTTATTCTCTCTTTTTAGAATACATCAAAATAAATGTGACCGCAATCTCTCTTGCTTACTGCGAGAAGATCAATGGAATTGCCGACTTCTAACTTTAACAACTAATGGTTTTGGACTGTTCTTCATCTTGAAGAAATGTGAGTATTCACGATCGAGGAATTCTTGAGTATTCACGATTAAAATCGTTAGCACTAGGGCCTAAAAGCGTTTGGAATACTCCATAGGCCATAGAAACAAAAAACAAAGAAAGTGTTGCATGCAATAAACTTGTGTTTTTACATAACCGCAAGATATCTATTATTATATTATTAAAGGATCAATTATATTTGATGAAATATAAGTTGGCGTAAATTTTCTGGTTGTTTCAGCTGATTCGTGTGAATGAGCCGGACCTTTCTCTCTTCGTTGGTGAGGCTCTCGTCGGAAACGAAGCTGTGGATCAACTCGTCAAGTTCAACCAGGTCCGTTATCAGGCTATTTGGTATTTTCTTCCTTAAAAAAAATATTATTTGAATATTTATTTTTACAAGCAGGTAAACGTCGTTTTATTTTTAAAGGATTTTGCATAAGGTTTCTCTAACCTTTTCATTCCCATTTCCCCACTCCTCTTTCCTCCTCCAGGCCCTCGCTGACCACGCCGTCCCTGGAGAGAAGCCGCGACTCATTGACGGCATTGTCCTCACCAAGTTTGACACCATCGATGATAAGGCGTGTTTTCCTTCGTATTGATATTTTCTCTCTCTCTCTTTCTCTCTCCCTCCCTCTTTCTCTCTATTTCTCTCTCTCTCTCTCTTCTCCCTCTCTACTCTCTTTCTCTCTCTCTCTTCTCTCTCTCTCTTTCTCTCTCTCTTTTTATTTCTTTAGCTTTGTTTGGGTTTTAAGAAACTTTTCGCGTTCTCTTCTACGCGGCGACAAGGTTGTGTTCCAACAGATTAGTCGAATACGTAGCCTTACTGTTTTCGAGATTCTCAGGTGGGTGCTGCCATTTCCATGACTTACATCACTGGCCAGCCCATTGTCTTCGTGGGCTGCGGCCAGACGTACAAGGATCTCCGTAATCTGAACGCCAGTGCAGTGGTTGCTGCCCTTCTCAAGTAAACTGCTGAGAAAGCGCCGTCGCCCTCCAGGCACTTCCTTGGCACAACACAAACTATTCTTTCATCATTTTCCACGGTAGATTTGTTTTGAGGGTGCGATCTTTCCTTGTTAGCTCTTCCCCAATTCGTATCTTCTCACTTATCGTTTTCCCCCAGTTGTTTTCTTCGTTTTGTTACTCGTTCCATTAGCCTCTTCTTTTTGAAACCGTTTCAGTTGGTATTTCTTATCTGGTGATTTTTGAACAGTTCTTTTGCTACCTTTGGTTTCCTTTTCTCTCAAATTAGACTAATTGTAGATGCCGTTAGCCTTGTTTCACTTCAGGCCTTTGCTGTCTTATCCTGCATTCCTTATCTTCTCTTTTCTTATATATCTGGAAAAAAGTAAAAACCAGAACAAGATATCTGCTCTTCAGCTGTACGATGCATCATTTGCTAAACAAAGAAACATGGGCTAGTTTCACCTCCATTTAATTTATTTCAGTGGATACGTATCACCGCTATGCGCCTATTTGTTTATAAACAGAGAGTATAAGCAGAGTACCATGGAATAAAATGCTCATTTGCCTTGCTCGCCCACACAAAGGGGCTATTATAAAGAGGCTGAAGGGTGCGCCAGAGTTTGGTTAGACATGTAGAAAGGGTTGGAAATTGTATTAGCCATTTAATTTTATTTAATTAATTTGTACCCTTAAAATACGGTCTGAATTACATTGCACCTAGAGCTTGGTGCACATCTCTCTCCAAAAAAGGGCGAAAATCATTTGCTTTTGTCGAAATCGCTTTTAGACGCTTACCTATTTTTTCTGCATTTCTTGGAATTATGTACGCGTCTACAATTCGTATTCCTTTGTGTCTATCAAGACAATTTTATTTTTGCCTGGACAAAGATGGGGCATTTATCAGCAGCTTATTTTAATATTTTCCTGAAAATATATTTACTGAAGTGTCTTGTTCAGTGCCTTGATCATAAAACGAGCTGATTCGATGTTTTTGGAGATATCTGACAGGATTTGCTGGCTTGGCGCTCAATCCCTCGTTATCCTCCTGAACTCGCAAAGAAGCATTTAGCTAAATTGGGCACTTCCTCGCACATGAAGCACTGAGGCTGTTCTTGGCAGGTCCTTTTTATTTCCTCTTGAAAACAATAAATGTGGGTGGAACATTCAACTGTTTGCCATTTCTGACATAGGAAAATTGTCAAGATTTGAAGTTTTTATGTCTCGGACATAAGAAACGGCTAACAGTGGAATAATCTACATTTTAGTCTGAAATTTCTGCCCGTCACTGTGATATGGGAAGCGACAAAGGAAAGCGAATGACGTCACTTGCAGATTCTCTTCTCTTACTCATAATCTTTGTCTGCTATCCAAAGATCCACTATGATCTCTTCCACCAATACGGCTATTCACCACACCTTTCCTTGTGATGTTTATTTTATTCGGCATCTCGTATTATTGTTGTGTTCAGTCTTCCGTTATGACTTCAACGGCAAGAATCTACATTCACAGGACTTGCATGAGGTCATCGAAAGAACAGAAGGAAAAAAAAACCTCTGTTAATTTGCTCCGTTAGAGTTGTCAGAGATGATAGAGTAAAAAACCAAAGAGGAGATTATGGAAAGTGAGAGAGAGAGAGAGAGTGAGAGAGAGAGAGGTAAGGAAAGAAGATAGAGATAAAGAGATTATGAGAGAGAGTGAGAGAGAGAGAGGGAGAGAGAGAGAGAGAAGAATATAGGAACAACTAGATGACAATTCGATGGTGTTGAGTCCACTTATGATGCATGCCTTTTCATCACATGTCAGGGAAGAGAAAAGCGGATAAAACCATAAAAAGAAGTGTCTGCGCGGCATAAAGGCAGTCTCGCATAAGTTCTAGTCGTATGCATGTCTAGCAGTTCCTTCATACATTCTTGCTATTTCACTTTAAACTAAATTTTTATATTTTAATTTGCTCGTGAAAATTTGGCACCTAATATGTATGGACATTTATTTTCACTTAAAATAATAACGAGAAGTATGTATATGATTGAATAAATATATGAAAGTCAACTTGCTGCACGTGTATCTCAAATTGTTTTATTGAAAGTACTTTAGACGCCCAAACATGCTGCACCGCGTTTCGTGTCTCTTGCTCGTGTCCTTCCTTCTCTTCACCGCAGCTCGGACCTCTTCCGAATCGAAGGAAGAGCCGAGTCCGAGAGTGGCGCCCGAAGACGCAAGGGTTTCTCTTCATTTTATTTTATTTCACTATAAAAATATACACTTTGAGGGACAAATTCGATAAAGTTACAACTAGTAAACCTAAATAAAAGTCTTATGAAAATGATTTCAGTAATTTAAGTTGTTTCTGTTAATTTTTTACAGTGAAGAAAGTATTAATTCCTTTATATGAGACGTGTACTCTGAAATTTTTTACGATATTCAAACCGGACAGAAATTTAGTTTGTACATAGATTTTGTCTGGATTTCCAGACTATGTATGTAGAAGGAGGGAAAGTCTTTACAGGCGCTGAGACAAGCACTGCAGCCCAGCATCGATCGGCTGTCGCCAGCTGCGCAAGAACTCACGGACAAGGCATTCGCTCTCATGGAGCAGGGAAAGACGGTCGAGGAGATCGATGACGAGGTCCCAAGGCTTATTTCCAGAATCATCTTCCTCTTTGACCGAAAGAGAAGAGAAACATTTTCGACTTCAATGGAGGAAATGAAAAACTATAGTTTATTTTAAAGACCAATTTCGTGCTTTTGAATTTACCGAAGAGTGGATTGCAGACGGATAGGCTGCTGGACGCAGCGCCCCTTGCAGTGCGTCAGGAACTGGAACGATTCGAAGATCAGGTAGCTAATTCCTATGCCTTTTGCTCGCAAATCCACTTATAACTGTTCAATACACGAGTTCAGAAGTATTTAATTTAAAGTCAACACAACTTGAACATACGGTTATCTTATTAACAGGCCTGCCATTATAAAACAAGATATGTATATTCTCAAATTTTTTTTTCATTCCTTGCCACTCATGTTTTTATTCTAGATCGAGAAAGCGCTGAAGGCTCTGGAAGAAGAAGCAAAGGCCGTGACTGGGGCGGTCGTTTCGAAGAGGCGAACTAAATTGCACCATTAAATATCCTTCGACGATGCTACTATATTCATGAATATTTCATTAATATCCTCTGAGCCGGATTTTATATATGCGGAATTTTTTATTTTTTTATTTTTCTCTCCGAAAATTCGCTAGAGTTAGTCCTCGTGTCGAAATGAATAAATAAAGTTTAAAAAGACATATATGTACAGCATAAATACATATATGTATGTATATTGCAACTTTTCGCTAAAGCAGACAATATTTAACAATTTACGATCAATTATTTCAAGTGCTAGTGTTCTGTCAGTTAGCCTCCTTCAGGATCCATAACGGGCAACCGGGAATAAACGAAATAAACGTACTTCGGCTAAACCTCACTTGTCACGATATCGCCACTGCGCAATGCTAACTTGCATTGAGCATTGGAAGCATCACAGTAAGATTCAATATCTCTTTGTCTCAAAATTTGAACAATATCTTTTTCTCACGCATATTTCAAAAATTGTTGCATTTCCATTTCTGAATCGATGTTTTCTCTCCGTTTCCAATTGTTGCAAGAATCTCCTTCATCCTGCTCAATGCTTCAACATCAGCCGTGCTATTAATCTTGACAAAACTGGCACCGGTTTCGCAAAAAGGTGCCCACCTTTTCATTTTAAACTGGGTCCAGTTTTGAGTCAAACGTGGCGGACTTTTCTGTTTTCCTTTGTCCCCATGTTCGGCTCTCCCTCTGCCACTTTCACCGTTGAGTGGACTTTCTTTTGGACCTTCGCCGGCAGAAGGGCCACACTCCTTATATACTCAGTAAATGAAAAAAGCTACATTGCGATTGAAGCGCATTAATAAAACCTTCTTTATTTCTGGCTTACAAACGTTAAAAGTGTAAGAACGAATACAATAACAGTCTAAAAAGTAAAGGTTAGTCAATCAGCAATACATTTAGTACCTGGAAGGACAGCTTAGTAAAAATCATGGATTCGCTAGTATAGAATGGCAAAATAGAACAAGAAAGAAAACGGGAAGGGGCGACCTATACAAACTGGGGCAAGGCTAAGAAGAAGTTACCGCGAAAGGGGGAACTCCTACCAAAAGTGGGCATGTATGGGAAGAGGAAAAAGGAGCAACTAAAACGTAAATGTGCTGACCGAGCAAGCCGCGACACACGTGTTCAGCCTAAAGGCCTTTATTGATGAGAGTGGGGGCGAGTGGGACCGGAAGGTGAGTGGGCGATTGGGATTGAAATGGGAGTGAGCGAGGGCGGTTCCAAATGGGCTGGGCTTGGGGAAGACCGCCTGGGTCTCCACCCTACTTGCTGACTTCCTCCGCTGCCGCGACCTGACTGTGAGGAAGAGGCCGTTCGCATAGAGGTACGCCGTCAGGTACGCCAGCTGGAAGACGTGAGCCGGCTGCAAAACACTTTTAATTAAGTGAATTTAATTAATTAAGCTAATTGTAATAGAAATAAATTAAATAGTTTTATAAAAGTAAAGTGAAATTAAAGTTTTTTTTTAAATGATTTTTTTTAAGCCCAGCCATTGCTTACCTCAGCTCCGTTGGCGTAGATGTACTAGAGAACCACGAAGCCGGCGAGCGTGTAGAGGGCAGCGAAGGCCACGTAGGACAACGAGGCCTGAAATGGAGATAATTTTTCTTGCAATTAGTTTCTTGATAATGACAAATACTCATATCATCCATTATTCTGACCGAGAGGAGTCTAAAAATAAAAAAAATTCTTAATGTGGTTCTACCTCCCATTTCATTATGATAATCATTAGTTCAATGTTAATAAGTTTTAACACGTGAAAACAGTCATTTTCGACAAAATCAATATTCGCAACTCCGTATTGATTGGTGGACAAAAATTGATAGCTTATTCATAATCGGCGGATAAGGAGCAATCGAATGGAATATTGAATGCGGCATAACAACCCACAGGGAGGAAATTCTTTCTTGGTAAGAAAATTTCTTTTTTGCTGAAGAAGAAAGCATAAGGTGTTGCCCCATAACATTTAATTATCAATTAAACCGCCATTATACACGAAATGATTACGTGGAAGCAATAATAACACAGCTTAAGTAAAGTTTCAAATTGCAACGTGTACCTTAGTATCCCGCGGCCGCGACAGCAGCCCCTACTCTTCTCTGGCGCCGGCGCCACCGACCGCCTTGATGCCATCACGAATGGCGAAACCCGAGTTGGAGTTGGCCAGCAGCTGAATAGAACACATTCTTCATAAAAAAGAATATCATTTCAGTAATGTAGAATGGATATTCTTCCCTTGTGAGCAGTTCATTACTTTTTGAACAAAAGGAAAAAAAACATTAATGGTAATCCAATGCATAAGATTCGCATGAAAAGCAATCAAATGAGTGGGTACAACAATAACCGAGACTACATAGAGCACATAAGCTTACATTATTGTCCGGCATGCGCGGCAGAACCCTTGTTCCTCGCTGGCGCCAGCGCCGAATCAGGTTTCCGCCAGATCGACGAACATGATCGCCTTGGTGTCCTCGATAATGGCGAATTCCGAGTGAGAGTGAGAAAAAGAGAATAGGCGGGCACATTTTGAGCCGATGGTGGTCATGATGTGTCCGGCCACTTCATCAATACTTTTCGGATCGCCCAAATCCGCTTTGTGAAACCGCATTTGGCAGGCGGTTGGTTAGTTGTCGAGTGGAAATGCTTCGTTTCGCGTTGCTCGCCACTGTTGCTCTCGCTCTCTTCGTTACGCATATTCTTTCAATGGACAATTCCGATGCTGAATGGGAGGAAGAAGAAGAAGACGATTCGGATATGGATTCTTCGAGAAAAGTTGAAGTAAGCCTGACTATTTATCTGTCAATATTAGAATTAGTTCACAATTAGATTTCATAGGTTGACAAATCTCTGGCTCTCACAGGAGCTGAGAGGCGAACTCGAGAGCGTGATCGAGCAGCTTTCTCCAGAAGCAAAGGAACTCGTCAATCGAGCATTCGAGTACATGAAAGAGCAGAAGACGTACGGCGAAATTGAGAGAGAGGTTCACTTTCTAATTATGGTCTTGTAAATTGATATTGTAATAAACATAGGACGAAAGGAACAGTTTCAACATAAAAAAAGTATTTTCTACTTCAGATCGATAGCCTGATCGACAATGCCCCAGCAGACGTAAGAGATGAACTTGAGACGTTTGAGAATCAGGCCCGAAAATCCTTTTTTTCAATTTTTATTTCTTTAATAGCTCGGAAGAGTTAAAATCGACAAAAGTGGACTAGAACTTTGTCATGTATTTTTTTTACGGTTCAGTACTTATCCGAATCAACAATGCGATCGCTTTTACTATTCTGCATTTCAGGCAGACAACACATTGGCTCGTCTTACAAATTATGAAGAATCTCAAGACGATTTTCAAACACTGGAGGACAACGCTGTTTTCGATGCTTAAAATTTCATCATTGCTAACCTATTAAACGTGTTAATCATTAATTCTAATTTACTCAATAAATGTCTAGAATGTTGTTCAGAAGCCATCTGTAAAATATTCCGTAGTAGAAATTGCATGCGGTGTTTCGGTGGCCAAAGCGAATGGATGGGAAAGTTTTGAGCCAGCAATAAAGCTCCTCATTAGTCACATTATCGCGACGTTGCAAAACTGCCGAAAACAATCCCGTAAAAGACTATGGACCTCATAAGCGAGCTGTTTTCATGGAAATGCTCGTTCTCACCGACTGAGGCGGTGAGATTCAGAGAGAGAGAGAGAGAGAGAGAGAGAGAGAGAGAGAGCGATAGAGAGAGAGAGAGAAAGAGAGAGAGAAAGATCAAATGGAATTGTGTGCAAGATGTCTGTATCAGTTGTCTGTGCCGTTTTTTAGTGATACAACTTTATCGTTATTCACATTATACAAAGGGTTTCGATTATTGCAGTAAAAGACAATTATAAATACCACAAAGGTAAAGAATTACCCGCGTTGACATGAAAGTCGTAGAAATGAGCGAGAACTACAAAAGAAGAGAGTTGATAAGAATGAGAAGAAAGGCAGTGACTCCTCCTCTCTGCATCGGAGAGGTACACACAAATGGGTAAATAAAGTATCTCGAATAAGCTCACGGTCATTGGGCCGCGCGTGTGCAAAGCATTGCGATAAGAGTCAAAATAAGATGTCCATAACATTGATAACAAAATATTCACGTGTATGCACATACATATAAGACGATGCCAACTAAAAAATTAGGTTTTTTTTTAAATCTCTTCATTCTTTCGGCTACGCCGCTATTTTCGAATATTCCATGGTTTGCCATTTCCCAGAACCGAAAAATTTCAAAGCGCTGTTTTGACAATTTTCGCCATGGTAAGAAATCGCATATATTGGAATATAAAAAATGACCAAACCGTAAAAAGGACGAATCAAAACAATTTTTTAGTTGACAAGGTCTTACCGGCCCTTTGAAGGATTGCCAGCAAACTAGGCTCAATAATTTCACGCCAAGCAAGAAAATGTGAATAAGATGCGAAAAGAGTGCAGGACAGACGGTCTGAGAAAGAGAAATAGAATGAGAGAGAGAGAGAGAGAGAGAGAGAAGAGTGAGGGCGAGATGCAGAGATGGGATCAGAACGGAGGGCAGCAGAATGCAAAGTGCTGTCCCATGACACACTTGACGCCCTCGGGACAGAAGTCGATGGTGCAGTTGGCGGAGTAGAGGATCTGTCCATTCTCTCGAGACGCCTTCACGCCCGGCGCGCAGCTCGTCACGTACTTCTCAGTCAACACTTCGGCTAAATACGACTTGAAGTATATTCTAACCACGCTTTGTGCAATTCCAAAATGAATTGAATATTTCAAAATATACATAGGTTTGTTTATTAAGATTTCACAATAACTTCTTAAAGATTTCTTATAAATTCTTGAAGCATGTCCATCGATATAAGAGGAACTCAACTAAAAATTTGGAATATTTTTCACAAGAGGCTAAATTTTGTCCAGGAATTTGCATAGAGTATTTTCCCTTCCTCGAAATTTTTCATATCGTTAGGGATGGTAACAATTGAATACTATAAATTCCTGGACGACATTGTTTGCCTATTCTTTTAAAAACCCAAATTTTTGGTTAGACATCAACTATGACCTTCTAAGATGTATGACTAACAAGAATATCTCACTTTCAATGGTCGCATTGCAGCAGACAGTGCCCTTGCAGACGGCGCCGTCGGGGCAGGCCAGAGAGGAGAGGTCATTCGCGTCGCACGAGTCAGAACCATCCGCGCGTTTCATGGAAGGCTGCGCGTCCGCGCACTTCCATGTGTTCGCTGCAATTTTACATTTCTCTTTCATGCTTCAGCACTCATTTATAACAATATACTAAGATTGGAAAGTATTAATTTTCCTTGTCGGACTGACAACGTACTTAAGGCGTTGATGCACTGCGCGATCGTGAACAAGTTCTCCCTCTCCGCGCAGTCATACGAACGGATGGCGAAGCATTCATTCAGCTCCTCGTCATAGATGTACTGTAACCTTCCATTCAGTTCGACTGGAACGTTCTTCATTATTCAGTTGATATCAACTGCTCTAGATATGGACAGGATGGATGCATTATCTTGCCAACCCCCCTTCCCCCCATGAGATCCTCCGTTTGAACGGGCAGAATTTTGTGTCAACAGGGATTTATGCATAAGTCTGCGCGATTGGCGCACTTGTTTTCGTTCACCATGTGAATGGGAATCTCTCATTCTCCGTTTGTATTCAATAACACCCCACTAAAGATAACACTCTTGATTGCACCGATAATAATAGGAATTTTCATTGATCAATAATGATTACAGATTAGATTTTCTCTAATAAAATAAGATTTGTAACAGTAGGTCAAAAGTGAATTGCCACTGACCATGAGTTCGCGTACGCCGATCTCATCGTCACATGGCGATGGCTCGAAGAGAATGCTTGAAGAGAACGAGAGAAGAAGTAGAAAAGTCAGCGGCTGAGTCAGCCAGTGTCCGGACATTCTTTGTGAAATCACACTGCAATCATTACAAATCAGTCAGGCTTTTCAATGTTCCTCCTCACAAACCAGAAGGAGCGGAACTGAAATATCACGTAGAATATGCAAAGATATATCAGAGTCAAAGTAGAGGAAACTTCATAGCCCGCCTACATATTTCTTGAGATCCAGCCACGCAATGACGTGAGACACACATGTGGTCGCTCTCTCAATGACTAGCTGAGGATCACTATTACTCCCTCACTTTCTCATTCTCTCTCACTCTCTTTTTCTTCTCCACTCTCTTTCTCTCTTTTTGTCTCTCTCTCTCTCTAATTCTATACGACGCAGATCCACTACTTTCCGGCATTAATCATGGAGCGTTCGGCGAGTTGGGGATAGAGCGAAATGAGCAGACAATCAACCCAGTGACGACTATGGACGAGAAAGCATGAATGGCGTAGACGGAGAGTGGCGCAGCCTATTCATAGACTCACTCAGAAGAGTCAAGAACCATCTCGAATATTCGCAAAGATAATAACACTTCGAACAATTTGTGAGATGGAAGAGAAGCTGCAGCTTGGAAGCTGGATAAGACTGGTCAAATTACCACAAATCTCACTCCTATATCCGCGCATCCGAGTCCGCCGGATCTGTAAACTAATGAGCGACTAGAGTATCGCCCCTTCACGGAGCGAGCACGTGAAGCCGGTTTCCAGTTGTGATGGCTATAAATATATCGGCCAAGTGAGATTGGAATGCACACACCACCAAGCAAGCTATACGAACAACCAGTCAGTGACTATCACAACACACTGGCCGCGCCTTCATTCTTCTTTCTAACTCTCTAACTCTCTCTCTCTCTCGCTTTCTCTCTCTCTCTCTCTCTTCGTTGGATCGTTAACTCTTTTGGCCCCATTTCGAAGATAATAATTTCGATTCAGAATACCACTCGCTTACCGCTTCTGCTGAATGATTAGAATACCCGCGCGGGAATAAATATTTTGAAAAGTGACGTTCCATCTACACATTCCTCTCTCCCATTCTTTCAATCTCTCCTCTTTCTATCTCCCCTTCTCTCTCTCCTTCCACCTGTCATGATCAGCTCATCACCACTGAATGCCGTTGCAAACTCTGTGCACCACCCACTAGCAACTGCAAACCCTGTCAGATTTCTGCGAAAGAGCAGAAACGGATGAGGTTAGGATCTTGATGCTTTTTTTTCCAGAAGAAGTATGACAGGAGACGCAGGGGTAGAGGAAATCCTGGAGCGAGGATCAGGGAAGAGAAGGAGCAAGAGTTCTACTGGAACGAGATAAACATGAAGAATGCAATAAGAATTACATCATTGCCAATAAAAGTTTTCAGTACAGTTTTAGGAATAACGAATAGAACAGCTATCCACTATTGAAGCGCAAATGGATCATTCACTTGCAAAAGTCATTCAATGGACTCATGTAGAACAAGGCAGAATTCCGACACTTCTTCACTTCCGAATTCCAATTTCCGAAATCCAGCATGCAAATTTTTTTCTGATACATCGCTGTTGCAAAACGCAAAGTCATCTTCTAATCACCCGACCTAGGGAAGATAAAGGATTGGAAACATTGAGCGAAGTTGACTAATGACTTGTAGCCGCTTCCGGAAGCGTCTGTTGAATGAGGAGTTGGGATAGAGAGGGAGGGAAAGAGTTAGATAGGAGAAAGAGAGAGAGGGAGAGAGAGAGAGAGAGAGAGAGAGAGGAGGGGGATCCCTCACTGGAATATGAGAGTCGCCTGAGAGAGACAGAATAGAAAGAGGGCGAGTGAGTTGTTGAAGTCGCATGGCATGGCCAAAATATGAAGGGGGACCACGAAAGAGAGAGAGAGAGAGAGAGAGAGAGAGAGAGAGAGAATGTGAGGAAGCGGAGTGTTGCTAGAAGAGGAGAGATACGTGAGAGTGCCGGGACGACTGATAGTAGAATCACTCTCTCTCTCCCTCTCTCTCTCTCGGGATTCTCTCTCCTCTCTCTCCCTCTCTCTCTCGGGTTTCTCTCTCCTCTCTCTCCCTCTCTCTCTCTCGGGTTTCCCTCTCCTCTCTCTCCCTCTCTCTCTCGGGTTTGTCTCTCCTCTTTCTCCCTCTCTTCTCTCACATTCTCTCCCACTTTCTCTACTCTTTTCTCACTCATCCCAACATGACAACAACATGAGGATGCAGATGATAACAGCTGACGCAGATGTCCGATGGGCATTTGATTGGAGAAGAAGAAGAAGAAGCCGAGCACGGCACCACGCGACTTGAGAGGGGAAGGGAAATCCCGAACGGAAGAAAAAGGAGGAGTTTCGAGTTGGAAGAGCTGTCTGACTGGCTTAAGAAACTCGAGGGACTTGCAAACAATAACAAATGTTCACAGTTTAGTGAAGAAAAGCTTTATCAAATAATTTAAACTTAGAGGACAGGTTCTTTACGTGCTTAACACAGCGAAATAGTAGATGTCTATGGTTGAATCCAAAAGGGTATCGTCTGGTTCATTCGTCATCGTCGATGTAGTGATGGAACGCGTTGTGGACGTCGGAGGGATGCGGCTGTAGTCCCAGGATCACGTTGCTCTGAAAGGAGAGTTGGAGAAGGTCAGAGTGGGATGACTGATTCGAAAGAATACAGAATATCCGAAGGACACTCTCTGACCTGCACAGCATCCAGGACCAGATCGCAGTTGAGCCCATCAATTAGATTTCGCACGCTGCAATTTATTATTCCAAAAATTATGCGAATATTAATTTAGACTATTTTCGCATTACAGTAGTGCTATAAAATAGAGTGTTCATTTTTATTTTTTGAAGTAATAACTTTCATATATGTATATGCGTACCGCTCGTTGAACGTATTGCCGGCTGCAACTCTGTTGATCAGCTCGTGCTTGCAAGCTAAAGAAGGAACTTGTTGTTTCAAGTTCATTTAACCTACATGATAATGTGATACCTCTTTTTATATTATATATTTCGGCCGAAAATAGTGTTGTTTTTTTCATTTATAGGTGGCGAAACCTTTAGATGCGACTTGATTGCAAGCACGAATTCTTTCAA
This sequence comes from Allodiplogaster sudhausi, assembly GCA_945643635.1. NCBI lineage: Eukaryota > Metazoa > Nematoda > Chromadorea > Rhabditida > Diplogasteridae > Allodiplogaster > Allodiplogaster sudhausi. Next base: position 647,430 of record CALZFC010000262.1, on the reverse strand, counting down.
TGATTTCTGGGCAGGCGCCAATCATCTGTGCGATCTCTTCTGGAGTCTGGTAGGGGAGGCCTCTGATTATGGGAAGAAAGGAAACCATTAGTCGCTTATATTCGCTCATGCAAAAACAATAACCTTTTACATTCTAATATTCATGAACCCGTCGAAAAAAGAAAATGGAAATATGCGAAGATTCGTTCTAACCTGACGGGCTGGCTGGAGTAGACGAAGTTGACAATTGCCAAAAGGACGAAGAAGGCGCCATGCCAAGCTGTCATCTCGTCTGCCAATGAGTTAGTGTACATTGACTATGTCTTGTGGCTCATGTGGTTCTTATATTAAATTAAAGAAAGCTAAATGGAAAGATTGGAGTTATCAATAAAAAATATGCTGAAATTAAGTAATCTACAAATGTGTAAATACGTGTGTGTAAAATGGCATCTATCATAATTCTGAGTTTCTCTTACATGACTTGTGTTCATTAAGAGCGAAAACTATGAGAAGCACAATTCTAAATCACAAATCTAAATTAAAAATAGCGCCAAAAGAGTCTGAACGAAGAGGAGGAAATCGCTTTGCATGCTGAAGGTTCTAATTAAAGTGGCGAAACGAAAATGCCGCTTTGATCACTTGCCATTAATTATATATTCTCACTCGTCCACCCCTCGGCATTTACCATGTTTTGACGCTTCCTTCTTCTTTTCTTCACAATTTGTCGGGAACCGCGTAATCAAGAGTGTCTCATCGAGTGAAATAGTACAGACATAAGAGATTCATTCATTCCTGCTGACGTAGTTAGAAACACTGGTTTCTGAGAGAATTCCATGAATGGTGCGGATAACAAGAGCATATGTATGCATGAATGTACAAGTATCGAACTTTATATATATATATATATATATATGTATATATTTATTTATTTATTTATGAAATGTCCACAAAACACTCGAGCATGTCTTTTTTTATTTTCATAAAAGTTATGGTATGTTCAGCCACTTCACTGACACAGCGTTTCCATGAATACTTCCTTTTCTTGCTGATGCGATCTTTAAAATGGAAGAGACGAAAAAGTTGCATTTCTTAGGAGAAGTAGAAGGGAAGTGGGAGATAAAAGCGGAACTTCAAAGAGCTTGTGTCTTGGAAGTCCTTATAATGGTGGATGATAGGGCGACCTTCAGAAGCACGAGAGAACTGCAAAGAGAGCGAGGAGAATTTTGAACGAATTAATTTCGTTGAATTTCACTAAAACCGATGAAGGTGTTAACAATTTGTCCTTTTCGCCCTGCCGCTCTCTTAAAGTTTCGCGCTCTTTTGAGACGTGCTGAAGATTCCCTTTCGATAGGTGCCAAGTGAGCCTAATCGGAGATGACAAGAAGTAAACGGGGAGAGAGAAGAAGAGAGGAGAGAGATCGAGAGAGGAGAGGAGTGATAATAGATAGACCATGAAAATGCGCAGAAGCTGGAATGATTATAGCGCGTGACCATTATTCGTATGCTTTGCACAACCGCTGCACTCGCTCTCCCTCTCTCTCCCCTCCCACACCTTCTTTCTTTCTCTCTCTCTTTATCTCTCTCTCTTTCCCGGTCTCTACTCTCTTTCCCGGTCTCTCTCCTTCTTTCTCATTACCTTTCTCTCTTCATCTTCCTCTCTCTCTCTCCTTCCGCCGATCGCGGTCTTTATCTGCGTTCTCCAAACAAGAAAGTGTCAGCAAACCCCTGGCGGATGACCCCGCCTCGTTTAAACGACCGTCGTTCACGGGTGTGTCTAACCTTTCCCATCATCATGGCAGCTTTATCAAATCCGTTGAATCAGTTAAGCAACTATAAATGCCTTCACATCATTCCTCCTTTCTTCATTATATTGATTGATCTATGAATATGTGTACCGTATACAGTACCAAATAGCGGCAGGCTGCTTGCCAAATTCTGCCAAGGAGTGTATAACTGAGTTAGTCTAGTTGGTACAGCTGACATATCCATGGACGCCTGCGATTGTTCAGTTAGCTTGTAGTGACTGCCAGCAAGGACGAATGCTCCTCTTTCATTTATAAACAATCTTTCCATTGCAAGATTTTCCCAGTTCATATCTCTCTGCACAAGTATGTAGAGTGTGTTTCCTGACATCCATCTTCATATCTTGTATTTCACAATATCTCTTCCATGTCTCTCTCTCTCTAATTTCTCTAGCTCTCTTTGTTTTCCCCTCCGCCGTTAACTTGCGCGGCCTCTAATCCCCGTTCTTGTCACCTCTTCCTTTCTCTCTATTGCCACTGAACATACTTTTCGTCTCCTTCTCTCTCACTTCCTCTCCGTCTCCCTTCTCCTTCTCTCTAGCTCTTTTTATTTCCCTTTCTCATGAACATTCTTCTCTCTCTTCCCCATTCTCCACCCAACTCGACTACGGCGTTCATTGACATCTAAACTAGATAATGACTGATAGGAAAGTTGTGAACAGCAGATTTGATGGATTTTTCTCACATTTCTCTCTCTCTCTCTCTCTCTCTCTCTCTCTCTCTTTCGCCGACCCTCTGTCTCTCGATGACATAGTATTGCTCCCATAATGCATACACATATGCCTTAAATATTTGGTACATGTCTTATTCTCAAATCAATGTTCACCTTCAACTAATATCTATAATATCTTCCCTAATACTTCGCTCAATTTCGCTTTGTTTGCATCTTTTCGGTCTGAGACCTTGGCCTGAGATCGGCTGTCATATCCCTCCCTTCCGTTTGGATGATATCAATTGATAGAACCTTAGTATGACTGCTACATTCTCTTAAATACATATAAGACAACTGAAAAATAATTTTTTTTAGCATAGACCAAAATTTTTCTCACCGAGATTTTGAACATCCCACTGTATGCCATTCCTGAAATAGCCAAAACGATGATATGGACAGTGGAAAACAGTGGAATATTCTAAATTCCGGGACAAATTTTGTACTGAAAAACTTGTTTTTATTATTTATATGTATGCCATGCATCATTTGAGTATTCAAAATGCACTTCTCTCTCTCTATCTCTGTCTCTCTCTCTGTCTTTCGCTCTTTCTCTCCATTTTCAATCTCTCACCTTGCTAACTCTCTTTACTCGTTGTTCATTTCTAATCTGTTGCTAGTCTCTTCCAGAGAGAAGATGTTCTCTCAGCTGGAATGGCATGACTCTCTGACTCCGTTGGTCATCTGCGGCTGGCTCATGTTCGTCGTCGCCATCAAACTAAGTCCGGCTTCCAATGATTCTCATTATTTTTCTATGTACAAGTAAATAAGAGCAGCATATCTATTCGTTTTTCTACAATTATTAGAATATTCTTTTATTTCTTCCTGTATATTCCAATTGCAAAATATCAGTTTACCACCGCTCTTCGCTGTGTCGTATGCTGCCCGAAAGTGCGTTGCTCATCCTGTTCGGCCTGCTCGCTGGCTACATCCTCGACCACATCTTCTACTGGGATCTCTTCCTGCATCCCGGTTTGGTATCACTTTTCCAATTCATTCATTGCATGAAGCACCTAATAATTAATCATGGAAGGTCGCGGTTAAAATCGATAAAGTCGTAATCCTTCCCTCAATCCTACAAAGGTATCTGTTCGCATTCTCCTTATAGATAGGGCATTAGATTGCAGGCGCCGATGATTCATTTGAATTCCAGCAATGACTTGGATGAATTAGTCCCACTTATTCACTAACAAGTTTTGTACTCTACCAAAGTTCGTCCCTGATTCACGGCCGGCCTCTCTAATGTGCCAGATCATTCATTCACTGCATCCGGCGGCTGTTAAATACAAATTCGATTAGAGGCCAATCGCATAAGCAAATGGCTCCATTCATCGGCTGATCTATTTTCGCTGCGTAATCCAGAAGCAAGAGGGGGGGGGGAGTTACTCGCTTACGAATGCATTCGTCCCGGTGATTCGGCCATTTACTTTTAGGCCACTTTCTTCGCTAGAATTGCACATAAAAACTCGCATTCGTCAAACTATGGAAGGCACAAAATAGTAACAAGAAGACATCAAAACGACTACCAATCAATTTTATTGCTTTCTTCCCAAGACTATTCATCAAAAAGATATGTGCACATGCAGTATAAAAATAGATCAATATATAAAACCATTGATAAACTATATTTATATATTGAAGAAGATATGAATGAACCGCCATTGCATTGCTTAAGATCTGTTCTTCCTGTACCTCCTGCCTCCGATTGCGCTGGAAGCCGGTTTCTGTCTGCCCTTCGAGCTCTTCATGCGCAACATCGGCACGATTCTCCTCTACGCCATCATTGGCACGTGTCTCAACATCCTCGCCATTTGTCAGTTCCAGCAAATATCTATGTAAATGTACAAAAAAACATGTGGGTAATCTGGCAAGCTGACGATTCAGTTTTTCTTGTAATGAAAGCGGTGTTATGATTATAAGTTGTTCGAAATTATAATGTGAACATTTGGGATGGCTTCGATCTCTCCATTCGTAAAATGATTCTGACTTTCCAGCCGGCCTTCTCTGGTTCTTCTCCCCGTACTACGAGTTCTCGATTCCCTACATCGACCTGCTTCTCTTCTCCACTCTCATCTCTGCCGTCGACCCTGTGGCTGTCATCAGTGTCTTCGAGGAGATCCATGTCAACCAGGCACTCATTTACTTCTTCTTCTTCTATGGTTCCTCTATTCCTTGCTGCCTCTCAGCTGCTCTACATCAACGTCTTCGGCGAGTCGCTTCTGAACGACGCCGTTGTCATAGTTTTGTATCACTCGCTCGCGGGCATGGCTAAGATTGGACAGGAGAACATTATTCAGTTAGTACTTCGGAAATAGCCTGGAATACTCTTTTTCGAATATACATACTAAAAATAAGGAAATGCAATTTTAAATATTCTAACAGCGGCTTAGAATATTGTAATGTTGAAGAAGATGGAATATTCCAACTGCTTTGAGAGAGGACATCAATCAAGCGTTGCTGTCCTTCTCGATGGTAGCCTCGGGCGGCATTGTCATCGGATTGCTCTTCGTCGTCTTCACTGGCGCTGTCACCAGGTCAAGAATATTCTTACCGGATATCTAACCCTTCCCATTACTATCAAAAGACGAAAATATAAATCAATTAGTGAACATTTGTTGATCCTTTTAAGAGATGGCTAGCTTTCATGGCTGAAATGTCCTCCCTTTCAGACTGACCGCCAAGATTCCATCGATGCAGCCGCTGGCAACTCTTCTCATCCCCTACACTTGCTATCTCGTCTGCGAAAATGTTCACATGTCCGGCATTATTGGGTCTGGTTGCATGAATCAACATTTAGTCAATAGAAGAACAAGAGTCTTTGTACAGCATTGTGACGTGTGGTTTGATGATGAAGCCATACGTCGAGGGAAACTCGTCGGATGCCGTTCGGACGACTACGAAGCACTTCATGAAGACCATTTCGCACACGTCAGTGCTTAAAATCTTGAAAATTCAGGTATTATTTATTATCGAGTGAGAACTGGACCTCTCTCTTATTTTCATATGCTTAACCTACAGTTTCTTTATAGGTGTGAATCGATCATCTTCCTCTTCCTTGGCCTGTCGACCTTCTCGAAGAATCACCAATGGGACTTTATCTTTGCCGCTGTCACAGTCGCTTCGTGCTTCTTCGTTCGATATGTCGGCATGTATTTTTGAGTGTATCCTTTTGTATTTTTGTAATTGCAATTGAAAGATTGGACTCTTCTACGTTCTTCTTACTTAGTCGTGTTCACGTTGACTTGGTTGGTGAACAAGAATCGCGAGAAGAAGATCAGCATCAAGGACACGATCATCATTGGCTACGGAGGGCTGCGTGGCGCCATCTGCTACGGATTGGTCAGGAACTACTATTTTTTTAAACTATGATCTGCTCCCGTAAATTATTTACAGCTGCTTGAGAATGTTTTGCAATGTTTATGATCCTAGACTACTTAGATCTACCTCAAAATTGATATCCTTTAAGGTCCAAACGCTCGAGGATGACGTCATTCTGTCTAAAGACATGATGATTACAACGAGTATCATCGTCATCATTTTCACCGTCTTCATACAGGTTTGATTAATGTTCCAGTTATTACTGGCATTATTAAAATGTACCACTCAAAGTTGGAATTTACTACTCGAAATAAGAACATTTTCGTCAGGGCTCAACAATGAAGTATCTGGTTCGGCTGCTGCGCGTCAAAGTGGAAGAGCCTCACCAGAAGACAATCACGCAGCGCATCATGAAGGACATTGTGGGTTGCTGTTGTTCTGTGCATTCTTCATATTGTTCATTTCTTTTGCTCGCAATCATTAATTTGCTTTCTAATCAATATTTCCATTCAGTTTGCCAACGATCTGATGTGCGGCATCGAGTCGATCGTTGGTGTACGCGGGCCACAGTTTGTCAGTTCTAATTTAGCATTATCCTGCGGGGAAATCTTTGATCTACCGATAATTTTCTCTATTATACTCATCTACTTAATAGTATCGCCGTCGCCTCTCTGCCTTCAATCACAATGTACTCGAGCCTAATCTCATGGTGAATCCGTCATCTCGTGGGGAGCGCCTGGTGCAAAAGGTTACTTGTCAGAAGTTGAACGTTAGCTTGCTATGGAAATCAATGCACGAGTTTATTCATTATTTTATGTCATATTTGTTTACAAATATTGATTATATAGCGGCGAAATAACTAATGTTAAAAGGTGTACGAGATGAACGCGAATGACGCACGTAGAAGGCTGCTCGAAACGGAGGAGCCTTGATTTAAGAAGCTCTCTTTTCTGCATCTGTTCGGATTCAGATCAACTGAGAGACGGCGTCTACGGTGCAAGTATTTCGAAAGCATTAACCGTTATATTATCGTACGTTGTACATATGTACACTTGTTCAATCAAATTGATTATTCTAAGCAGAAGAAGTTGTCTTGCGATACGCATGCATAGCTGTTGTTCTCTTTCCCACTACTTAATCAGAGTTGAAGCATTTCAAATAAGCAGACTCTGCGATATGGATTCCCAAAATTAAGCTATTTAATATCTCTTGTTACACTTTAGCACATTAGACTTTTTCCTTGCAAAAATGTTTCTATCTTTTTTTGTTGCTTTGATATCATTCGGGTGAATTCCATATCTACCAAAAAGGCTCCAACATGGAGAAATTATGCAGGAAAAAAATCACTGGAAATAATAATAAAAACATATGTACGTATGTTTGTATGTTTGTCCTCCCAGTTCTCCAAAAAAAAACACTTTGCAACGGCGGCTGAAGACAGCACTAGAACTGAACTATGTTTTGTCTAACTAAGATTTTGTACTTGCAGTTTCTGTTCATCGGCATTATTGTCTGGGATAAAATGATCTCGCTTGTTTTCCTTTTACTGAAAGTTGATGCACACAGAATAAAATAAAATTCTTATGAAACAGTTTTTAAGTTTCAAAACAATTTTAGGGATCCAGTCCATGCCATTGCAAAATTTTTTGTTTTGGAAATAAAAATATGCGCAGGATGTTAAAGAATGTACTTTGTATCTCTAAATCGATGAAAGTGAGACTGTTTGCTGTTTGCGTGACAAACACTGCAAAAATTGAAATACACTTTTGTAGTTGAAATTTCAATACTTCTCGGAACATTCTCGAAAAGGAAATGGGTATTCAAATGATTCTGAAATGTCGAAATGAGCTTTTCTTCCTCTTGTCAAGTCACTCCTATCCTCTTGACTCTCGGCAGACTATCGGCTCTCTCTGCTGCTCTCTTTCTCTCTGCTCAGCCATGCCCTCTGGCCCTTCGTCCATCTCCTTCCCTCATTCCGATGAGACGGTTTCTCGCCGCCTCATCATTCGCAATCCCTTGCCCCACACCGACTTTGTCGTCAAGGTCGGAATCTCCCTGAATCTCACGGTCATTTACGCAGTGCAAAAAGCGATCCTCATCGTCAGTGCTAAAATGATCAGGCCGCCTTTAGGGAACGCAACGCGTTTCCGTGCGTGATTACAATTCAAAATTGCTGCGCGGGACAGAAAAAAGTGCGACCGCAACGCGTGCTTGCTAGCATTGCGGTCAGGTTCCAAGCTATCCGCCTTAAACAAAATGCTCAATCCTAACGTACTTTAGCCAAAAAAATTGGCACTCGGCCAATTTCATCGTCCCGCTCTTTTAACAAATAAGAAAAATTCAAATATATTTGAACGCGCTTCATCAAACTGAGTATCGAAAGAGTGACATCCTTAGAGGATCGCTTTTGGAGGACCGTGATCTTGCACGCATGTTTTACGTAGCTGAAAAATGAAATGCGCTCGAGTTAAAAAAAAATCTTTTTTTATAGTTCATTAACTTTCAATATCATATTGATTTACAGGATTTCAATTAATCTCCTTCTTGAAAACATATTTCTTTTGCCCAAAAGGAAAACTTTAAAAAATGAAAAAAAAATCAATAAAATATTCAAATTATGTGGTGAAAGGTTAAATGTTTTCATCGATTGAAATCCTTAATATTTAGCTGGTGCCTTCGTGCGCCCGCGTGGTGAGCGTGGACAACGCTCGCCTTCTCGTCCCCGCAGGTTCCTTCACTTCCGTCCGTGTCACCATCAACTCGCCCGATTTGAAGGCCTACGAGGTCCCTTTTGCAATATAAATGGAAGAAACTTACAACTTAATTCTTAATGGTTTGAGAATGGAGAGAAAAAAATGTTCAGTTCCAAACTCACAAACTCAATGTCTTCGCGCGCCCCATCTCCAAGGCCAATCTCCGCAAGCTCAGGTATTGGCAGTAATTGGAAGAGAGGTACCCACTACCGTATTCGTCTCAGGGAGTGGGTGGCTACTCCGGGCACGGAGGAGCCTGCGCAGCGGGCGCGCTCTCTGACTCTGCGTCTCTCGCGTGCCTTCTCTCCGCCCGTCACCGTCCTCGACCTTCCCGGAGACGCTCTGGCCATCGAGGCTGCGCCTCGCTCTACTCTCGGACTCGTTGACGCAGACACCGTCACGGCGCTCGGCTTTGACCACGGTTTGGAAGATAATACTCTCATTTTAGGAAGTAATCAAAAGTAGAAAGGAAGATCGAAGCCATCAATCCTTTCTTTCTTGAAGACGCTCAGACGGCGACGGAAATCGGAGAAGACCTCAAGGCGGTCCGCCCCGTCCAGAGCTCCGCCAAGAACGCCAACGCCAATTCGGCCAAGAACTCGACACACGAGAAGTCACTATCTGATTTTAAACAAATATATATTTTTTTATTTAAAAGAAAGGGTGAAAATGGAAGTAGAGAACGATATCTTTCCTCTGGGCCTGGACGCTGCACGGCTTGGCCGATTGGCTGCGCAACAATTCGGAGGACCGCACCAAGGTGACCGTCTGACAGTCTGGCCCTCTATCCACTTCCCTCTCTTCCTTTCCCTCGCTCACTCTCCCTCCCAACTCAAGATAAAGCAAATCTATGAGTAATGACTTGAACAATGGAATGAAGGGGAAATGGTAGAGAAGTCGAATGGAATTTCGAGACATTCGGAAAATAAGACGGAATCAACACAGAATCTATGTGACGATGCTCATTACGTGATGCTACCAAATGGACTACCATATGGCAGGATGAATTGACCAAGATCCTTATTAGTGCAACTCCCATGAATGGCGACTAATCATAGTGCGGAAGCATTTGCACTTTGAAAAGAAGGGAATTTAATTTAATTTATTACATTTTGATGCAGATATTTATCTCAAAAGTAAAACATTTTAATATCATGCGAAACAAAAAAGTACTATTCTAAAATAATAAAGTGCATCAATTCTCCAATCTTTTGTTCATTTCTTGGCTTCCCTTCATTTCACTCTTCTACTTCCGCGATGGCAGGTGGTTCTCTGCAGCTTCACGAAATGGTCCGTTTTATTATCTCATACTGTCAATAATGAAAGGGTAAATAACGAAAAAATATTTGAGAGCCACCAAGACGCGGTGGAAGCGGTTGAGTTGCTCATGCCGTTCGTGGAGATGACAATCGACTCGCTCATCAGGGGCGTGGAGACCGTTCAGGTCAATTTCATGGCTGATTGGTAAAGAGCTATTCGCTCGAAGCAAACAACGAGAGTTCGCTTTCTTCTCATATTAAAGATAGCCCTTTTATTTAGTTCCCGTCTGGAAAGACACTGAAGTGCGGCGAGAATCGGGCGCATTTGAAGAGATCAAGCGCAACGATTGTCGAGATGGACGACGTCTCTTTTTACATTTAATTTTCTGGACCTGCGAACTAAAAAAATGATACAAAATTGTGGAATTATTTTTAGTGAAGCTGCAAAGGAAATGCCGCTTGTTATGAAATTATTCACGTACTTAATTCGGAAATTATTATCGTACTCGAATGACAATATTTAAATGAGCTAGAAATTGAGCATTTGGGAAATGTGGAAAATTTGTATGCAGATTGGATATTTAAATGAATCAAGCTGTGTTATGTTATCTTTTTATATTTGATCAGCAAAACATGGCCAAGAAATTTTAGTCGAGGTTGATAACATTAAGGCGAAGAGCCCCCTGGCCGCCGCGAAACGAGAGGCGCTGAAGACAAAGGAAACCGCGACGGACTCCATCGACATTCTCTGGTCGGCCAGCACCAAGGAGGCGGGCAGCCATCGCGAGCTGCGCATCAACAATTACAAGAAGGTATTTTATTTGGAATTGTTATGCGATCAAGTCCAATCCAATCTAATGCTCCATAGGTCTCTCTCTCTCTCTCTCTCCCTCTTTTCTCAGGCGGTCAACTTCCACTCTTCCACTGGTTCTCAGATGATTCCACTCGACCTGAAGCCGATCGGTCTCAAGGATGACGCCAAGGTATGCAGAACGGGATTGCCGTTTTCTACTTCTTCAACCCACGTTTTTCTCTTACGTTTTCATATCTCTCTGTCTGTCTCTGACCTCTTTCTCTCTCTATCTCTCCCTTTCTCTCTCCCTCTCATTCCCTCCTTCTCCAGGTGACTGTCTCTCGCATTCGGAACTCTTCGTGGCTTCGCTTCGCCATCGACTTCCCGAGCAACGCCGGCCGCGTTGAGCTCGAGTGCAAGGTAAAGAAATTGCTCCGACGGAAGTTGACCATTCATCGTCAACATTTGTTTGTCCCCTCCAAAGAACGAAATTTCAACTTGTAGAACTCGCTTGTCCGCAACGTGCGCATCAACGGAAAAGCTGCGCGGAGCGTCGAGGAATGAAGGGAGGAAAACACTTCCCTCCCCTAGAATTGACTGGAAATAAAGAAACCTTATTAAGGCATTAAGGCCGTGTTCTTGCAGAGTTATTTCACTGGAAATACAAATGTATTCGTAAGAGAATCTCGTAATCCATGTCTCTTTTTTCGTGCTCGTAACTTTCTATTTTAACATCAGTTGTTGCACCAACAAGTTGTATGGCATCAAAAATATTAAATACTCACAAATACATCCTCAATATTAAATAGTCACAAATACAAGATGCATAAATGACAAAAGTTCCTTTTCTTGTGAGTATCATCTAGAGTTGATCGCTCTCTCCTTTATGTCTGAGCATCCTCAATTAGTCACATTCAACATCTGCCACACATTCAGTATTTTCAAAGTAGTTCTCCTTTAAGATACGATTGGCTGTTTACGACAGCTTACTGTTTATTATGACATCTACGAATTCAATTTAAAGGATGCCTTGGAATCTACTAATTGAATTTAAAGGAAGAAGGAATTATCAGGAGAAAAAACAATTGGCTAGAAAAGTGAATTGAAATTGGTTTGTTCATGAAAATGAGACAATAAACTTACTTAATTTAGACACTGTTTGACCCACGAACGCAGCAGTACCAAATCTTATGTAACTCTTCGTTTTTGGTTTTTTTTAAAATAGTTTTTAGTGGCATGTAAAAGCAGTTGAGTAAACGGAAGAACATCGATGAATGTAGTTTTCTCCAACGAACTTCGAAGGTGGTCAGGAAGTTTCTTTGATGCTCGTGTGTCCCGATTTGGCGTAGTGAACTAGGAATAGTCGTCCTGAATGTAGATTTAAGAACACTTCTACTGTGAGGACGAAATGAGTTTGAGAACGAGCCAGAGAGTAAGAGAGAGTCTGTAAGAAAAATATTTGGAGATAAAAACCATTGTTATGAAATTTAGACGACCCAATGATTTCCTTGATTAATAAATAAATTTTGCATTCAGTGTAAAAATTTATAGCAACGAGTGTGTTGCTAAATTCTTTAAAAATTAATGACGAGACCCTTAAAAATCACGTCACATTTGTTTCAAAACAAATATGTAGGCTAATTTTCCATATCCGCTTACGTCTGCATACCATATATGTAGTACATAAATTTGTTCGTGAAATTTCTGTAATTATCTCAATTTCGCATATTTATGTTAAAATTAATTAGCTTATTTCTGGAAAGACCTACGGATTCAGAATAAAAGCACGGATATCCTGCAACCTCATTCTTTGGGTGCGGTCTCCTCTCCTCTGGTCGCCTCCCTTGTTAGTTTTCTACTTATTACCACTTTTCCGTTCCCTTCCCATTTCCTCTATACCTTTTCCTCCTTCACTCTCTCTTTCTCACTCTTACCTATCTTCCCGGATTCTGTTTGATACTCTTATCCTCTCTCTCTGCAGGAAAGATGTCTCGCTTCCTCTTCCTCCTCCCTCTCTTCGTCTTCTTCTCTCTGGCTGCTGCCAGAGGTGGAAACTGGCCCAACTTTTTTGGGCCCGGCCGGTCCTTAGGGCCCAGAATCTCGGCCCGGCCCGGCCCTCAGATTTCGGGCCCTTGAATTTTGGGCCCGGCCGGCCCGGGCCGGCCCGGTGGGCCCGATTTTTAAAAAAATGTCAAATTCAACATATTTCCGAGTGATCATTTTATTAGCATCCTCTTTAAATGGCAGAAAAATATATAAAAATTCCTTTTGCAAAGCTTCATAAGCAATTACTAATATATGCATTGACCGGGATGTTACTTGTTATGGAATTGCATAAAGTTTTTAAGCTACAGTTTCAAGAGAGAACGGACAATGAGAGAGTTGAAGATGGATTCGGGTGAAAGACTTTCACGCTTCTCAGGGACAAGATTTCTGAGGTCAGAAAAGGAACGTTCTGCAACAGCAGTCGAGGCGGGAATTGCATATAGCTGAATAACAACGCGAGAGAGCTGGGGGAAATCATTAGCACGATCTTTCCACGCCAGAAGGGGATCATCATGATCAAGACCAGAAGAGTCAATGAATTTGAAGTGCGAATTCAAATAGGTATCAACTTCACAAACAGAATCATCTTCGGAGTCAGACACATCATCATAAGCAGTTCGGGGAATCTTTGCCGGCTTAGGCTGTGAAGAGGAATTTTGGGAGGGGTTCAATGAGCTTTTCAGGAGATCTTTTAGCTCCCTAATAACATCCTTTCGCTGATCCTCGGTCGCGAGGAGACGAAGCATTCTTCGTTTTGGGTGAAGCAGAATTGCGATGCGGTGAAACTTCGTGATGATTCCATCGTCCTCTTTCCTCAGCATGCACTTATATGCGCTTCTACCGAGCACGCAGAGCATGTCAGAGTCCGAAGTTGTAACAATCGTATGGAATCTTTTCCTAAGTTCGTGCCATCTAGGCCAGACGTCACAGAGCAGTGCCGCATCCCTCTAAACAACACGTAAATAATTATAAAATAAATGAACTTTTCAAACCTGAAAGTATTCGATGAAATCTTCGAATTGAGACAAGATATAAAGGACGTCGTCGAATTCAGTGCGATTTGAGGATAGGGAATCCAGAGCACTTCGCACATTCTTTAAATATATTATTGATTATTCATGTTAATGATGAAATGCATAAAAAATTACTACCTCAGGAAGCTTGTTTCGATCTTTGTGACCGAACAGCTCAGCAGCGCATTCTTAATATGCTCTGGCCGATTTCAACTTAGACAGTTTCCACCTCGAGCGGAAGCTTTCTAGAGAGCGCCGAGCCAAGAGATGTTCCTCTCACTCCATTCACAACAGTCTTCAAATCATCCAGGATGCGTCTTGCACGTCGAATAATAGCGGTTTCTTCTGCACTCAGATCATTTACGAACAGAAGAGTCTTTCGATCCTTATAGGGATTGAAGGTTCTCTTGCATATATTGTTCGCAATATGACATATGCAGGCCACTTCTGGAGAAAAACCAACGGCTATAACAGTCTCCTGGGGAAAATAAATCTAACTGTTGCCAATATTGACTCGAAGCGCTTTACTGATGTTCGAGCCCTCATCAGACGCAGCGTAGAGTGTTGAGAGGGTCGCTTCCGATAGCCCAAAGCTTCCAGCAGCCATCTTGATGTCCTCCCACACTTTCTCGAAACGTCACACCTCTTCATTGCCACGTGAATACTGTGGTACTTCCTGGGAAGATGAAAAAACTTGAAAAAACATTTTAGGTTGTTACGCAAAGAAAGATTTAATAATATTTGTATCCAACACTAACCACTCTCGGATGATGTGGACAACGAGTGTTAAATAGTCATCCTTCCTTTTACCATAGTCCGCTGAGATGGCGCCACCGTATTCTTCCAAATGTTGGACTACTGTAGCGCCTTTCGTCGCGAGAAGTTCACTATGGAGCTCATTCATCCGTTTAGCCACACATGGCCTCGAAGGCAAAACGGATTCTACCTTGAGGTTGTCAACGTTCTTCCGATTCGCTCCAGAGAAACGCACAAACTCGTACACACAAAAGACCAATTCAAACAAGAAAAGGCAATTATCTAACCCAATTTTCAGAGCGGTGGAAATAACATCACGGAATCCGCTGTCTTCACAAATGGAGAATGGGCGCGAGTTCTCCGAAACCCACTTGGCAATGGCAGTGGACAGTTGGCGCTTATCCTCCAAAGTACCCGAAACGGATACTGTCGATAAGAATCCGTCAATCGGTCCGCTTGTCAGTTCTTGTGTAGCTTTAAGCTTACATCCTCTTTGGCAATTGTCAAGATGACGACTAAAAGAAGTTTAGTGAATGAATGGACGTCAATCGCAATCAAAACACTAATAAAAACTATATGAAAACAACAAAAAACCTTGCATTCCCTCCTGGGACCATTACCAGATGACATCGTGAGCAAGAAAGCAGCTGAGTGTAGAAAGCAGAATTCTCGTGCCCATCAGGGCTATAGAAAAGCTGCTTAATGGGATCGGTCGGATCCGTCTTCTTCCTATGTCGGAAGAACGCGTACTCCTTGGAGAACTTCTGTTCGATCTGAGCACGGACGACCGCTTGGAGTTGCTCCTTAGTACACGCTTTTGTCCCGAACACCTTGCCTGAAGTTAAAATATTTCGTTATGAAGCAAACGCTTAACGAAGCAAAATCGCTAAGAAAATGTTAGCGCATCGCACCAAAGATCTTCTGCAGAATCTTCTTGTCAGGTTCGCAGATGGAATCCACGTCGTATTCCGAGCTACTTTTGTCGCGCATCTCACTGAATATCAGAAAATAAGCAACAAAACCGCATACAAATGCCCAGCAACAAACTAGAATAGCGATGAAAGGTATTTCATTTATTTCATTCCGAAGCGGAATGAGAGTCGTATTGACTACTGATCTGCTATATAACGTATGGCCAATTGGAGCAATAAGAGTTCGGATGGTCATGACCATGCTCGCTTGCAATTGTGCGAACAACGGGCCCAATCGGGCTCAGGGCCGGGCCCAAGCTTGGGCCCGGCCCGGCCCGGCCCTAGATGGCCCTAGAAATTTGGGCCGGCCCTCATTTTGGGCCGGGCCCGTTCCACCTCTGGCTGCTGCAGCTCCCGGTCAACCCTTCAACATCCCGATCGATGAGGACGCAGAAGTCAGTCAGCCATCCGGCCATTACAAGCCAGGGACATAAAAACCATGATTAATTTAATCAATCCTTTTATAAGATGTCACTCCCATCTTCCCTTTTTTAATTCTTTCCCTCGGCTCTCACTTTTTTCAATCAGGGTTCTTGTAGCACAAGGTCTAGGAAGCTGTGAATCAGCTGAACGAGCATGAGAACGAGCATGAGCTTTGTTCTACTCCGTCGTCAAGGTAGAGTACCGCCCACGAGCCAGGGGATACGGCTCGAGCGGCTCCGAGCGGCTCGAGCGGATCCGAGCCGCTCGAGCCGCTAGGAGCCGCGTTGAATTACACGCCACAGAGTGAATATTTTGGCTTTATGTTACTTGTTCCATGCTCAGAAAACATTCCTCTGTCGATTCTGCTAGAAAAAAGCGAAATAAAATGCCGAAATAAAAATACGTTATTTCCGTACATTCCTGATGACAAATATGGTGCTGCGTCTTAAAGTGTATGGTGCTTGGTGTAATTTATGATCACTTTGGCTACTTGCCATGTTTTCAGACAACGGAAATAAGCACAGCTCTGGCCTTTTTTCTTCTTCTGATGTAAAATGTAGCAAAATATGGGCAGCGGTTGGGATTCGAACATGTGACACTCAAAACAAAAAGCGTATCGCGCAAGCCACTGCGCCACACAGATCGTTACCGGGAACCCTAGCCAGACGTTGACAATGGCTTAGCCACCAAATGTGCTAGGAGCACTTTCTCTCTCTCTCTCTCTCTCTCTCTCTCTCTCTTTCTCTCTCTCTTTCTCTCCACTCACTCTCTACTTCTCGGTCAAGTCTGGATTTTTCCTCGCTTTTCCTCCGATTCGAGCGATCCTCCAATTTATTATCCCTTGCTTTTTTCCACTCGCTACTCTTATTCTGGGCAAAACATTCGCACCAGTTGGGGTTAGAACCGGCGACACTCAAAACTGCGGGCGGGCGCGCAACTTACTGCGCCACACACGACACGCATGGAGTCCCTCCTCTTTCTTCCAAGCGGTTTATTAAAGTCTGGCAGGAGACCTCGGACTTGACTTGGTGGCGCAGTAGCACGAGGTTACGAGATGGGGGGGGGGAGAGAGAGGTAAAAGAGAGAGTGGAGAGAGAGAGAGAAACAGAGACAGAGACAGAAACAGAGACAGAGAGAGGCAGAGGCAGAGACAGAGACAGAGAGAGACAGAGACAGAAAGTGTTTCTAGTACATTTTAGTGAAAGTCTTTCTTCGCCTTCGCTTTCAGCGATCACTCACTTCGAGCTCTAATTTTCACATTCTATGCTCCTCATCTTATTAAAACATTTTCACCAGTTGGAAGAAAGAAGAGGGACTCCATAAGGAGGTATTGAATTTTCGGTTTTTGACGATGCCAAAGTAAATGTTTGGAACCTGTAAACAGCGAAGAATCAACCAAATCAAAAGCGTCGAATCGCGTAAGATTTGTGTGATCTACATTAGAATAGTTAGGTTTCGATATGCTGAGATCCATGACAGAGCGTTTACCTCAGATGCTCTCGCACTCACACCAATTCATCTGAGGTCAAAATTAGACATCATGCAGAACTATCAATTTTTGAGCTTAATTAATTCATCGCTTCCATTTGAAGTTAAAAAATAGGTCTCTTTACCTTTTATTTACCCCTCATATTAGCACACTTGCGTATGTATCTGAATATTTCCTGAATAATAATTGACCTTGTCGAGTGCAAAAAAAAATGCACTTTCAGTATGAACTCTACTCTTGAAGTGACATCCAAGGAGAACCACAAATCATTTCCTCCTCCTATCTCGCTCACCAGAGGTCGGCTCGGCTTTTGCTCTCCATTTCCCATTTTCAAACATGCTTATAAACGCTTTGCCATATCTTTTTCACCAAATAATCACTAATAATGTTCCTCGCATTTCAGAAGTCAAACTCACGTCCTCGGAATGGCATGTAAGCAGATGTCGCGGGCTGAAGCTAACGGTGCCTGTCGATACAATTTTGTTTGAGTTTAAATTACAAATAAGTAAAATAGATAAATAATTTTATTTATTGTAAAACATCTTGAGCCGGGGCGATCTCGCGCGACTTCTCGCTCGGCGACGTTCGCGATGCTCGCCTCGCTTCTTATCTCGACGAACTCGTCAGGGTCGGCGGACTGCTATCATATCAATTACCCCAAATTTTGTTTTATCTATTATAATTAAAATATTAAAATATGTTTCTTTAAAAAGGAAAACTTGAAGCAATTCTAATTATACTGACTGCAGGATATGCGCGATCTGAACAACGCGCCCTCGCTGCAGCAGACGGCACCCCACGCACTGCGCCTTCTCGCAGAGGAGATCGACCGTGTCTGGTCATCAGAATTCTTCTTCCTTTTCTTGCCACCACCAACCTTCCCGGCAAAACTCTCTCACAATCAATTTTACTTTTAAGTGCAATGGTTCGAACGACCCCGAATTCCGAAAGCAAATAATTGTTTCCAGGTCGCTTCATTACTCGCTGCCTCGTTCTGACGGGTCGCCAGAGTCTGAAGAAGGAAAGGAGGAAGAAGTGGAAGAGAAGAAAGAGATGGCCGTGACGAAGGAGGCGGGTGGAGAGTGGCCACGGAGCGGACGCCCCTCCATCCCCGTCCCGCCTCAGGAGACCGCACTGGACTTCGTTGTCGCCACGTGGGTCTTCATCCTTCTCCTCTTCGCGCTCTCTTTCTTTTCCCTCCTCTCTCTCTTTCCAGCCCGAGCTCCTCTTCTCGCCACCCTCCTCACCGACCTCGCCACCACCGCGAAGTGAGTTATACTCAGAAGATCGAGATCCCGGCAAAGGACTACGAGTCAGTGCAAGAGTCTTCTCAAATTCTCAACTTGGACCATTCCCTCCTCCTTCCAGCTGCTGCAATCTGATTGGCCGCATCCTTGGCCCGAGTGGCATTACGGTTCGCAAGCTCGAGGCAGACACCGGCTGCCGCATTCTCATCCGAGGAGAAGGATCCGTCAAGGTCGAGAGGGAGGGGGGAAGAGACGGAGAAAGAAAGAATGAGAGAGAAAGAGAGCGAGAGTGGAGAGCCGGAAGGGGAAAAATCTAGAATGATCTTTTTTCTCTCCTCCAGGACCCCGTTCGCGAGATGTCTCTGCGAAACCGAAAGGGCTACGAGCATCTCTCCGAGCCGCTGCACGTTCTCATCACTGCCTCGCATCCCTTCGTCGAGAGAATGTCAGCCTTTTGGCTTGTCCCTCAGTACTTTGCCTCTTTGCAGTGCTCGAAACAAGCTGCGGCGTGCGGCAGACGCCATCAAGGAGCTCATTCATCACGACCACCGTTGCAACGACGACCACAAGCGAGAGTTAGTCTGTGGATTCGAACCCATGACTGTCTGCCTCGTGCGCCTACGAGATACCTACCAAGCCAACTTTCCGCCACTTCAGCCAGCTTGTCCAGCTCGCCATCATCAACGGCACGTACCGCGCGCCGTCTGTCGTCTCGCCTCCCCAGCTGTCGTCTTCCTCTCCTCCTTGGCTCCTCACCACTCCTTCCTTGGTCTGCCCTCCTCCCTTCCCGTACGGCGACTTCGATTCTTCCTTCGCCTCCACCCGCCAACAGCCACGCTACCGCCAGCCCTACAATGCACGGTGCTCTCGCTTGTCCTAAGCCACGCCATTCTTGTCCTAAGCCACGCCCCTTCTTGTCCTATGCCACGCCCCTGTCTTTCTCTCCCGCTTCTCATCTCACACACTCTCGCGGCCGAATGATAAAGTTTTATGTTTGAAGTTGAAATTTGAAATCTTTGCACGGGAGATGTGACAATGGGATGTACCATTGTCCTAGAGTGGCAATTCTTTTATATAACATATTGTAGACTATTATAATTTCATTAACGATAATAGACAGCGAATCAGCCAGCCATATACTATGTATGAACTTACATAGTGTTGACAAAAAAACACGCCTCTTCCTCATTCCAAGGGTCGCTTCCATTGAGTATGCTGTAGAAAGTGAAGTGCATTTCAGGCTTCACTGACAGCAAATGTAGGACTAATCTTTCCCTCTGTCCCTCTTTCTCTCGGTCCCCTCTCTTTCTATGTCCCTCTCTTTCTCAGTCCTTCTCTTTCTTTCTCAGTCCCTCTCTTTCTCAGTCCCTCTCTTTCTCTGTCCCTCTCTTTCTCTGTCCCTCTCTTTCTCTGTCCCTCTCTTTCTCTGTCCCTCTCTTTCTCTGTCCCGCTTCCTCTCAACTTACACCGGCGTAATGAATGCGGCCTCGAATGTCTTCTGGATCATTGACAATCTTGCGAAGAATGCCGACTGGAGATGCACTTCCGAGGCCACTCGCTCCATTCCAGTGATCTGAACATATTGATATGGGCCAACGATTTCTCCACATTGTATTTCAAAATTTAATTTAGAAACCACACTTACCCAACTGATTATATGTACGGAGACGTCGGATAATGTTACAATGTCAAAGAGAGTAGTAATTCTCACCAATCCAAGTAAGCTGTCCTTCGCTCTTTACCGTATCCGCACATGAAGAGGGTGGCATGTACATAGTTCGAGTTGACGAGAGCACACTCTGAGAGGAGCAATATGAAGAGATATGCTTATTAGGTTAGCATTGGCATTATAGACAAAACAGAGGGTAAAGAATCAGAGTGATTTGTTGTTGAAATGGCCCAAGAAACAATATGGACACAAGTGCGAGAATGAGCGATGCCGCCAGTGGCCATCTCGTCTCGGAGTCCTTGCAGTCCAAGCGAAGAATGGTAGTGTAGAATTTGGCCTTTCCAGATCAGCCACGAGCGCCTCTTCATCACTCACCATTTCTTTGAAGAGAGCGAATGAAGAAGCCCTTAATTAATCTCTCAAAGTAGTGTAGTCATTAGCACAAATCTATTAAAACAAATTTCTTTTATAATCCGCCGCAGGCAAGCAACATTCACCGATGGAACGACGTCGCATTCGGAGAACTCGACAATCTCCAACGCAGTGTTGGCATCGCCGCTGTTGAAGGCGAGCAGAGCTGACTGCCAAAGCGGCGTTGCTGTTAAACCAGAATAGTAGTTATTGGAGAGCAATTTCAAGCGATGCAGGTTCAATTATACAAGTCAGATCTTGTCCTAATAAGAAAGCAAGATAAATAGATTATTGTGACTCACTCAAACTCTTCTGGATTTTCCCCAGCCCGTTCCTACAGTAGGTGAACAAGAAAGCTTTTTCGAGTGAAGAAATCTTGATATTCATTTAGCTTCCTTGGAAGTGAACTGTTTCGCAGGCCAAAAGCTCCTTTCTTTCCTTCTTTAACTGCTCATGAATATTAGGGCCATCTTGGTTGTGTGCAAACAACTAAAGGAAATCTCCCAATTATTTACAGTCATCCTTCACAGACAGTACAGCAATAAAACACATGAATATGTGACAGACGTTTCAAATCGAACATGAATATTAAGCAATTGGCATAATAAAACAGCGATTTCTACACGTCACCAATTATGCTCGCTAACTTTCATTCTTCAAAACTTCTCAAAATATAGCAATTCATGCCACTCTTTGCATCAACAACGTACGAAACGTAGAAAAGCGGACTGAATCTACAGAAGAAGTCTCAACTGAAATGGGGCAGTTTTCGTTGAAAGACAACACTAATCTGATATGACATTATGAATTAAATGAGGTAAGAAATAATTACAAGTATGGTTAGCATAAAATGACAGTGTAACAAAAGTTCACCGGCAGTGAAAGAAAGGTATAAAACAGATTGTGTCATGATGAAAGGCGCCGATACCGTCCTTTGTACACATAGACCATCATAAGGAAACAAAAAGACTAACTCCTGGTCAGGAGCCTAGATGGTCACAAGTACCCATTGAAAAACATTGTACAGCTTGAGTTCGGAAGACACTTGAAGCGAGTGGAATCTTCTTATATGAGATGTCGGAGATGCTCGTCCAACTGCAAAAACGTTAATCTCTCTCTCTCTCTCTCTCGCTGTCTCTCTCTCGGTATTTGTCTCTCTCACTCAATCCTTTCAGCCTCTCTCTCTCTCTTACCGTCTCTCTATTTCTCACCTATATCTCTTCCTCCAAATCCTCGAGAACGTCTTCGAAGATGTTGTCAAAGTCGTGGATGTCCTCAATCGGATCTCGACCACATCCCATCTCCATCACTGCCTGCAATAAAAGCTCGTATGTAGAATGAAATCAAGTGCTGAAGCATCTAACTTGATATTAGATAAAACGAACATTTTAAATGCCTAGTCATTTCAAAAATATCATCCATACGGCTTCAATGATGAAGCGTGACAAAAAAGGTCGATAAAAACATTTCTGGAGAAGACACCTTTCTCCCAAGCCTACTTGTAGAAAGTCTCCATGGAGAATAAGTGTGGCCTATATGATGGAAGACGACGACAACGCTACAACTGCGCAAGGTGAAGATGCTAATTTAGTGAGGAACAAGGTCCGGTGCACGATTCCAAACCGGAGAGGAGGGGGGGGATACAAGGCCAAAAAGTGCATTTTTTTTGGTCTGGTCAAAAATCATATTTGGGTTGGGAGGGGAGGGAGATTCAACATGATTCTGAGCAGGCAACATGGACCACCCTTGTTCAGCACTGCGCTAATTGTAAGCTCGGTCAAACAAACTCGAGGTTTCTTAGCAGCATCGAACCTGGTCGACGCTCTCACCGATCGGAGCATCCCAGCACGACTCCGTGTCTGCTTCTCCGTTGTTAGTCTGTAAAAGTTTATGTCTTGCATCTTAAATCGCGTGGATTCTCAAAAAAGAGAGAAAACTTGAAGTATGATAAGGGAGTAACAAGAGTAGAATAAAGCGGTTGTGAGAAGAAAAGGAAACCGAAGATACGGATAGCGAACGAGAGACAGAAAGAGAGGAGAAGGGAAGAGAGGGGAAGAGAGAGAGAGAGAGAGAGAGAGAGAGAGAGAGACTAAGAGATAGAGAGAGAGAGAGACGAAGAGAGAGAGAGAGAGAGAGAGAGAGAGAGAGACAAAGCGAAAGCGTGAGGCAGCAATAAAAGAAGAGAGAAAGAGAGAGAGAGAGAGAGAGAGAGAGAGAGAGAGAGAGAGCAGTTTCAAGAGATACAAAAATTCAGAAAGGAATGAGTATATAAAAGAAGAAGAACCAACCGCAAAAGACGATTTGTATCTTGCAAGGAAGTCGGTTTGGCGGAAGACTACGTCATCTGCACTACGCAATTTCTTCTGGAAATACGTAAATGTAAAAAGGGTACCATAAGGTTTTCAAGAAGTTTTTTCTCCAATGGAGATCTATAATAAACCAAAAAGCAAAAAAAATCTTTTCTTCCAAAACACATTTTACTGCTATTGACAGTGGACTGTACTGACATTTTAAAGTGATAAGACTTTTAAGTAATGATCTACAATTAGCTTCTAAAAAAGAGGAGTTACCAACCGGAGTAGTGGCCTTGTCTGGATCAATTCTTGAATTAATTCTTGGCAGTCCTCTCTTTACCTTCACCTCAAATCGACATGTTAATAAAGCGACGCACTCAACTTTCTTCCAAGTTCGTTAATATTTTATACAATAATTTTGCTTTAGTCCTCTACGGATTCACTAAAGAATCTTTTTTTAACAGTTGCAAACCACCGAAAGAGTCTTCGCCGGAGTTGCCATCTCGCTTGATGGTCCACGCTTTTCCTCAAACAAAACAAAATCAGTAATTATTATACTTTACTAATATTTCATTGATAGAATAAATGACAAAATTTTCAACAAGCACATCTGATATATTTATATTTTATTAATTATGTTAGCTATTTAAGGCAGTTTTTTATTAGCAGAAATATATGCAAAATCTAAAATAAACAATATTACTCAAACAGTGCCAAGAATATAAGGGACGGTCGAGGCACCCTCAGATCGGAGCAGTGGGGAACGACGTATTGGGCCCTAAACCAGGGAGGATTGGCTTAAAACGGGAGTTTCTATCAATACTTTCCTCAAAAACATGATGAAAAGCTTGCCGACTCGCCATTTCTTTTTGCCTCTGAGCACGGCTAACTTTTTCAAAATGCAACCACAAAACGCGCCTTCCCTCCAGAGGTTAATTTACCCTATATTCACCACAATACCCTTTGTGCCACACAAGAATGGAGGACAAGACAGAGAAAAAAATTGGCGGGAAGTGCATGCCACTTGTCGAGTTACCCGGTAAAATCTCGCTTTTGGCGTTTCTGCATAGTTCGAAGCGACAGTTTGAAGAAAGTACTTTAAAAAATGCTTTTCGGTCATTTCACATCCACATTTCAGAGATATTCACAAACAAACCCGCATTCACTTGAATCAGCTGCTAGTTCTATTTACCTTAGATTCATGACATGGGCAGATTACAACAAAGGAAACCAGGGTTACGGTACCGCACGAAAACAAGCCAGTTGACCTGGTTAGGTAGCTGATTAGATTTGCTCCACTCTAATAGTTCTTGGGAGTAGGCTGGAAGCGCGAGTTAAACGAACCTGCACATCCTTGCTCGAACTGCTGTGCGAATGGTTGGCTGCTCCAGTGGCATTATTCTTCGATAAAGTTGACGAGAATAGGCTGATCTGGCTGGGGTCTGCCCTCTTCATGAGCTGAGAATGAAGAAAATGATAACCGCAAAATGTCAGTAAAATTCGGGGTGGGTTAGAGGAAAACCATGGCGATTCAAAATCAGTGTATGGGTGTGCATTATGGGCAGTACTACTTCTTTCTGGAACTGTTGGGTGCATTATGCTACCTTTTCATTTCTGGGGAATCGATAGAATGGAGAGTGATAATGCAGCGAAGAGAGGGAGAGAGAGAGAGAAAGAGAGAGAGAGAGAGGGAGTGAAGGTATGTAAGATATAGAGGAAAGTGTTCGAAGTAAACTCAAGAACTTTCTTTCACTAGAAATCTCTCGTTCTCCTTCGCTCGATGCTATCCGCTGATTGTGAGGACATTGCAGCAATATTCTAATAATAACCAAACAAAGCTTGCCGATCAACCTTAGCTGAGTGTTCGCAACAAAGACGATAAGAACGGGAGACTTTCCTCAATTTCGAGACGTCGCCAATTCTATTCCCTCTCAAGCCAGTAAGAATTGGAACTCATAAAAAATCAGTCAATGCAATAGTAAAAATCACGTAAAAAAATGGGATAAAATAACAAAAAGAGTCTTGCGCATATCCCAACCATTATAGACAGAGAGAAGAGACAGGTTTTAGCTCTAGGACTAGAAAACTAAGACAAAAAGCAGAAACAAAAAGACAATAGCATAGCGAATAAGTAAGTCAACATTCAAGTTGTAAAAGAAACAAAAAATCTCTATCTCTCTCTTTCTCATTCTTCTTCTCTTTCATACTCTCTCTCTCTCTCTGTCTTCCTCTCACTCTTCTTTCTTCACCTTTCTCCAAATGTATGCCCTGAAAACACGCGTTGCTAGACAGCCTGAAAGGGACCGGCTACAAGAAGATACGCTTGCCAGAGAATGACGGGTGGCTATAACAACCCTAGGTAGTATTCGGTTTTACCATTCCGCAGAGGCTAACAAGCAAGTTTCTAGACCGCATTTTAAAAATAACAACAAAGTGATACGTTAACAGTCATTCCAAATCGTGATATCCGCACCCAATTTCACATGAATCCCTTATCTCCAAACACAACCAAGGATTACGGTATCGCTTGATTATACAATAAAGGAAGCCAACTTTAGGAACCGCAGGAATAAAGGCGTTAATCTGGTCAGGAAGCGGTTTAGAGTTGTTGCTCTAATAACTGTTGGGTGAAAGCTGCAGCCTTTTAATTACAAGGGAATCGAGAGAACGGGGAGTGAGAAGAGAGAGAGAAAGAGAAAGAGAGAGAGAGAGAGAGAGAGAGAGAGAGAGTTAGCGCTGCTAACCTTCTTATCCTTGCGCAGATTGCTCTTCGCATGGCTGGCAACTCCAGTGGCTGCATCCGATGGAGTTGATGAGAAGAGACTGATCTCGCTTGGGTCAATCGTCTTCCCGTACTGACAATGGAGAAGAACGTAGTGGTGCAAAGAAATTAGTATTAAAAAAAAGAAATAAATTGGTTTTCAAAAAAAAGAAATTTAATACAACTGCAAAATAAGCAGTAAAATTTATTTTTAAACAATAAATAGTAACTTCAATTTATACTTACATATACTCTCCTTATTCACAGGCAATTAACGACAAAAATTCATGAAACAGAAGGAGTGGAGGCTCATTTCTTCGTCCAACCTGGAAGATTCTCTTATTCTGCGCAGTGCGACTCGCGGGTGATAACTTCTTGGGCGTCTGAGACTTGGAGCGAGAGAAAGCCGACTTGGTGTGGCCGCGAATGGTCATCGAGTACGGCGACTCTGTTAACAGTAGAATGGTACTGCACATGTTTTTACGACAATAGCACAAGCGAATAAACACCGATTATATGGATGTCAATGGCTCCTTTTAAAAAAAAGAGCCTAACATCAGAAACATAGTTAACAATATGCATTGAATACAAAATAGCGCATCGTCCCTCATATATTTTTCACAATTTTTCTCGATTTCTGCACATGCTGTTATAACAGCGTATTTACATATTACATTCATGACTTAACCAAAAGGTAATCAGATTTCAGTGTGCTAACTTGAGAGGCGTCTCTTCAATTCCTTCTCACTGCAGCAGACAGCACTTAAACGAGGAGCCATGGCTGTTTCTGAAATGGAAAGAAGAAGAGAAGAAAACAGCAACAATTAACTTTCGAGATAACAATGAGGGCCAAAACTGCAGCTCGTTAATTGAAAAAAATGTGCGAAAACTTCCTCAGGAATATACTGCGAGGATAAAAGCATAAATAGAATCTGCAGCACGCATCAATCATTACGTTCATTTGAACAATACACAACTGGAAAACAAACTAAGTAAAAAATGGCTTCCGCATCGCTAAAACAAAACCTGGAAAAATGCGAGAACTGAATTCTAGTGCGCAAAAGAGCATCCTTGAATTAGATAGTGCGCTGAATCTGTAATCACATTGTACAGTATTTTCTGCACACCGTTTAAATTTTCTTTTAACGGCTCCTGATTGTGAAAGGGAAACAAGATTCTGCATTGGCGCCGCTTCAATCTATTTATTTTCCATATCTGTTTCCTCGTGATTCTCTCTCTCTCCATCTTACTCCCCCTCTCTATCTCTCTCTCTCACTCTCTCTCTCACCATCTTTCTCCCCCTCTCTATCTCTAGCTCTCTCTCTCTCTCTTTCCATCTTTCTCCCCCTCTCTATCTCTCTCTCTCCCTCTCTCTCTATCTTTCTCTCCCTCCGTCTTTTCCCACCTCTCTCTCTAGCTCTCTCTCTCTCTCTCTCTCATCTCCCCCCTCTCTCTCTCCATCTTTCTCCTCTCTCTCTATCTCTCTCTCTCCCTCTCTCTCTATCTTTCTCTCCCTCCGTCTTTTCCCCCTCTCTATCTCTAGCTCTCTCTCTCTCTCTCTCTCGCTCTCTCCATCTTTCCCCCCTCTCTCTCCTTCTTTCTCCCCCTCTCTATCTCTAGCTCTCTCTCTCTCTCTCTCTCTCTCTCTCTCTCTCTCTTTCTCTCTCTCCGTCTTTCTCCCCTCTCTATCTCTAGCTCGCTCTCTCTCTCCATCTTTCTCTCTCTCTCTCTCTCTCTTTCTCTCTCTCTCTATCTATCTTTCTCTCCCTCCGTCTTTCCCCCTCTCTATCTCTAGCTCGCTCTCTCTCTCTCTCCTCTCTCTCTCTCTCTCTCTCTCTCTCTCTCTCTCTCTCTTTCTCTCTCTCAGTACCCCACTTGCCTGCATATTGCAATCGCATGCTGATTTGACATTCTCGTGAAGATTTACACTAAATATGATTAAAAGATGAATTGATATTAGACAGACAAGATGTTATTAAAATCTTCATATCATAAAATAACATAGAAGTTTTCTGAATCTTTCTCTCCTCCACGCTATCACCCTATCTCTTTCCTCTACCTCACCATCCCACCTCGCTCGCTCTCTCTCCCTCTCTCTCACTCTCTCTTCTCGCTCTCACTCTCCTCTCTCAATCTCCTTTTCTTCTTTCTCTCTCTCTCTCCGTCTTTTAAAACAAAGTGACACGTGTTTAAAATTAGCGAGTACAAATAATTCGGATGAAATTTTGCGGATGATTTGGTTGTATTTTCTCACCCAGTGCAGCATGCAGAAACGAGGAAACGAATAATGTCGTTTTCGAAATTGCACTTGTTTAATTTGAACTTTTGCCTGTTACTTCGTGACAAAAGCAAAGTTCATTGAAGTAATCGGTTGATTTGATGGATTATATTCAGCTTTCTTCGCCATTCCTACTGCAGTCTTCCGCGACACTTGGTCGGCTCTCCTTTCTCTGCATTCCCTTTCCTCCTTTCCCCCAAAGAAAATTTTCTAAAATTATTTCTAAAATTGTTCGCATAATTGCTTTCAGAAATTCATTTTCATTTTAAATTACTAGAAACAAGAGAAAAAGTAGAGCTAAAATATAAAGAGATAAGAAACAAAAATCGAGTTATAATAATAATAATTAGATATTATTTTAAGGAGTTGTGTCTCGTCGCTTGGGTGTAAAGGAAGAGGCAGAGAAGAGGAGAGAAATGGAGTCTGAGCTTCTCCAACTCAGCTACTATCATGGTCTAATCGCACGGGAGGACGTCCCAGTACGATTTGTTATTACGACCAAGAAAGGAGAAATAATTCGTAACTTTTTAAATTTGAGTCTCTGCTAAAGAAGCCCTTCGCATTCCTCGTGAGAATGACTGAGCCGAAAGAGGATAGAAAGCGGGCAGCGGTCATCTCGGTCATGAACAACAAGACGAACGAGCCCAAGGACAAGGTCTGCTCCTTCCCAGGAAGACACTCATCATTCAAGGCCATTTCAGTCAATCAGACCGGGTTCCCCTTTCTGAAGTGTCGAAATGCCTTGAGTTGCATGTATCTATGCATTATTTCCAAAATATTCATATTCGCAGATGCAAATATCAAATCCTTAAGGTGAATAAGAAAAGTAATTGCATTTGCATTCAAGTAGGATTCCTCAATTCTATCGTGAAATTAAAAATGGATTTTGCATCTCTGAATGAATAATACTTGCAGCGCTTCAATCACTTCATGATCAACGCCGATGACGGCAAGTACTCACTGGGCGCCAAGTACGGAGACCTCTGGTTCGACAGCGTCCACCGACTCTGCCTCAACTACGAGACGCAGGAGATCACCGATGTCTCCGTTTTAAAACATTTCATTTATTCATAATTTAAAAAGTTTAATAAAAAAAAGAATATTGCAGGGCAACAGGAACGGCGTGAAGGTACTGCTGCAATACCCGGCAGCCAGGCTTAGCTGGGAACTCGAGCATAATCAAGTCCAACTGGGCACCGCGCTTGGACAGGGCGCCTTCGGAGAGGTTCTACTTCTCGGATGTCTTCTCTTCATCTCCATCTCTCGCACTCTCACTTCTCTTCTCCTCTCCCCTCGTCTCTCTCTCTCTCTCGCTCTCTCTCTCTCCCTTTCCAGGTCTACAAGGGCACGTTCCTCCTCCCGAATAGCGGTCGTCCGGTTGCAGTCGCTGTCAAATCGTGCAAGTTGGCCAACATGAACAAGGACTCCATCAAGAAGTTTATGTGCGAGGTTCGAAAGGAGTAAAGAGGAGGGAGTGACACATGAACAGAGAGAGAGACGGAGATGGAGAGAAAGAAAGAAAGAGAAAGAGAGAGAGAGAGAGAGACAGAGACAGAGACAGAGAGAGAGAGAGAGAGAGAGAGAGAGAGAGAGAGAGAGAGAGATGTACATATGGCAGCATGCGTGGAATTGCAGGCCCGTTTGATGCGACTCTTGGACTATCCGAACGTGGTGAAGGGTTTCGGCGTGGCTGTGCTCGAGGAGCCCCTCTACATCGTCATGGAGTTTGTGCGTCCTCTTTCCTAGCAATCAAGATGCTGCAAAGATAACTAAATATAGAGTAGCACGGTCTAAATATCAAAATTTTTAGGCAAACCAGGGTTCCCTCGACGGGTACCTTCAGAAGAACCACGTTTCGTTGACCTCCAAGCACAGCATGATCCTCCAGGTTCTGTTGTCGTCGGGGGTTTATTGACTCGTTATTATGATAATTAAAGCGGATTATATGTTATAAAAGAAAATAAAGATGAAAGAAAGATCGTGGCTTCTAGGGCTCGTGGGGCGTGGAGTATCTGCACAGCCGGAGCATTATCCACCGAGACTTGGCCGCCCGCAACTGCCTCTACGGCGACAACCGAGCCAGTGTTTTTCTTTCTTTTTATTTATTGTATTTTTAAGGGAACTTTATCATGAATTTAAAGTAGGTGAAGGCGCAGAAAAAATCATTTATACTTTGAAGGTCAAGATCGCCGACTTTGGCCTCTCCCGTCTGGCGAAGGAGTACAAAATGGATAAGATGAGGGTTCGCTACAAGTTCCATTTTCTAAACTCGTTATCATAATTTTTTGAGATGCCGATTCGAACGCTGGCACCCGAGATCTTCAAGAACGGCATTTTCACGAACAAGTCCGATGTTTGGGCTTATGGTAATCGTTTTAAATCGAGAAAGTTAGAAGAACTGGAAGAGCAAAAAATTAAAATAAAGAAAATTTATGAAATAACTCTTAAAAGAATCTTTTTGCAGGAGTAATGTGCTGGGAGATCTTCAACGACGCGATCATGCCGTATCCGAGCATGAAGAACCCGGATCAAGTGGTGGAGGCCATCAAGAAGGGCTACCGTCTTCCGCTCTCCAGCATCGGCCTCAAGAACGACATCGTCAAACTCATCCATGTATGTCTACTTTTTTTTATTTTCATCTCCATAATATACATATAAGTTCTTTTATCCACCCGCAGACATTAAATAAGCATTTGAGGAGATCTGGTCGGAGGATCCGTCGGCTCGGCCTACGATGCGTGAAGTCTCCGTCCGCCTCGAGTACATCCAAGGGGTCACCAGACCGGCCGAGAACGTCATCCTCGTGTGTATTTACTCTTATTATCTTTATGTATTAATATGCTGATCTTCTCTCAATCATGCATTTCTCTTCAGGCCCCTGGAGCGAAGAACGGCATGTCGCCGTTGTCGAGCAGCGTTTCGTTTGTTGGCCTGAACTGAGCGGGCGTCCCTATCCATTCGCCTCTTCTACTCCATTGCGTCTCATCCCACCAAGCACAAATAAATCGCATGAAATGGGCGGATTTTTATTTTTTAATTGATGTCCACTTTCTCTGGATTTTTTTTCACTTCACAAGCTCTTTTCATTTCACTACACTCCACAATATCAATATATGGATGAATCAATCTAATACTGTATATTTTATTCCTAGCAGCAATTTAGCACCCATTTTATGGGAAGACTCCCCATCCAGGGCTTGTGGCTGGCGATTGAAAATATAAGGAATTACAGTACCGCCCAACATCCAGGGGTCATGGATGCAACGGATGCAACGGTTCGAAAACGAAAATTGTCTGATGGTTTCTAATGATATGCACTGGGTGTGGCAGACAAGACCTCCACTGTTGTTTACAAATCAATTGGGAGTGGCAAACATTTGTGCCATGGTGGCTGGTTGGTTGTGGCTTACACGGCTAGTGTAACTTGCGAGAGATCGGTTCCGCCATGACGTTTAACGTCTTGCACATTCGGTTTTTTTATAAACCTCCTTACAATTAGATTCTTATTTTGCCTGGAATCCTTATGGCCAGAAATATTTCAGAAGATCACCCAACCGAATTCAAAATTCTTAAAATTTCGCGCCATTTTGAATATGTTTTTGGCACAGCTACGCCACGGTCGTCCTGGCCGTGATGCGATAGAAAGATGATTAAGTCCAAACCGGCGCGCACCCTATGATAGCCGGCGTTTTTATACTCTCTGCTCGTTAATCCGGGCTTGGAGATAACCAAGTGTTGTGTGTATAAAGAAAACAGCTAATAAAAACGAAGTCAAAATGTTATCTAAAATTCTTCAAGCTGGAAAAAAACAAGGGTGAGTCGAGAATTGGTATGCATATCCGAGCATGAGCAGAATTGCTGGAGTTCGATTCCGCTTTGTGCCAATTCCTTCCAGTTTTTTTTGTTATATTTTGTCAGTCTTCTTTTGCCTCCTCCTCTGCATTAATTGCACTGCTGATAACCTCTTTCCAGTTCTCAGATCAGCAAAAAAAGAAGAAAATTCTTGGAAACCTACCAAGATTTAAAGTAAAGTACCCTACACAGCTTTGCACAATATTCCTTGCACACCATTTGGACTTACATTGCATACAAATCTTCGCGTAAAAAAGTTGAGTATTTTATGAATTGGATAGATTCAGTCGATAAAGAAAAAAATTCTCATTCAGAAAAATGTAATATGGAATATTTTCGTTGCCTGTACAAACCACAATTCGCATGGATCTTAAGGATGCAACCGTTGCATCCGTTGCATCCATGACCCCTGGATGTTGGGCGGTACTGTACATACAAGAAAGCCGAAGCTGAATGAGTCGCCTTAATGGAGTGAACGGCCTTCTAGATGGGCATCTTGAATTCATGAACTATTCTAAAACGGAAACCTGAACTTGCACACATTGATAATATCAATCCATTATGTAAATTCCCCTTCCCCCCAAGTCGTAACATTGCGAATGACTTCTTACTAATTTAATTATTCTCATTTTCCTTGCTTCCTTATTTCTCGCCACTTTCCGTAGCATGCTTAGCAGCACTCGGTCGGCTCTTTATCCCTCTCTTCCTCTCCGACTCTATTTCATTGTTGCCTTCAGCATGCGCAAGAAAGAAGTAACGAAGAGGAATCGCATTCCATTTTATAGCAAATTGCTAGTAAATAGGGAAGTAATTCACTGCACATTGACAATACACATGATTTCGTAACTCAAAAACAAATGAAATTGAACAAAAGGCATGTTATCGGAAACTTCAAATGCTCTGAAGTGAAAAGAACGAGACGAGTATAAAAACTACAAATTCCCAATAAATAAAACAAGAAGCGCGTGAATGAAAACGTTCAAAAAATGAAACGAATTTAACAACGAAAAACAGTTCTTCAAGCTGTGAATACGCTGACAAGAAGAGTCAGAATTTTAGTGATGCATTTTATATTCAGCTAGGCCTTAAAACCACCTCATACAGCGATGGAAAATGGTGTCAAGAATAAGAAAAGATGTGGAAAGGAGGTAGAACAGATATTAGCAGTGCACTTTAAGGGTGTCTTTACAGAGAGAGCGGAAAGAGAGAGAGAGGGGAGGGGAGATGAAGAGAGAGAGAGAGAGAGAGAGAGAGAGAGGGGAGGGGAGATGAAGAGAGAGAGAGAGAGAGAGAGAGGGGAGGGGAGATGAAGAGAGAGAGAGAGAGAGAGAGAGAGAGAGAAAGAGAGAGTGAGGGAGAGAGAACTTACCGATACGTGAAAGATTAAGAAAGAAACTATATATATACAAATGTTTAGAGTTATCTGAACAACCTTTCTTCAATATAAAGGATGGCTCGGATAATGGAATGAACACGGAACAACCTACCGCATTGACAGCAGTCCGCCCTCTTCCACGTCCTCGTTCTCTTCATTTTCGTCGTCCTCTTCCAGTTCGTCTAGCACCCTTCCTCTCTTCTTCCCAAGCGCTCTGCTCTTCTTCAGAACAGAGTCCAGCTCCCTCTGGGTCTGGTCCAGTGTCCGGTCGGGTCGAGTGGTCTGAAAAACAAAAACAAAATGAAGAACTTTAAATATATGTAATATAAATTCAACATACAAGAAAAACACAGGTGAGAGCGGTGAGAAATGGCAGAAGCATAAAAAGTAAATTATAAAAATATTTCTTTTTCTTGATCACTAGCCACCAACCATTCTGCTTCTATTCATCATTGACATGTTCATACGGCGCTCCAGTTGATGAGCAAAACGAATTCTACAAACAAGGATTTCAGGGTAAACAACATTCATACAATGCTGTAAACAGATCAATAAAGGTTGGGAAAATGGTTATTTTAGGTAACAATAGTATCTTAGCTATTAATATTTAAAATATATCTGCAACGGACCGATCTTCGTCATTCTTCTTCGGACTGGGCAGGAATGAACTCTTCCTGGCAGCTCTTCTCGAGCCCCTTCCACTCTCTGGAATGACCAAGGGAGTGCCGTTGCCGAAGAGCGTGAACGGAGACGGCGACTCGTCCGCTTCCGCTTCCGCCTCCCGCGCCTGCTGCGCTCGCTTCGTGCAGCGAGGCTGCGGGGATTATATCTTTCATAATGTTATATCAAACAATTCAAGAGAATCTAAGCAAAAACGAATTTAATATGTAAGCGGGCTTTAGTTCTTCCAAATAACTCCATGTTATTCTGCATAATTAAGAATAACGACTTGATGATGACAAAAGATAAACGATCTGAAAGAATACCTTATTCGGCTGCGCGAATTCGGGAGTGACAAGCAAGGAGAACATTGAGTCGTTCAGGTCAGCTGCCAGCACACTCGGCATCTCAAGAACAATATCAAGATGAAATCGGACAGTTATTATGCTAATACTTCTTTTTTCATACTTATTTATATTTCAACCATAAAAGAAGTCTCAAAAACCCCACGATTAACAAAAGTCGCAGAAAGAAGGCATGAAAATGAGAGCAAAAATACTAAAAATTAATACAGTACACTTACCATAGAAGGCCCATCAAATACTGTATTCTCGAAGAAGTCTTCATCTCGCCTGCTGCCTCCTTTGAGGAGAGCTCTCAAATACACTTGATTAGGAACAACGGGTGTCAGGCAAACTTCGTCCTTTTCTAATACGTTTGTATTAGTATATAAAAGAGATTGTTATCAGTCAGTGTTTTTAATTGTTTTATTTTCACAGTGAACCACAAGAAAAAGAAAGTTTTAATTTGTTCTAAGGACTAACTCCTTGGCCTGCTCAGCACGAAGGCGTTGCAACACAGTTTGCTTTCGAACCGCAGCTGGGTTGTCATCCGAAATCTGCAACTCTCCTTATCAGCACGGTGTTAAACAATTTACTAAATAATTAAAAGATTTTGTGAAGTCTGTAAACCCATATATGCAAAAAAACAGCAAATATTCTTCTTCATTAACAGAAGCGAAGCGAGATGGAAAATGATAATAAAAATTGTTGACTATTATATTGTTTCAGCTTCACCCCTTTGTTATATCCCTCTATAATCTAAGTCAAGCAGCCTCTCCCTTCCTCTCTCTCTCTCTCTCTCTCTCTCTCTCTCTCTCTCTCTCTCTCTCTCTCTGTCCCCCTCTCAATCTCTCTCTTCGTTCACAACCCCCCTAGCTCTCCCTTTCTCACACTAACCTCTCCCGATCGAATACTAGCCGCATCGTCCTCATCTTCCTCTTCTTCATTTTCCTGTTCATCGACACGAAGATTGAGGCGTTCAAGCGCAGTCTGAAATCAGAGCATAATTATAAAATCAAATCCATTTGTAAGCTTAATTACATGAATCGTTTAAAAGGCAAACAATACAACGTTTTGCTAACTTTAGTACTAACTATGCCGTTTAAGTTTACGAAGTCAACGGTTTCAGTCTTTTTGCCAGTCAAACAAAATTAAAAGAAACAGAAAGAAAGAGAGAGAGAGAGAGAGAGAGAGAGAGAGAGAGCGAGATAGAGGTAGGAGAAAGAGAGAAATGACCTTCTTAATCTCTTCAATGGTCCGCTTGCCGCCGAGGGATGCGGCAATTTTGTCCCACGAGTCGGGCCGAGTCATGTCTACCGCATTGAACGCGATCTTAAAAAAAAGATGTTAGCTAGCACAATCTATGAAGATTAACCGCCATTAATGGAAGCCAACAGGAAATTGATGTGTTATCACTAGTCTACATATCCCTAGTCCCGTTGAAACGTTCCTGTTTTTATCAGGTATCACCGCCTTTATCTCTTTCTCTAACTCTCTCTCGCTTCCCTACCTTGAGTCTCTGTAACTCCTCGACTCTCCATGGCTGCGCCCTCTTCTTCACTGGCTTCTTGAGAGCCTCCTCAGCTCTCTCTCCTCCTGCACTCTTTCTCGTCCCTGTTGACACTCTGCGTCTCTCTTCTGTCTTTACTCTCTCTTCTTCTTTCTCTTCATCGCTTCCCTCACTCAGCCGAAGCCTGGCTGACAGCTGAAAAACATTTTAAATCAAATACACAATTACTTTTGAGTCGTTTATTAATGAATACCATGATTATCGCTCATTGTTCAAATCTAGTGTAACAATCACCATTCATATTTGAAAAGAGCAGACAAATTTATACCATAATGAGCAAGACATGGTATTAAACATGACCACTAATCTATCTTTTATATATATCGAAAGGCCAACGAACCTCATCCAGATCCGTGCTTTCTGATTTGGCTTCTTCTTCTTTTCTCTTCTCCTCACTCCTGCTCTTCTTTCTCTGCGTCTCTCGCTTAGCACGCTCTCTCGTGGTCGCCGGCTTCTTTACGGGTCTCGTCAGTCGTGAATTCTCTCGCTCTTCGTGTTCTCCTTCCGTCTCCACTTCATGTACAGTAGTGGCGCATTCACTGAAACGCCATTATTTTACCGCTGTGAAATTACAATTTCACTCATAGGTGAAGGCATACCATTTTCGTTCACTTCTGTTTGTAACGAAAATATTACGCTTAAAAAGATAAGCGGGCGTTTCCGCGACCTGATCATTTCGGAATTGATGCGAACTCGATTGGAGGCTCCTCTCTTGGCGATGACTTGTCTCTTTCTCTGCTGAGTTCTCCGCTTTTTTCGATTCTCTTCTTCACTTTCGTCCTCTTCTTCCTAGAAGTTAAGCCTTGCTTCTACAGGGTTTCCTTCCAAAAGCAGATTATCCTTCGAACAATTTACAAGTTTATTCCACAATCAGGAATAAACTTGAAAACTGAACAATTAGAATTCAAATTATGAAGAAAAAAAACGTCGTTAAAGTTAAAAAGAAAGGAACCTTAATCTGCCTCCGCTCCCATTTCGCCGCTTCTCGTTTCTCTCGTTTCTCTCGCCTCTCTCTTTCCTCTTCTTCCTCGGAGTCGCTGGAATCGATCTGAAAACATCTCCTTTTTTTATATTTACGGTAAAGCCGTTTATATTTACGGTAAAGCCGATTCAGATCCACAAAAAATTATTGAATTCTGATCAAAAAGAATTACTTCCGAACAAAGAGCAAATTATGCACGACTGTTGAAATCCACAGGATACAGACGTGTATTTCCAAGCCATCAATAAGCTTTTCCTTAATCTCAAAGAAGAACGAATTCCCCACCAAGTGTAAGAGAGTGCTTGTGCCGTATTAAAACTGTTTTATCCGCTGACCGACTGCTGACATTCTTTAACGTTTAAAACACTGTTAAAACAAAGCTGTAAACTCTCACCCGTTTCATTTCCCCATTTCTCTCCTCTGCCAATAATACAGCACGGCTAGCATATAAAGTGGAACATCTATTCATGTGAGCAGTATATTTTTTCTAATCGTTCCAAAGCTCCCAGGGATGCGAATAAAAGAGTTAGTAAAGAAAAGGGGGAAGTGAAGCAGTGAAAATCTTAGCTGTCAACTCTGACCCGTGCCATCTTCCTCTTTCCTCCGACTCTGCCAATAACTGGAGTGGGCTCTGCTGTGCTTGGAGTCTTTCTCCGCTGTTGTACCAGTGAAAGAGGAGTCCTGGGAGAGCGAGCTGCTTGCGGAGTCTTCTTCTTCTTCTTCCTTTCCCAATTCGACTCCTCCTCCGATTCCTCGTTCGATTCCGAATCCGAGTAATCAACAATTCTGCCATTTCCGTGTCGCTTTGTTGACGACGTCGTTGCTGAATATTGATTGCCTCATTAAAAACTTTTTTTTAAAGAGCTCAGCAAAATTTTCTGTATGCACTGTTATTGCCTGGACTTTTAAAGTCCTATAAAGAATTGTTAAGTTGTCATCAACGAAAGTATATCAATATCAGAACCTCTCTTCTTGGCAATAACTGGGGGAGTTCTCTTTGCAGTGGACTTGTTGCTGACGCTGCTCAGTCGCTTCTTCAGTTGACCAGGCGTCTTGCCCGCGTTCTCCGTTGTTGCTTGCGCACTAAATTTGTTCTTATTTCTCTTTTTATCGTACAATTTACAATAATTATCGTCCTGGCTATATGATAGTTGCATAAATAAATCCAATAAAATAACATCTATACTCTAATTTTCTAGTCGAATAAAAATACCTCCGCTCCTGTTGCAGGGGGCTGATACGCGATGGCGAAACTCCAAAGTGGGCGGCGAGGGCGTTCTGTGAAAGTAAACTGTCAGAATACTACAATTAATATATGGTTAAAAGTATCTTTTTGTCAAGAAATTATGTTCGGAAATGTTGAAAAAAGTGGAAACCTTTTGAGAGCTATCTCAGCCTTGCAGGCAGAAGGAATATTAGATGAGGAATAGTGAAAAGCAAACAGCTGATATACGTGACTTAAATAAAAACGAACAGAATTTCCACTTACGCCTCGTGCGAGCTGCGCGGGAGTCAGAAGATGAGAAGCAGTGGTCGCGCCTGTTATCTCCACCAGGTTACCGTGCGCATCATATCTGCAAATTATAAAACAATTTGATTAGTAATTAAGAAAAAAATTTCATCTCATGGTATGATACACGGAATGTTATATAGCGAATACCACCTGTTAACAAACAGATTTTACAAAAACAGTACTTCATTAAACAAAGCCACATCGAATTCACTGTAGTCCTTTCACAAGCAAATTCTTAAATTAGTGAGCAAAAAGAGAATACGGTAGATCGCAGCAGCTAAGCTACGGTAGAAAGAACACCATACTTGGCACTCTGCCCCGCCCATTCGGCCATCGGAGGACGGAGAAGGCGTCCACTGCGGGATCGTCGAAGAGGAACCAACTCTCAAATTGCTCATGTTTGTTTAAAAGTTTTTCGCGCTACATATGTTATGCTACAAATATATTACAGTCATCTGGTAAAATTTTACTCTCTTCAAAATTCTCGAGATCGCTGTTAAAAGCCAGGAGGAAATAACCACAAATGTGTCAAAATGAGGTCGATTGGAATCTTCTTGGTTTTATCCTAAGGAAGGCCCGCCACTCCCAAATAAAGCAGAGAATATACCTGTTGGTCCTACTGAAAGAACTGTTTTGGAAGTACTGCTTCTCCTCTTCTTTTTCTCCGCTTCCTCCTTCTTCCGCTTCTCTTCCTTTGCCTTCTCCAGGCTCTTTCGTGCTCTCTGATCCTCTCGTTCTCTCTTCTCCTCCTCCTTTCTCTGCTTCTCCCGCTCTCTCTGCTCCTCTCGGTCTCTCCTCTCTGCCTCCTTTCTCTTCCTTTCCCGATCTCTCATGTCTGCCCATTCATCTTCTGAAGAATACGCTTCTGAAGACGATAAGTGCTTTTCTTGATTGCTCCGCGTTTTTTGCGAAGCTCGCTCCGTATCTGCCAAAGGGGGTGTAGTTACATATTCGCAAGGATGAGAATAAATCCTGATAAGAACCATTCGAACAACGCATATTTATAAACCTAATTACGATAAATAGATATAACAAAGAACAGGAAAAAGAGAGGGAGAGAGAGAGAGAGGGAGGGAGGGAGAAATAGTGAGCCCAGACACCTGAGACAACTTCCTCGATTCGTGGTCCAGTCGGTTCAATCATCGTGCTATAAAAGCATTCAATTTTTTTTAAGAATTTCGAAAAATCAATCCAACTTGTAAACGTCGCCGAGCAGTTGCATCCAGTTCTCTGGGAAACCAGTCGAAAACGCTTGACAGAAGCTCACGGGCATCCCTAGTGAATAATGTTGAATAACTTATCCGTGCCTTTCCTTCACGCCATTCTCATTCAGATACTTGATGACAGAAATTTCCCGCGACTTTTGCCCTCACAATGCATTCTAAGCATTAATAAAACTTGCAAGATGAGCAGGGATATAATGTCGAATTCGAATGTAACTGATAGCTCCATTGCTCTCGAATAAGTAATGAATGCCTACCCATTTCCCTCGCTTGCTTCACATCCATTGGCCCGTTCAGGTAATAGACCGAGCTTGCCGTAATCATCAGAGACGGAGGAATGACGCGAATAATCGAGGAAGTCATCCACGTGTTCGCGTAGTCATCGTCTGCCTGTTCCCTTCAACAATTACTTCAATTATGGTAAGTCAAATAAGGATGAACCATGAATTTCCTACACGAACATAATACAGAACGAAAACTCACGGCCGCCACCCGGAAATCTTGAAGCGGAAGTTGGGAAAGATGCTTGTTTCGTCTCCGCCGCGCATAAAATTCAGAACCCACCGACGCAGTCGAATAGCAGATTCCATCAACACTGCAAGGAAATTATAATTTGAGTAATGAAACCAAATTCCTCTAGTATATTGTACTAGCTTCGGTGGCACGCAGCTGTTTTTTTTGGCAACGACAATGAAACAACTCAATAGCCTATTCGTATTGCTGCAGTGTTCTACTGAATTCCGATGCAATATTTACTATTTCTTTGCATTTTCCTGGTGCTTCAATTTGTTTAAGAATGACTTCAAGGAAGTAACAAAATCTAAGAGGCTGCGAAAATGAATGGAATAATAGTCGCTGACTACAAGTTGCCTGGCCAATGCTGCGCCCTCGTCTTCTGGCCGCTACTCCAGTTGGGACCTAAAAATGGCTTTTTCATAACTTAAAACAGTTATAGGGACCGGACTTTGCCATTCAACTTTTATCTTGCCGAGAAAACGAAACCTTGAAAGGAGAAGGTAGAGCAACGACGTTCTTTGCATCCTCCTTCTTCCTTCTCTCGCTCTCTTCCTTTTTTCTTTCATTCTCCTCTGCCATCTTCTTCTCTTCTTCCTCTTCCATTCTCCTTTCTTCAACTTTCATCTTCTCTTCCTCCTCGAGTCGCTTCTTTTCCTCTCGAAGTCTCAGCTCATTTTTCTTCTAAATTATCTTTCTCTAATCAGTTTGAAAATAAGAAGAAAAAATAAGCAGAGATAACAGAATATACCCAGTTACAGGTAGAATGGACAAGAAAACGGGTAGGGAACAATTCATACCGTAGTCAAAGGCGTTTGTGCAGCAGCAATTCGTTCATAAATGTCCACTTTCGTAGTACCTAAAAGATAAGTTAGAATAGCTCCTACTTTCCCAAGAATATACAAGTCCACTCAGTCCCATATGTAAAACCAAACCATGAAGAACGAACCATTCACACTGAGAGGAGTTCTGAGTGCACTTAAACGAGTACTTCGGCGAACAATCTACAATTACAGTATTCAACTTTTAAAACCCCAAGGAAAAACAAAAGCGATGGATGCTACTTCTGGCAATAGAGTTAACAATAGCATTACTCGTAATTAATATAAATATAGTAAAACAACTCCGCTTAACCTACCGCCGTTGTTGGAGTATTCAAGTTGGCGGCCATATCATTCAGTTCCTTTGATGAAGAACCACGTGAGCTGAACACATTCACTTTTATGACGTTATCCATCAAAAATAGGAATAAATGATAAAGAAAAGAAACGCACACGGGGGGTGGGGCAGGCGATTTGTTCGTAAGATTCTGCTTTGCGGGCGGATGATTCTCCTTTTCTCGCTGCTGAACATCATTGACAAGCTGCCTTGGCACAGCAGGGCGGACGGAAGTTGGTTCACTATAATTTATAACTTTATTTAAGATAATATCCTCAGATAGTTCATAATTATAACACACGAAAAAAATATAAAAAAATAAAGATAAACACACATATAAATACGAATAGACCAACTAGAATGCTTTAACACGCTGTTCCCAGTCGTCAGGGAAGCCGCGCAAAAATGGAGAAATCAATTCCTCAGGAATACCTGGAAAGAAGAAATTAGATTGAAAATAGAGCTCATATAGAAAAAAAATGGAAAACTGAAAAGGGAACAAAGTATGAATAAACCATTTTCTTTAGCAGCTTCATCATCCAGCTCTTTGTAAAGGCGATACAAAGAGCCACTTCCCGTCTGCACCAATTGTGGCGATATTCTAAGAAAAGACAAATGTATTGATCGAGTAGAAAAAGAAGAAAGCCATATCAATAACTGTGTGGAGGTAACTGCTAACCTCTTGACGATCACAGTGCTGCGCCAGTTGACCAATGTAGTTTTGACTTCATCTGACTCCGCCTTGTAACCCTCGACAGCCACGCCTCCCTTCATCGGCTATAACAACGGTCATTTTCTTTCAACCATTACATCACAACAGGAATACACAAAAATTATTTGTTCATCAGTTTGAAAACGAACGAGAATATAACTCTAAAGAATGTCAGACGTACATCATTTTTTGAAGAGAAGAGAAACTAAGACAATAGTCGCCTAAATAGTAAGAAAGCAGGAGAAATAAAGATGTGCTTACCTGAACAAACCAATTCTTGAGTGTAACGGGCTTTCGCTGCGGCGGCTGACCGCTCCATGGCGGCCCCGACATCGACGTTCAAACTGCGTTTGCAATAACTTTAACTGTCAGAACATCAACGAACAAAAGAAAATTAGGAGGAAACAAATTTTAAAAA
Organism: Allodiplogaster sudhausi; assembly: GCA_945643635.1. Taxonomy (NCBI): domain Eukaryota; kingdom Metazoa; phylum Nematoda; class Chromadorea; order Rhabditida; family Diplogasteridae; genus Allodiplogaster; species Allodiplogaster sudhausi. The sequence continues at coordinate 605,142 of CALZFC010000262.1, read as the reverse complement.
ATTTTGTAAGCTTTTTTGCTTTAAAAGTTTCCTCATGGATAGTCCCGCGCCAAAACGTATTCAAATACTTTGTCGTGAACTGCACCAGTAATGAAATAGATAATACCACGTAAGAGTGCACTATAAATAGGAGTAGAGTGTGCTGAAGGGGGAGAGATGGGGAGGAGGCGAGAGCAAGTAAATAGATACTAGGCCAGGGGGAGGAAGAAGCTGGCGGAAGGTTGTGGGTGAGAGTGATAGACGGAGAGAGTGTGTAAAGAGCGTGAGAGAGATGCAGGGAACGAGAGACAAAGCGAGGGCGAGCCAGAGAGAGAGAGAGAGAGAGAGAGAGAGAGAGAGAAAGAAAGAAAGAGAGAGAGAGTAGTGCGTGAGAGAGAGAGTGAGAGCATTGCAGTTGTCCAGTGGATGCTGCCTGCTGGCCTGGCCTCTGCTGCCCTCCTCCTGGACGGACTTCTTCCTCGTCTTTGCACGCTATGTATTTTTTTTCTGTTTGAATATGTCTTTTTACTACTATATCCGTTCAATGCAGCTTTCATTCCTTTACCATGATATTGTTCTTTATTCTGGATAATTCTTTTTACAGGGAAACAATATACTCGCTCAGTTTTCTTCTCTCCTATCTTTCAGCGTTTCTTTCTCCGCTCGCTTCTCTCATTCTACCTTCGTCTCTCTCTCTCTTTCTCTCTCTCTCTCTCTCTCTCTCTCTCTCTCTCTCTCTAAAAGAGAGACTAGATTGCTTCACAACCTTCTCCTGTCTCGTTCCCTTGCCAAGCAAGGCGCGAGTAGGTGCCAGGGCAACGAACCCCACCCTTCGACTCACTCATTTTGCAATGATGATACGCTTTGTGAATGGCCTCGGGCATTCTCCCCAAGGGACATCCTTCCGCCCTCTCATCACCCTCTTTCCTCTCTCCATTCGTCTTCTTCTTCACTAATCTTCTTCCTTCTCTTCTTTCACGCATTCCATGCAGCTCTCGCCCCACAATCCGTAAATTCCGGCACTGGTTCTCTGAAAAGGAGCTTTCATATGCAAACGATTGCAAAACTTGTAGAACTATTGTTTTCAGAATAAAGCTTTTATTTATTTATTTGCAGCAATAATAATTTGCTTGCCGCACTTTCTAATGATGCGATTCTAAATTACTCCATCAGCATCGGCCCCTTTATCATCTTCCGCACTTTCCAGTGCTTTTCCGCGATCTCTTTGACCTGCTGTCTACCGTATCCTCTCCGCCATCTCCTACCGTATCCTCGAGAGATGTGATGCCCTTGACTACGGTAGTCCTTCTCTCTCTCTCGAATGGTTCTGCTAAGCGTGAATGGCGCGAGACTTGTCGCGCTCATTCTCAATGCACTCTATGGGATACTCGAGTTCGCTGAGGAACACGCGGACAGGCAGCAGAAGAGCAGCGATCTGCTGTTCGGCATAAGGATAGTGCAAGGTGGGAGAGAAAGAGAGAAAGAGAGAGAGAGGGAGAGAGTGAGAGAGAAAGAAAGAGAGAGAGAGAGAGAAAGAGAGAGAAAGAAAGATAGAGAGAGAGAGAAAGAGAGAGAGCGAGAGAGAGAGAGAGAGCGAGAGTTGCAAAGGAAGGAGACGAGAGACGAGTACATGTATGCATATCTTGCTTTCCCATCCTCCCTCTCTCTATCTTTGACATCAATAGAACTGGGTCGGCTGGCTACCCGTGCCACTCCTCGTGCCTTCCCGCCCGATCTGGTGGAGGTGCTGACTAATCTATCGACAGCGGCCGCCTTCACTGCCGATTCCCTCGATGTTTCCGTCCGAGCATCCGAGCCACTTCAGTACGACAGAGTCAGTTGGGATGGTCACGGCAGGAGAAATACAAAGCTGCACAGTTACATTATGCTCATTGCCAGGTTATTCCAAAAATTGTGCAGCTAGTGATTAGCTGATTGTGAGAACTCTGCTTCTTCTTCATTTCATTCAATTTCTTTATTGACCGCCTCCTTCGTCTTGTCCTTTCTGTCATCATCCCTATATTCTATCTCTCTCTCTCTTTCTCTCTCTCTCTGTGCTTCTTCTCATGCTCTCTCCCTCTCAGCTGAAAAGCCTCCTGTCTTCACCCTATGCCTTCTCCGATGCTCCACAGATCCACGTCTCGTGTGGAAGACACGCACGACTATCTCGAGCAATCTCACTGACGAGCAGAGCGAACGGTTTCAGCATCTTTCTCTCTTCTCTCTCTTTCTCTCCCTCTCTATCACTCTTTCTCTCCCTCTCTTTCTCTTTTTCTCTTTCTCTCTCTCTCTCTCTTTCTCTCTCTCTAATCTCTTTTTCTCTTCTCTCAGGTGCATCGCCGAGCTCTTCGTCTCTGACGGCAGCTGCCGGCCATCTCGAAGTTGCCTCGAGGCCATGGCCACCACGAAGCATCTCGCCAACTATGCACTCTCCAAGCAGATCATCTATCTCACTCTTGCGTCGCGGAGGGTGAGAGAGAGGAGAAAAGAGAGAAAGAGAGAGAGAGAGAGAGAGAGAGAGAGAGAGAGAGAGAGAATGGGAACAAAGAGCGAGATCAGGATGGTAGGATTAGGCTTAGGAAATCAACTGAGGAGTGGAATCATGATGGACGAGCTCTAAGAAAACAAAGAGCATTAAAAATATAGTTAGAAGAGAGAGAGATAGAGCGAGAGAGAGAGAGAGAGAGAGAGTCAGCAAGTTTGAGCCGAAAAGAAAGCAGCTCTTCCATGAAATGTCAGACCTATTTGATTTGCCCTGAAGGAAAGAAGAGACACGAAGGGTGAAATGAGTGGAAGCTCTGTTTTTCCTAGGCATGTTTATTCTCAATTTTAAATGCATACTAGCTAATATTTTCTAATTTAATTTAAAAATAATATCGATAAGCAAAAAAATAAGCTTGAAGAAGATTCCTGTCCTGCAGAAGTTGTGCCGCCGATCTCTACTCGGCTTCCTCGACCAGAATCGGGCGCGGCTCGAGGCTCTCTTCCTCGAACTGTGCACGAACACTCTCCACGAGATGGATCTCTTCCTATCGCGGTGGGATTTTCTTTTTTGAATATGAAATAACTTAATTAATACTAGTTTTATGATCTTCAACTTACTCGATGGAAATTTCTCTGTGAGAGAAAGAGGACACAAACGTCCATGAGCGGCAAAAGATGCTGAATGGTGATAATATATGCAATAGCAGTCATTCAAATTTTATCAGCCAGTTTTACTTTGATTTATATCGTTCATTTTTTAACACATACACATTTAGTGCCTCGTCCAATCTCGATAATTTAACGCCGCTACAGAAAGATCTCCTCATGCAGCACAGTTTGTTCTTCTTGCGTTCAAAATGACCCTACTGATATTCGTGATATTATCATTCAGTCACACAAAACTATTTTTATGTATTAAACTTTATTTCGGAATCATTTAATGAATAGTGTAGAACTGAAGAAATTCATATTAAATTCTCAGTTGTGGCCAACACGGATTCATTGACGTGGCGCGGCCGCGACTGCTCTGGATGATTCTCAGGTTTGTCTTTGCCAATTTTATTTTTGATGGCTATTTGAACGCCTAGTTATAATTTCTGAGTGTATTCTTTAAAATTACTCTTGCTTTCTCTCTCTCTCTTTCTCTCACTCTTTCTTTTCTCTCGCTCTCTCAACGTTTTCTTTACTCTCTCTCTCTCTCTCTCTCTTTCCTCTCTCTCCATCCCTCTCTCTTTTCTCTCTCTCTCTCTCTCTTTCTCTCTTTCTCTCTTTCTCTCTCTCGTCCTCACTCTCTCCAGACATCAACGAATGGCAGACGGCTGCTTCGTCCTCGCCGCCGGCCACTCCCCACCCGACATTGGCCGCCACCTTCTAACGGTTAACGGCGAGAAGGACGGAGCAGAAGGTGAGACAAAAGAGAGAAATAGAAAGGAGGGCGGGAACAGTGATAGAGACAATCGGATTGCTTAGCACGAGGCAAACGCGTAGCCTTGGCTTCGCTAATTGTGAGGATGCATGAACGGAGTGATGGTGCTTCGGAGTTCAAGCAAAAAGAGAGGGAGAGAGAGAGAGAGAGAGAGAGAGAGAGAGAGAGGGAGAGAGCGAGAAATAAAGAAAATAAGAAAACGGTAACGGGAGAGAGAGAACTGGAACAGGGAGAGTGAAAGCAGAGAGAGAACGAAGAAAAGAAAGTGTGAGGCTCCTTTCTGGATGGCATTACGATTGAGAGGATACAAGGGTCGCAATCTAATTTGCAATCATTTCCAACACGGGAGAGATGCGAGGGATGCGCATTTGGCTGGAGCGTCTTAAGTGAATGGGGAAATGTTCGAGAGTGTCATGTTCTTAAAATTTGTTTAAAAAAAAATTTACTTTGTATACCTTAATAAATGATAAAGACTGATATCTTTGAAGTGAGTAATGAAATGCCTTGAGCATGCTCTGCCCATTCGACCGCAACTGCAGCAGGCGCTCTCTCTGCTTTGCTCGGCTTCGTGCTCGAGCCTTCCGACTTGGCCGAGATCAAACTCGTACTTTCCTTTCTTTTCTCATTTTTGCAATTATGAAGAAATGGAAAAATATACGCGTTAAATTTGTGATATTCCTTAAGGTAATCATTCGAAGCGTGAGTTTAATTAAATGGTGTTTACGTTTAATTAAAAAAAAAGATGGTTTAATTTCTTATCAGATCGATAGCGCCTTCTCCTTTGCGTCACCGCACAAGAGTACTCCAACGAAAGGAAGGTTTGCAAAGGTTCGAGAAGCTGATTTTGCATGTCTGATATAAAAAATATTATTCAGCAAAAAGCCATCTCGATTCCTGGAAATGTTAGAATGTGGATGAACATAGAGAGGGAGATAGAGAGAGAGAAACCTAGTGAGAGAAACTGAGAGGTAAAGAAAGAGAGAGTGAGAAAATGGAGAGAGAGAAATAGAGAGATAGAAAGAAAGTTCAGTTTGACTGGCGTTCGTGGACAGCCTCCCGGCCGGGTTCGAATGACGCCTTCGCCCTTGGCCTGGGCGAGCCTCCGCCACTCTCCATGCACTCTCGGGCGGATGCTGTCGCATTCGTCGCTCTCATTCTTGGTCGGCCTATCTCTCTCTCTCTCTCTCTCTCTCTCTCTCTCTCTCTATGGCGAAATTTATCTGACTTTCTCACAAACCCTTTCTCTCTGTTTCCTCCTCTAAACCATTTGCAGTCCTGAAGAAACGGTGGTTGAAATGTAAATGTTGCAGGAGTCGTGGCCTTCATGCTCTGCGTCAACTTCTACTGTGGCCGCGGCGGCAGCAAGCAGTTCTACGGCTATGCTTATAAAAAGTTGTAGACAATCAAACTACTGACCATGAGTACATTTATCAGCAATAATTTTGGCTGTCATTTTTAAGATTCTTTTTTTAAAATTTGAATACTAAATTGATCTCATGTGATACACGCCTTGAAAATGCATTAAACGAACTGAATTACAGTTCATTTGCATATTTTATATTGTTGTGTAGTCAGCAGCTTGTCAAGAGCTACATAACGTTTAACGACCTACATTTGTGTTGACGGGTTCAGCGGAATAAAACGAATATTCACAATCGGGAGGCTATATATAAAAAAAATATTTTACAAACAAACGTATTACAAACTATCTAATGAGATCAAAATGGAGGCTTGCCCGGCGGGCACAATTCCTCTGATATGTAACAGAGGAAAATATTTTGAAAATGAACACGAACAATTCAAGCTTCTAGATTAATTGTAGCACGCCCAAAACAACAGAATCGGTGAAGTGTTGTATGCATGTAATTTCAACTGGGATAATATGGCTAATAATCTTAGGCGAATCAAGGAAAAAAGAGTTTGTAAGCAGAGGAGCGGGCAATAATCATAAAACATTCATAGGTATGACTGTTCTCCGCCTCTTTATCTCCGCCTTCTGGTGCCGTCCTCGAAGAAGACGCCTCCATCGATGGCGCAGTACTTCGGACAGATGCCCTTCTCTCCGCCGCCGCCGTCCGGGCCAGGAGCACCGGGCGTGCCTGGATTGCCGTCTGCGCCGGGCTTTCCAGGGATGCCGGGCGGTCCCTTGGTGCCAGGGTAGCCAGCGGAGGACTGTCCAGGCGCTCCGTCTGGGCCGGGAGCGCCAGGAGGTCCTTGTGGTCCAGGCTGTCCGGGGGCGCCCTGCCCGGGCGCAGTGCTTGGCGCGGGCGGCCCTGGCTGACCGGGTGATCCGGGGAGGCCAGGCGGGCCGCTCGACCCGGGGGCGCCCTTCTCTCCGGGTTGTCCTGGCTGAGGGAAGCCGCCGCCTTGGCCGGCCGCGCCCGGTCCGCCGGGAAGACCGGGGGGACCGGGCAGGCCAGGTGTGCCAGGAGGGCCGGCCGCACAGGGCATGCAAGGGGGCGGCGTCATCGGCTGCAGGGTCCGCCCGCAGTCATTCCATGGGTTCCTGGCATGCCAGGGGCACCCGGAAGGCCGTTTCGACCAGGCATCCCGGGACTGCCAGCCGGGCCGGGCGGACCGGGTATGCAACAGCCGTCACAGCTTCCACCGCCGCCTGAGAACAGAGAGAGAGAGAGAGAGAGAGAGAGAGAGAGAGAGAGAGCGAGAAGTAGAAAGCAAGCAGATTCAATCAAACCTCCTAAAACTCCACCGCAGGCGACAGCTCCTCCTCCGGCCATAGCCATTGCTTGGTAGACGCCTCCTCCTCCTAATGTGTCATATCAGAGATATCACCTCGGCTATTCAAAACAGCTTTTTTTTAATTTCCTTTCAGTGAAGTGGAATTTGCACAAGCATCTTCACTCATTGTCAGGAACCCGAAGAATAGCTTCCTCACCTGCCGCTGCGCCCCCGTTCGGAGAGGAGGCGGGGGGTGCGGCGCCGCCTGCTCCGCCGCCATAGCCGCCGCCTGCCGCACCGCCCCCCAGCGCCTGCGCGTACGACGCTTGGCGTGCCGTTCGATTGTGTGCAGTGCTCACTTCACTCCAAGAATCCTCGATCGAGCCTTGAGGAAAATGTTTTGGGAAAGAGAGAGAGAGAGAGAGAGAGAGAGAGAGAGAGAGAGTATGAGAGAGAGGAGATAGCCAGTCGATTTTATGCTGTCATCTGTTTGGATAATAATACGTGATATGGATGCGCACTCTGATCGGCTATGACATTTTGCTATGAACGAGACAAGTGATTCCACATAAGTGATGACGAGAACATGACAAAGAGAATGAACAGTCGTCCCTATCTTTGTCTGAGTCTTTCTATCCTTTCTGTCCTCTCTTCGCTCTCTCTCTCTCTCCCTCTCCCTCTCCTTCTTTCTACTCTCTCGCCTGTTCTCTTCTCCATGTCAAGAATGCTTACAACATGCGCGTGTCGGCTGGCAACTGATAACAGCGTTTGATTGTCGAGATTGCATATCAGACTGGATTTTGGCTACCAAGGGCAAACTGGAAATCATTCTCCATTTTCAAAGACAAAGATCGTGTAACATATGGAGGGAGAGAGAAGAGAAAGGGAGAGAGTCTGAGAGAGAGAGGGAGAGAGACTGGAGAAAGATGGAGAGCGAGCAATTAAGGTGAAAGAGGAGAGGAAAGAAACGACAATTATTTTTAATGCTATGTCCGCGAAATGTAACAAAAAATATACAGTTGACATAGCAGATCATTGAAATGAATCTGTTAACCTTGCAGACCGTGACATCACGATAGACACCACGCTTGATGGTTGCCGCGTAGTGGTAGACCATTGGAAGGGTAGCGCAGATGGCAGCTACTGCGAGGAAGCTGAAGAGAGAGAGAGAGAGAAAGAGAGAAAGAGAGGGAGAGAGAGAGTAAAAACGAATTGGGAGATAAAAGAGATACAGGAAAAGAAAAGCAGCATTCGCAACAGGAAAAGGCAAAGATGAAGAAGCATTACAAGTTGACACCGAAAATTAATGAACATCTCGCTGACAGTAGTCGAAAACGAGAAAGGATGAGTAATATAGCGGAAAGTTAATTATTATTTTACAAACAGATACATTGCGTAGGCTGTAAAGTAGTTGACGCTTGAATAGATACGAAGTGAAATCTGAAGGAGATGGCCACAACGGCAACCACCTTGTAGGCCATGCATCGGATTCGCTCGTCCATCGGAGAGGGCTCCTTGCTCTTCGAAGATCAGGGATCTACGAAACAATCAGTGAGCATCCACCAAACAGCGCATGGACTGATATGTTTGTTTTGCATTTATTTATTTATTATTTGGTCAAAGAGATAGAGAGAGAGATTGAGAGAAAGAGAGAGATTGAAAGAGAGAGCGAGATAGAGGAGAGCTAAGAATGAAGAGAAGTATGCGAGTGCTTATCGTTAGATTCCCCTCATGCTAATTTCGAGAATCTCACGTCGAAGTGTCAACTAAAATCACGAACAAAAGAGAAATTTTTGGAAACATTTTTAAAGCGTTAAAAGAATTTAAGAGGATTTCAGAGCGGATTTTCCCTGCGTGGCATTTAGTTTCCACTAAGCGGATGTTCAGGGGTAGCGAGTGGACGAGTAAGTGTTTGTCTTCTGGCCAGTGGAAGAGCATGAATGAGTGATGCCTCTTCCTTTCCTTGAGATCTGCCTGAGGGAGGGATAAGCATCCTCCGCCCAGACACGTTTTGCACTAGTTACTACTTCAGTGGGCTAACTTGAGCTGTTGCTAGCAAGTCACGAACTGGTTAGCTTGTCCTCTCTTTCTCCTTCTCTCTCCCTCTCTCTCCCTCTGTCTGTCTCTCTCTCTCTCTCTCTCTATCCGTATATGTAATGAAGTCAAATAACATTCTAGAAGACTCTGCCCTCCGTATCTCGTCTCTCGTTGTACAACTGTCTCTATGTTTTCCTGATCTGTCCGGTGATCCACTTTCACTTGCTTTCTCTTTTCCGAAGCCACATATGATAACAGGAGCTGAAGTTTGATCTGGCCTTGTAAAGTAAGAAAAGATTAGCAGCGAATATCATAAAGTTCGTTTTACAAAGTCGTCTTCCTGCAGATAAAGTTGCGTTTTTAACGGTATTTGATATATTAATTAATGAAATAGTGCAAAAAAACTTATAGGAAAGATTACCTAACACACACATTGACATCTCAGCAGACACTGCGAACACTCACTGCTCTATCGTACTACAGTAGTGGATTGTATTCTGTTATAGTTTGTAGTATGCGCTTGTCATACACACCATCATTTCTAACAATGAGAACAATCTTCACTGTTATTAGCATTTTCTGTTCAAACGATGAATTACTTGTAAAATGTGTTAGTATGCCTCTTAAGTTACATTTCACACCTTGCGTCTTGCTAATGTTTCACTTTTTCTTTCGACTGGCTGCTGAAACGAAGAACAACAGCTGAAATGCTTCAGCTGCCGCCAAGACGGAAGAACGCAAATCCGGCGTGTGCCATTGATTGTGCGCTTACTTGGCCTCCGATGTGTTTGCGTTTTCCGCGCCTTTCTCTGCGGCTGCGGTTCTCTTTGCCAATTCCGGTTCTTCCCGTTATAGCTTTCCAATATCCGTAATTTGTCTGGCCAGAATATCGCAAGTCATCTGCATATTTTTCCTGCTGCAATCTTTTCATAAGAATGTCTGTTATATTTGGAAAAGAGGAAGTAGCCTGGAGAGCCTACTCATAATCTTTTGTGTTGGGGTAGCAGTGAGAGTACGCAATCCTGTAATCGGTATTTCCTCAACACATTAGTCATTGTCAAGTTGTCTACGTGGTGCGTAGGGCCTTCCCGTAACTTTCATCTCCGTTTTCGCAGTTTGCTAGATGACAATAATCGATGACATTTGTCCATGTTTGTAAATGTTAAGGATATGCTTATTATTTATAGAACTAACGGCGGAGTCGCTGGAGAAGAGGGCGCGAGATGTTCTCGCCCATTCACTGAATGGCTGGCTGTTTCTGGATTGGTCGTCCAGAAGATCTTCTCCATCCACCTCTCACTCCTCGCCTTCTCCCATGTCCACTTCAACTCCTTCCTCTCGGCCTCCTCAGGCCGCTGCTTGTAATCACTCCAAGTCAGGAGTTTGCTCAGTGTAAGCATTTCATGCTATGGTTCAATTTCCCTGCGAATTGCATTTTTCCTTCGATTTATACTTGATGCTGGTGCTGTTCTATCGTTTAGTGGTCTCAGTAACTGATATTATCTGTTTCGAATAAAAGAACATTAAATATTGAAATGTGTTGAGTTGCGTGCACCTGACGCGCTCCTTCAATCTGCCCCTCTCATCTTCCACTGTCTCTTCCACTCCCGCCAGTGCCAACTCGCCTTGCCTTCCCACCAGAATCACTCATCCCTTCTCCGCTCCCTCCACTTCTTCGACCAGCTCCAACAACACTTCACTTGCTCTTTCGAGGTCTTAAGTGTTATCATAATAAAATAAACAATATTTAACTTCAAGATGTGCTTTGTTTGCGAAGATTGCTGATTACATTCATGTCTTCGTTGAAATATTCTTGCGGAAATAGTTCTATTTGGATCAAAGAGGGCTTCTTCTTCTTATGATTTATAGTAGCTATAATATTTTTCTTGCTTCAGGGGCGCTTCACTGGATGGTACGGTGTCGGCTACAGTATCCTCCTCAACTCCAACGACTACCGTAGTCCCGTTCATTGGCCCCACGATATCTCGCGCCCGATACCTGCCGGTTTCAGCGATTACAACTGCTCTGAATGCGCAGCAATCATCAGCATCCGCAGCTGTCCAGGTTGGAACTGAAATTGAGTTCGGGTGTTTTCAATGTTTAATTCATCGTCGATAAAAGCGCGTTTCCTAAGGTTAATATGCACTTTGAGATTTCTTTGAACGTATGGTAAGCTATTTGAAGAAGTTGTGACATTTAGCATTCTTCACCAGCTGCACCACCGGCCTCTGCAATAACCACTGAACCTCTCTCGATAGATCCCGCCCAAGTAAGTTATTCATATTGTATTCTGTTAAAAAAAAGATTCTGAAGTTTAAATTTAAAGCACAACATTACGGGATTAAATACTTCTTTACTTCTTTCTTGTCATCTGTTATAATTTGTTATGACAGAGGTTTTCTTACGTATTGCAATAGCTTTTGATTTGTGTTCCTCTTGTATCTAATCCATATTAATGCGATGATTTGACCCGAAGAAAATTTAAAGTACAAATTTTAAAACTACCATTACTGTTGTTGCTCCTTGTCATTCTATCACATCTCATACATACCTTTACTCTCGTTTCTCGATCCTCTCCCTCCGTCTCTCGCTCGCTCGCACCATCACTCATACATCCCGTCTCCTCTCGCTGCTCCTTAATCTTAAATCCCGAGTTTTATTCCATTTATCACTAATGGTTATCTAATCGTTCTCTCCGCGAATATATCCTACTTATATCCGCCATTGCCATGACCACGTTTGAACTTTTACAAGAGGACGTTCTACTGGCAATGACAAGAGCTATTATAATGATATTAGTCACAAGACGTTCTTTTTGTACCAAACGTACTGAAGTCACTTTTGCTTTCTAAGTTAGTTGTGCTGCGTTCTTTTATGCTCGCAGCTTATCTGCTTTCGTGGGGGTATAGCTCAGGGGTAGAGCGCTCGCTTTGCATGCGAGAAGTCTGGGGTTCGAATCCCCATACCTCCAAATGTTTTGCCCTTCTTAGTCGCGTTTTTTTTACATCTATTATAGCGGTTTAAAAGCTTTAATTGCAATTATAATATTTCTAAAGGTATTTTAATTATTCACTTATTTGCAGTTGAGTGCTGCGATGACGCGAATGGCCTTGGACGAGAAGGAGGTTATTTCTCCAAGTGCAACAAAAGCAAGGAGTCTCTTGGAGGGAAGACCAAGGAAAGACCGATCTCCTTCTCCGGCTGAAGAAGCGTACACTTCCTTCCAAACACTGAGGGAGAGAGCGCACGATGAATCGTCGAGGAAGGTTGTACATTTTTTCTTCTTCTTTAAGCTTCTTAAACTAAAACTGTCAGTGTATTTTAAAACAGTTTCCTATTCGTGAACTGCTTGAAGTTTGTCCTTCATGAAATCACAAAGCAAAAACCTTCCCCTTGCAGCAACATTCGATTATCTACTTATTGTTCTTTGTGTTACCTTTTTTTTAAATCTTATAATGGGATTACCCTGTAAATATCTTTAAATGTGACTTATCCAGGATAATTGGTGCTATTTTATTGAAGAAGATTAGCCCTTAACGTGTTGAGGTTTCTTCTCCGAACGGCTCGCAGTCTCTGCTGCAACGACTATTCGAATCGGAACTCTGTGACGTGGTCATGACTCTTCACTATCTGCACACGGCCAAGGAAGGAGGGGTCATCTCATATCTCGGTAAGTTGGGGATGCATTTCTGCCTATTACATTTTCGCTCTACAATTCAAAATGAATGGGTAAACTATTAAAAATATGCAATTTGAAATTTTTGGTGGAATGTATTTGTCTTTTCATTTTATCTCTTTATTTTGTTTTACTTTCGCTGTACGTTTCGTTCTTTTTTGTCTGCCTATTGTGTTCTCATTTTAAAGCAAAGCTGTAGTTGCACTGTAAAAAGGAATTGCAGTAGGAAAATAAAGATTGTTATTCAGGCAACAAACTCTTCCAACTTCCGCACTCTTCCGTTGATTTCTTCATTCCTCAGCTCATCAACTTGCTCATCAACTTTGATGCTGTCGCCCAAGTAATCCGTCCTTACATCACTGCAAGGTTTGCGCGAGCAAATTATCGATTACGAGAAAATTCCTAAAATTGTCTAAAACATTTAGAATTTAATATGTCTATGTAGTTCCCCTGGTACAATTATTCTATACAGTGAAAGTTTTTTTTCTTATAGATTCTAGCTTTGGCTTTGGCTAACTGCACTCATTAGTGAACGGGATATCTCTGTCTTGGAGTAATTTTGCAAATATGAACGATGTTATTAGATAGTGTTTCTTCCTTTAGGCTTTCATATTGAAGAATCCCATGCCAAGGTTTTCGTTATGCTTTTGTTTCACGAAATTAATGCCACTGGATGCTAGGTGGGGTCGAAGATTTAGGCCAGGAGAGCAAGGTAGGGAAAGTTTTAAAAAGTCATTGGTTATTGTTATCTCTTTAACACTAATATGTTTCGTTGTTGAATTCTGCAGACGTCGTTCTCCTTTAACTACCGAATTTGGTTTTATCTGTATCTTGCTTGATACGCCACCGTTCCTCTCTCATGGCTTTTTCATTTGCTTCCTTCACGTTTTCTTTCTTTCGGCTTGCCCCTTATTTCGCTAGGGTATTTCGCTTTTTCTTCGTTTCTTTCTAGCACTAGGCCCTTCAAACCAAGATTCCCGCTTTGGTTCCCTCGATTTTTTAAATCGTTATAATACTTATTGACGAATTCGCCAATCCACCGCTTCTACGAAATGCACGTCTTTGTAGATTTGACGTTCTCGAATGGCAGGCGTAGATGCAGTGCATTAGGGTGTCGAATTTCGTTCCCCGCAAGCACGTCATCCGTGAAATCTCTTCCCCGAGCACCTCTAAGGGGATAGTGGCAAATAGATGAGAGATGAAGAACAACAATTGACCGATTTTTGGCGTTGTTTTCTCCAGGAGTATCTGGTTTTGACGGTTTCATAACTGCACAATAATTAAAATGTTTGACATGTTCTCACCTCACTTGATCTCTGACTTTTTTATATTTCAGTTTCTACAACTTATAAGCTATTTCGAATTGTACTAATCCTCGCGTCAGGATCAATGTTCAAGCTGTGAATGGTAATATGCCTGTTCCCTCCAGATGCAAGGAGAGCACCCACTTTGCACTGGACTGCTGTTGGCTCATGGAGGCTTTCGGCCATGAGAGGAGACTTGCTGCTGCCGCGATCAAGGGATCTTTGGTTCGTGGTTTATTTATTTCTTTTTCTCAATATCTGTTTGTCGGAGTTATCTAGTTTGGTCTCTCGTGCGTATCTTTCCTTCTAAATTGAAATAAAATTACTTTATATGAAAATTGAGCAACTTTTTCGAAAGAAGCATCAATAATAATAATATTATTATTCTTATCATTACTATTGTTATCTCTTTTTAAAAAAAAACTAAGGTTTTCCAGAACGACGCCGAGCGCTTCCGAATGGCGATCGTTTCTGACTTTGACCGACCACAAGCAACTTCGTTCTCCTCTTTCTCGTCATCCGCCTCCGTCAGTGACTTTGGAAGGAGATCGAGTGTGGCAGAGAGAGGGGAGCAGCAGCAGGACGAGCAGAGCCAACCGAACACCAAGGGAGGAGAGGCAGGACTGACGGCTGGAGGGCACGTCAGGAGCAGCTCGGATGCAATGTGTCAGTCAGGAAGAACTTTCATCTATTTGCTATTTAAAAGATTGAAGGATGTCTCTAAATAATCTGTGCGTGACAACATGAGCCTATTGCATATTTTAAAAAGATTGTTCTGCATGCGGTGGTTTGCATTGCAGAGGAAATGGGCAGTGTCAGATCACTTAATTAGGAGTGCGTGCTTTTGACTGGATAAGTGAAGTCTTAATCTTATGTATATTCCTCTCTCTCGTTACAAGGCTAGACAACTCATCTTTCTTCACTCTAGCACTTTGATTTTCTTATTCATCCTCGTTCAAGCATTTTACGTTTGACTTGCTAGCGAATTTTTTGGGTGTTTTCATTTATAAGTTTCTCAAGCAGAAGAGTTTTATTTTCACTATTAGTAGCGAGAGTTGTAACAATATGGTCACTTTTTATTGTTGCTGAAGAGTGAAAACTGTAAAATTCTAGAGTTGCGTGGCAAATAGTCGTATACCAAGCAGAGGGTCAGTTGAGAATAGGAAGAAGATGGACAAGAGTAAATGAGGGAGAGAGAGAGAGGAGAGAAAAAAAGAGACTGGGTACGGGATCGAGTGGAAGTTGGTCTTTTCTTAGAACTGGAGTGACTAGCAGGAATTAGGAAGCAGCGTGAAGCGGATAAATGTGAGACTTCTCTCAGTGAATTTAGAATGCAAACGTTAAATTATTTAACCGCTTTCCCGTGTCATTATCCTAGCTACTTGTGTGAATCTTGTTCACACTTGCTTCTTCTTATATGTGAAAGACTTCGATATGTGCTCGTCTCTCTTTCCCTTTCTCTCTGCCTTTGTCTCTCTCCTCTTTCTCTCTCTCTCTCTTTCTTTCTCTTCACACTTCCTGTGTCCATGTTCTTGATTGCTGGCCAGGCTTCTTAATGCCCTTCCGTGGCATTCTCCTTTCTGCTTGCTGCCTCTTCAACTTCTTTCACCCTTTCTTAACCTTCGCCTTGCCAAAAATAAAACTGCGCTGAGAACTTCTAGTCCTTGTGTTGGGAAGCATTCTGCGAATCAACAAAAAGCAAACGAGAAACCTCTTGAACATTGCGGGGAGCTCCGGAATTCGGTGAATAGATTGACATTAGCTTTTTTCATGTTTAGCTTTTTTTGTTGTAAAAGACTTCAGCTCAATGATGTTTTCTTTTTTTTTCTTTTGAATGTTCTCTCCCAGTATTCCACTTTTGAGGAATATATAATGTTAGTTTAAAGGATTATTTTTGTTCACCAATTTAAATAATGTTAGATCGTTTTCCTTTTTCCTATAGGATTGCAGACTCCTCCTTCTCCACTAGGCTGCTTGACGAAAAATATCTAGTCAGACTATAGGCTATTCTGGTATTCTATGATTAATCGTCTAGTATTCTCTCTGTCTTCTATCCTGTACCTACCATTAGTCTTCTAGGTTCGCGACTAATCTCATAGTCTCTGATTTTCCTCACCATCTATTCCTAGCCATATTTTCTTCTTTCTCTGGTCTCTCTCTCTTTCTCTGTCTCACTCACTGCCTTTTCTCTTTCTCTTCCTGTTTCCGTCTATAGTTCCCTATAGCCACGCCTACCAGGGATTTATGGGTAGCCCGGGCTTTCCCTTCTTGGAATATTTGGCGCTCTGCTTCCTCTAGCGTAAGCGTGTCCAGGAAGCCTGCCAGCGATGTTTTCAGCAAAATGTCATCCATTAACTGCCTGCCATGGCTTCCTGAGTGTTTTGTAAAGACGAAGGGGTTACTCCCGAATATTTCGACCAACTAATTGGCCAGGATACAAGTTTGCTGCATTGAACGCGCGTCATTTAATTATTCCATGAGAATATTGGCGGAGTAATCCCCTATGGTTCCATTTGAGTCCAACAAAAAGTTCCTGTTATTGTGCCACGCGTATTTGCAATGCATACGGTTGCCTATCGAATGACAGCATCCCCTGCCTCTGGTTTTGTTTGTTACCTGATATTCTATCTTCAGACTGACCTTTCCTTGTGGTATTCCCAAGTTCGTCCAAGGGGTTTCCCAGAGGAAGGGGAATAAGGGTTGAAAGACATATCGAATTTCTGTCGTTTCTTTTGGAGTTCTATGTTCAGACTGACCTTTCCTTGTGATATTCCCAAGTTCGTCCAAGGGGTTTCCCAGAGGAAGGGGAATAAGGGTTGAAAGACATATCGAATTTCTGTCGTTTCTTTTGGAGTTACTTACTATGCATGTTATATCTAGTTCTCTCCATGAATGTGTGAAGTTTGTTCTCTATTCGATTGGTCAATCTTTCCATTTGTTTGTTTCTTTAGAGTAGTAAATATTGGTGAAGAGAGCGAGAACAGGGAAAATATAGAGAAAGTCTCAAGGATTGCAGTCGTTTAATTTGAACGGCACCCGCGCGTAGGAGAAGGTAGGAAAAGGCGTATACACAACCCCGGCTCTATCTTCACAACAGCCGATTTTGCATTCGAGCGAAGGCATAAATAAGCAAGACGGCGGGAAGGTTTAGTCATATTCAGACGGAGGGGATTTAAGAAACGATTATCTCAGATGCTTGAAGGATGGAAGGGGCAGACAGAGAGGGATAATATAGAGGGTATGGAGAGTGAGAGAGATAGCTAGAGTGAGAGAGAGAGTGATAGCTGGAGACAGAGAGAAGAAAGAAGACTTCCGAGAGAAGAAAGAAGATTTCCGAGAAAAGAAAGAAAATCCGCGCTATACGAGAAACCCCGCCACTAAGAGAAGATCCTCCGAACACGGGTGTTCCTATTCTTTTATGTCTCGAGTTGTTGCATTGAGTTGCTCCCACGCGTATTCTGAACTTTGATTCTCTTCATTTTGCTTCTGTTCACGTAAAAGCAGAAGCTAGAATCGATAATGACTTGAGGAGTCTGCTTATCGCTGAAATAAGATGCACTTGTTAGGCTCGTTTCTTTGGCAAAGCACATTTCCGTCTATATCTCCTTATATGTGGTCTAGCACGACCATTTGGTCTAATTTCATCAGTAGTCAGTAGGAGGCGATAATGAGGGATGAGAGGAAGGGAGAGAGAGACAGAGAAACACACATAGAAAAAATAGAGATCATCTGCTAACCTTTCGGAAGGGAGAAATATAACTATTTGTATGATATTAGTGCTAGCCTTTCATAACGGAGATATTTAACTATTCGTATTTTATTAGACCCTATATAAATAAAATAGATATGCTCAATTAACAGGAGGTTTGTAAGGAGAGCCGTTAATTCTTTTTTTGTTGTTGAAAAAATCCAACTATGCGGGCTGGTGAATACAACTGGCCTAATTGTAAGAAGATCCGTTTAGTTTGAATAGAACCTTGAATTGCATGCTCTATCATGTTTATTTTACCTCCGTGGGTTTGCGATAGTGGTGACGGGCGAAATTATTGTGTTGTTTATTATTCCGCTCTGTGTTTTGCTCGAATTGAGAACCTATTCACAATCCTGTTGAAGGCGGTAAAAAAAATGATGCCGATGTTAGGAGGTAGTGGCGATTATATCTCTTTTTCAAAGTAACGTTTGATATTTGCAGTGTCCAGCATCCAGGAGTGGAACCCCGCGATGTCATCGAACTCTTCTTCCTTCTCTACGACAGCAGCCGGCACCAACGACAGCGGAAGTGGAGGGCTGCGAAGGGTCGAGAGCTCCCTCTCCACCCTGCGCTTTCTCGCACCGGGAGGAACTCTTCCGCATGGTCAGGAGAGAGAGAGAGAGAGAGGAAACGGTGATTTACACTTTTAAATATCAATGTACTTGAATATCATTTCCTTTGTAGGCAACGCCTTTGACAGCGGCTGTATTTGTTTCGATGGAGAAGTGGAGGAAGAAGAAACGAAGGAATGCCAGTGCGGGGTGAGTAATGACTTATTTTGTAAATCTTTCGGGCTCAATTTGTTTACCAGATGCATTGTTTCTGGTTGCCTTTTTTCTTCCAATATTCTCTTTCCTGTCGTTATTTAATGCCAATCACTAACAATAATCATTGGTGTTATGCTAAAGATGGAGAAAGTACAGTAACCCAGAGAGTGATTGCAGACAGAGCGACTTCGAGCTGAGCAGCAGTTCGTGCGTGCTCTCACTGCAATTGGTGAGAGACTCAAACATGCTCGCACCAAGAAGGAGAAGGTCAGCTTTTAATTTATTATTATTTTTGCTTTATTTTAATTTTTTGTTCACCAACGAAAAAAATGTTATTGATATGAATATCTTCCGTTTCGTTGTTCTGAGCTTGAATTGTAAATTGCGATTTGCCAAAGAATTGTGTGAGAGCTAGGATAACCATATTCTTTTGACACCTTTGTTAAACGTGAATAAAAAGTCTGAAAGTTGAGTGATGTTCAGTCATGCCGCCTTGTGTCTGAGTTGCATCTCCTGAATGCTCATCTCCCCGCGCAAGTTTGGATTCCTCTCTATGCTGCCGAGATTGGAGAGCATATCGTACTGCGGATTCCTCCGAATGGAGGATGCGTCCTGAACAGCAAAGACAAGGTTCGCGGTGTGGCTGCCGTGTCTGCTAGAAAGTGTCGTGATTTGTGCTACCCACAAGTCGTGAAAACCACCAATTGGCCTTTGGAACCATTGCAAGATTCCTTTTATCATTCGCGGTCTTGAGATAGAAAGTTTCCTTTGGTATATCTGATAATTATGTTTCACTTCCTTTCCCTCTTTCTCTATCTCTTTCACTCCCTTCCCTCTCTCTCTATTTCTATCTCTTTCGCTCCCTCGCCCTCTCTCGCTTTCTATAAATTCATTTTTCGCCTCAGACACAGTAATGATAGTTGGGCGTTAGAGAAAAGATTAGCTACCATCCTTGATGATAAAACCTCAATGACCAACTTATTCCTCTTTTGGATTCCTTTGTTTCCCAATCAGACACTCCATGTTCCTTGTCAGTGAGTGTTTTACTTTGTTGACAAGACGGGAGTTTTGATAGGCAACGGTAATGGGGTGATTTCAATGTTATCGGTCGGCCTCACTTTGTCTCTCTCTCTCTCTTTCTACTTCACTATATTTCCTATTTTTTCTGCCTTGCTGTGTTTCTTTCTGTCACACTCGCTTTATTGCGTTCATTCCTGTTTCTTTCACTGCCTGTCAGTCTTCTCTCTCTCTCTCTCTCTCTCTCTCTTCTCTCTCTCTCTCTTTCTCTATCTTTCTCTCTCTTTCTCCCTTTCTCTTCTCTCCCTCTCGCTCTTTCTCTCTCTGTCTGTATGTCTGTCTGTCTCTATCTCCCTCCCTCCCTCCCTCCTCCCTCCCTCCCTCCCTCTGTCCACTCATTTTCTGCTGATCCCATCTATTCTCATGTTCTCCCGTGGTTAGTTGTTCGAATGCAAAATTGATAACGTTGTTATCTCATTACTCCTTTCGTCCTTCCTCTTTCACTCTTTCATTATTCCGGTTATTCTTTTTTCCATTGCGTTCTTTTTTCTATTGCGCTTTAATCTTGATTTTTAGTGGAGTTTTTTTTTAAGGCGAACAATCACTGTGATTTTCTCCCAGTTCTCACATGTTGCGTCTGGCGGTTATTATTTGTTGCAACATGCGTACGATGGTATTGTTAAATCAATTTTTGAAAATTTTTCTTATTTCAGGCGCCGTACTGCATATACGTGGAAGTTCAAACGTGCGCGGACGCTCGCCGCGCCCGGCTCCCGCCGCGCTTGTCTGAGGTACTGTGTTTATTATTTTACTTCCGTAGAAATTTTCACATTTTTTCTGCAATTTGCACTAGAAATTATATTATTGAAAACTTATTTAGTATTGATTTAATTTATTAAAATAAAATTTCATTTAGAGCTTGTAGTGAATGCTGGAAATAGTGGTGAGATATAAATAATTGCATATAATTGAGGCGGAAGCAGAGCTGCACGAGAGACTGAACAGCTTGACGCGTGGAACTCCGCAGAACCAGAACGGCTGCTCTTTCAATCGAGGTTCTTTATTATTTGCTTCTTTCAAAGTAATTATGTTTGTTTCCTCTAAGGTAGTAGATTACTTATCATACATTATTGTAGCACACGGTTTGTTGGATATTTTACATTGTTCCGAAGGCGAATATTGTTATAGCTAGAAATATTCGTATGTGAGATTCTTTATTTTAAAATGATTTTAGCAAGAAACCTTAAATTCAATGTTTTATTTTTCAAAGGCGAAAACGCACTCGGGGAGCGAGAACGTTTTCATGGCGAAGATGCACCAGTCGAGGTTTTTATTTTATTCTTATTTTTTTGTTTAGATCATTTCATAACTTTATTTCAGTTTTGCTAAATGTTAGCTAATATAAATGATCACCGATTTTGTAATACTTTCAGTTGAAAATTGAATTCGCGCTCAAAATAATTAGTTGAATTTGAATTGTTTAGTAATTTCGTTCATATTTGTTATCAATTAAAGGTAGCCATCGACGCGGCCGAGACTCTTTCACAACAAAGTTGGAGCAGCAGCAACGAGGAGCAGCAGAGGACAGTGAAGCCAGGAGACATCAGGCGGAGACTCAGGGAACTACTGGACAAGCCAAGGAGACAGGTACAATGAGAAGGCATATGGAGAGAAAGAAGCGGCACAGCTAGGTAAAGAGAGGCAGATGAAAGAATGAAAGAGAGCGAGAGAGATAGAGAGAGAGAGAGATAGAGAGAGAGAGAGAAAGCTACTTTGAGATGCGAAACCTGCCCGATGACCCATCCGCCCACGCCATGAGTGAACCCTGGGAAGAAAAGCGAGAAAGGTTCGAATGCTCTTTGAGTCGTACGCATCATTTTTTTCTGTTTCTTTGTTATATTTCTTTATTATGTAAGTGGTTCTTAAAAGTATTTTATTGATGAACAAAATTAATAGAGTAATATATCGGGATAATAACTGAGCGATGGAGTGGGAAGATTGGCATTCGCAGGCTGCGCGTCTCCTCTCCCTACGGCCGCCTTCCCGGCTGGCAGCTGTTGCCCGTGATAGTCAAGACGGGCGATGATCTCAGACAGGAACTCCTCGCATACCAACTACTCAAGACACTCGAGGTTGGTATGGGAGGGCACTCCTCTCCAGCAGAGAACTTCCACGGAAAACAGGACTATGGAAAACACTGCTGAGGCTCACCATATGTTCTAAAAAGAGAAGATATTTTAGATCAAGGCTCTTTTGTAGTTTTCATTTTCTCTCTATTGCCCTTCCTTTTTCTCTCTCTCCTCTCTGTCTCTCTCTCTCCTCTTTACAGCGTATCTGGAGTGAGGAGGGAGTGCCTCTGTGGCTGCGTCCATACAAGATCATCGTTCTCTCCCATGACTCTGGCATGATTGAGCCGATCGTCGATGCCTGTTCCCTGCACCAGGTCTAGATTATTATTTCTGAATGCAGAGGAATATGAAAGTAGAAGAAAAAGCTTAATCATTAGCTAAGCCTTTATTTACCTCTAATGTTATACCAAGTTTCCAATAAGAATGTAAACGAATGGTTGAAATGTTTGGTTCCAGATCAAGCGGAACCAAACACACGTCTTCCAAGAGGAGGGCAGGACGGATACTGCTCCCTCTCTGCTCACTCACTTCATCGACTACTTCGGACACATCCACTCGGAGACCTTTCTCAAGGCACAGGTCAGTAGGGGAAGAAGCTGGTAGATTAGAACATTGACACAATTATGCACCAGCCGAGGTATTCTGTGGTGCGCGAAAGCATAATTCAAGGCATTTCGAGAGAGTAGTTTATTCTCTTTGTGTCTCGAGAAGTAGACATAACAGTAGGTATTCTCTACTTTGCTAACCGTCTTTCTCTCTCTCTTTCTCTCTCTCTCTCTCTTCCCCTCTCTCTCTCTCTCTATCTCTCTCTCTCTCTCTCTCTCTCTCTCTCTCTCTCTTATGTGATTGCAGGACAATCTCGTGCGCAGTGCAGCCGCGTACTCATTGGCTTGCTATTTCTTGCAGGTCAAAGATAGGTTCGTACTCCATCAATAGAAATACTGAGTAATTGGTTAAATGAACCCCTTGAGGCACAACGGGAATATTCTGGTGGATGCAGAGGGCCATCTCATTCACATCGACTTCGGATTCATTCTCTCTGCTTCTCCCCGAAATCTCGGCTTCGAGACTTCGCCATTCAA
Source organism: Allodiplogaster sudhausi (assembly GCA_945643635.1). Taxonomy (NCBI): domain Eukaryota; kingdom Metazoa; phylum Nematoda; class Chromadorea; order Rhabditida; family Diplogasteridae; genus Allodiplogaster; species Allodiplogaster sudhausi. The sequence continues at coordinate 582,811 of CALZFC010000262.1, read as the reverse complement.
GGTACAAGGAAGATTCACTCTCATCATTTTCAGTGAATTATTTTTTTTTTCTCTCAATAATATGAACTTCTTGAATATTAGTTAGCTGCTGTATTTTTTCAATTAAAAAAAAGCGTCCGAAGAAACCGAATCAGTGGTGTATCCTTTAATTTACTAACTCAAGCTTTTCAAAAGCACATTTGTGATAAATTGGAGGAAAAAGAAGCTAAATTACTGTTCTTTTCGTTCCTTATTAAAACAAATATAAATTCGTCAAATGTCTGATAAAACAATTTGAATCCTGAAATGGATCTCATTTCAGTTGACTTCTGAGATCGTGGATGTGATGGGAGGGACTTCATCGGACTTCTTCAGTTACTTCAAGATTCTCATGCTGCAGGGAATGCTCGCAGCTAGGAAACATCTTAACAGAATCATGAACATTGTCGAGATTATGATTCATGGTTTGTTTCTTGGCTTTCGCTAATTGATCCTGCGTTAGTTACTAGAATAATCAGTGTCTTCCTCAAGATTCTGATGAACACATGCCCATGTTGAGGAATGTTACATGATGTTGAAGAATACTTCTATTCTCTATGTAATAAAGGAGCCCTTCATAGGCTCTCCCCTCGCGTGCTTTCGTGGTGGCTCTGCATCACTGAAGGCAATGCGCAGCCGCTTCCACCTCAACTACACCGAGGCACAGCTTCAGGTATTTTCTGTTCTTTTCAAAAAATATATTTTCTCATAAAAAAATATTGCATTTTTAAGATGCTTCTGAATTTTATCTTAAATTATGTGCCACTTTCTTTTTCTTTCCATTTATCTCCGGATCTCTCTCTTTCTTATCCGTCTCAGTTCTCGCCTCTCTCACCTCTTTCAGGCCCAAATTGATCAGATGGTGGAGTACAGCAGAGACTCGCTAACAACGCGTCTCTACGACCAATACCAGTACTACTCCAACGGGATACTGTAGTTGTGAGTTCAACGGTGTCGAAAGCCGATTCAACGGAGCACTCCTCTGATCTTATTCTGCTTTCGCCAACTCTACCGTAGTCTTTTGCAATTGCTAACTCTTCTTGTACATGTAAATTAGGTGAATATTTGCCAATTGTGCTTTAGAATATGTAGGCAGAAATGGATTTAGATGACTTTTCTATCGTTAATTCATGCTTCCTCCTTTGCTGTTGTTTTCCTGTCTACTCGCCAATTGTGTGTGTTCTTTGTTCTATGCGTGTTGAAGAGTTCATTATTTTCTTTTCTTTTCATTTCTACTCGAGTATGGGTGCTAGATAGTCTAGAGGTTGTAAGAGAGTTATCAAAGTATATTCGACCCTTCTGTGATATCTGCTTGCGATATATTGATTGCGCTTTTCTTGTTCCTAGTGACAACCTGAGTGAAACAGGTCGAATCGATGTTATGGGGAGTTGCCATTGTTCCCTTGCTGTGGTTGCTTAAGCTGGTAGTTAACATCCTAGAGATCTGAGAGAATATAATTAAAGTTCAGTAAGAACCCTTAAATTTCTTTCAATATGTTAAGGTTTTTCTTTAAGAATAGTTTTTCTTTTGCTGAATGCTGACCCTCGAATGCAAGGAACAACACTGACAACAATTTCATGTGATGCTTTAATCAGTCGATAATCGATCAGTGTTTATCCGCGAATGTTTGTATTCGTTTCCTTGTAGGCGGGCACGCAAGCCTGAGAAGTAAAAGCTGCACTCGATTCCTCTCGTACTCTTTTTCTTGCTTTGTGATTACTGAGCTGCTCCTTTCTCCGCTGCTTTCTCGAATACGTCGTTGCCAACAGACACTTCCCTTTCAAAGATATCACAATTCGCGGTTGGGTCCATTCTTTTCGCTATCAGTCATATAATTGGTGGATGTAAGGTTTAGCGTAACTCTTGTTCTTATTTGTGAACAAATATTATGATTAAGGGTTCAGTGTTACCGATGTTTATGCAGTCATCAAAATGATAAAAGATCTTGGATTATTGTTGATTCAGTAATTGTCCGTAAAAAAACCGTTGCAAGAGGAATTTTGAAGAAACTGGGTGTACTCTATGACCTAGTCATGACACAATTGACTAAAGTATTGACAAACTTGAGTATGGTTTGCGGCCCGGCCCGTGCCTACGCCATGCGCATGCGCGGAAGCCCATGGAAAAAATGATGGTGCATTCCGTTTTCCTTGTGCGTTACTGCCAGTTCTATTCATTTGCTTTATCCGTTGCTCCGTTTTCATTGTTTCGCTGTTCCTTGTGAGTGAACTGCGTGCCCGCTGAATATCTGGATTGCTGAAGTTACCGCCAATTCCTTTCGAATGCAGGCCGTCAAATGTCGGGAATCCGAGTGATTCTCGAGCATCTACTCTTCTCAGATCATCGCCCGGTAACTGCGCTTACCTTGGCACGCCATGCGGGATGCGACACTGGCGACGCCCTCAAGTTAGCATTAAAAAGTATACTTCATTCTGATATTCATCCTATATTTAAACTAGCTGTTGTTCCCTTAAGTGATGCCCAGTTCTATAGCAGCGCTGTAGATTAGCAGAAGAGTGGAAAGAGTACTGATATTTCGTTCAAAGAATGAGAATGTATAACTAGAAAAGACATCTTCATTTGGAGTTTTCATATTCTTAAGGGAGATGGAAACTTTCTACTCGGAGAAGCAGAAGAGTAGCAAAAAGCTGCATGCATTCTACATGATGAGCGGAGTTCGCAGCGCTGGCGACGGTAGAAATTCCACCTTTTATTGGTTTGTAGCTGTTAGAGTGATCAATGTTGTGTCTTTCGGTTAATGGAAGGAAAACGCAATGTATTTGAAAGTCTCTTCGATCTTCTGTTTACGAGAGATGCTTTGTGAAGTGCGCATTCCTTCAATTCCTCCATTTTTATTCTCCAGTATATACTGATGGGTATGTGAACTGGCGCAATCCCTGTTTGTGAGTTCACATCAAATGCCATTAACTGCCAGCATCTTCTGGGAAGCCGCGACGCGCGGCAACTCTGCTGGTACGCGACGCGGACGCAGCCTTGCAACGCGCTGAATTCGAAGCGGGGGCAGTGGACGAGACTCTCTTTGCACTCCACACGCAGGAAGTTGAGGTAGGAAGGGGCTTGTGAGCAGTGCTCTCAATTGTAAGGTGCATGCGTATGGGGAGGGTGGCTACATTCCTTACACTTCGGACACTGGCCTCTTCAATACCCCCTTACTGAGTATCTTGAAATGCTAATCAGTCAACAAAGTGAGATGAAATCAGAACAAATGTGAAAAAAGATATATTAAGTTCAATTCTCGAAGAACTTTGAAGAGAAGTACGGTAGTGATTCGTGAGATGTTTTGAATGTATAACTCATCTTTTGCTCACATGACTTGCTCCCGTTTCAGGATCTCTACACTCTTCTTCTCTCTGATCGACTGGAAGAGGAGCAGTTCTTGAAAGGTTTCATTCTTTTCTTGCATTTCCTACTGTTGACCTGATTTTTTTTGTATTTCTATATTTTGTCAAGGAATTGAATGAACTATTCAATATGAGATGCTGACAGATACCTCTAGTGGTTGAAAATGTTGTTAAGGGAACGGGGTTCCTTATTGTTAGAAGTATCATATTGCCGAACCTTTATTACATTACGGAAATTTAGGACCAGTTATTTATCCATCCTTTTGCAAGGGGATGCTGCCATACATACTCGAAAGTTTGGTTGGTAGAGAGATTGTCTATTGAAGATTACATCCATGGTATGCTCGTTTTATTAATGGCTCTTGAACTGGATTTACTTATGCCTTTTAGGTTCTTTTTGCTACTAAATGTTTTCTCTCGAACAAAATTAATATATGTTCACTTATTTTACTACTGTTGGCTGCTTAACTAAGCGACAGTATAATGTCAACAAAATAATAGTAAAATATGATCCTGCCCATTAAAATATGCATCTTGGTAGATGACTGGCGCCGTGGCACAATCGCGTGCACGAAGAGTATGGAGAAGAGAGGAGAAAGGATTCAGAAGGAGAAGAACGAGCAGGAGATGAAGAAGGGAGAGAAAGTCAAGGAGGCGGTGGACGAGAAGAAGAACAAGGTCAGTTCTCCCTTCATCTTATTCTCTCTCTCCCCCCTCTGTATCTCTCCTCTCTCTCTCTCTCTCTCTGTCTCTCTCTCTCTCTCTCTTTCTCTACTTCTCTACTTCTCTCCTCTCTCTGTCTCTCTCTCGCTCTCTCTCTCTCTATTTTTAATCTGTCTGCATTCCCTCCACACAACTGCACTTAATAATTCTTTCATCTTAGGACGTTACTACTTCCAAAGGTATTTATTTATTGCCCCATTTAGAATTCAGGAACAAATATTAAAGAAAATTATTATGAAAATAATTTTCCACATGATTCATTATTATTTCTTTAGCCGCTGATGGCTTCCAAGAATCAGCCTCAGCTGAATCTTAGCAAACTGCTGACTAAGCCCGCCTCTACCAAGAAGGAAACACCCAAGAAGGTTTCATATTCACTTATTTACGCCTTCATCTAACCATAAGTCTCGTCTATTGTTTACGCATTTGTGTTAATTTATGTTCTGATTTTGCTAAACGCTTGATTTCATCGTTAATTTTTTTTTAAGAAATCGCCTGTAAGACCAGAGAAAAGCCCCTCAGTAAACAGCGACAAGGGAGAGGATTCCAATTCGCCGGTCCTGAACAGAAAGTAAGTCAAGATAACTTAATGGGATACTGTAGTTTTCACCAGCAAACCGGGTAGGTATAAAATAGACCGATTTATGTATTGTCGTCATTTAGCTCTTTTTTTTATTTGATGAGGAGATAGCCTAGTTTTGTAGGGGGAAAAGCGCATTGTAGTTATTTCAATTTTTCCTTTTAGGAGACAACGGAAGATTGTTGTGGATGAAGAAGAAGAGAATGAGAAAGAGACGAGGGAGTCCCCGCCAGCGAAGAAGGCAGAGACAAAGGGAAGAGGAGCAACCAAGACAAGAGCAAAGGACGCTGACAAGAAGAGACCAGCAGCCAGCAGAATCGGAGAGGATGGCAAGGAATTCTTTCTTTATTACTATCTACAAACTTCATACTAACTTCTTCTTTAAATGTATCAGAATAAACAATTGCCATAGTCACTTCTTTTCAGAAGATGATCTCTTCGACAACGCCGACGAGAGTCCAGAGAAGGTTTCGCTTCACTTTTAAACAGAAGCGCAATAATTTTTTTAGAGAGAACAAAATAAATATTTATAATCGAACATTTTGCATAAAAAGAATGTAACCGTTGTCTCGGTTAGCCTCCTCATTCTTTGATTCTCTTCATTCTTTGAGCGGAATGACGAAATGGAAGAAGAGCCCTCGGCGAGCTCTTCAAGCGGCCGAAAATCGGCTGCTGGAAAGGGAAAGAAGGCCAAGGCCGCAGAGCCAACCTTCGCCGTTCCTCTCAGAAGATCGCGTAAGCTGGCGAGAAGCTTTTATTTTTAGCATTTCAATTCGTATGTTTATTTCTTTGGTTACAAGGATATCGGCACATCATGAAAATACATAGGCAGTTATTATGAAATTCTAAGAAAGAAAAACCGTCCTTTCAGCTCGTAAACACAAGACCCCACCACCTGGCCCGGTCAAGAAGGTAGTAATGGAGGAGACTACTTACACGGATGAAGACGGATTCTTGGGTAGGGTTATTTACTTTTTTAACAGCGAGTTTTAAACATACTATTGTATCTAGCGTTGCTATAAATAATTTTTAAACACAGCACTTTGGAGGGGATTCCTGTGTATTCCGGGAGAAGTTGAATACATTTTTGTTCAGTAACGAAAGTGATGCCAGTGGAGAAGGAGATTTCCGTGGCTGAACAGAAGAAGGAGAAAGAGACGCGGCCGCTGCAGCCATCCAAGCAACTTGGAACTACTTTGATGGCATCGAAGGTGAGCGAGAGAGAGAGAAAGAGGGCGAGAGAGAGAGAGAGCGAGAGAGCTAGAAAGAGAGATAGAGACTGAGAAGTTAGAAGGGAACGAAAGCATGAAGAAACAAATGAGAGAGAGAGAAGAGTGAGAGGATAAGGGTGAAGAGACAACGAGCTCTAGAGTACATTCATTCTTCTATTTGCAGGGCGCCAAGGCTGCTCCGAAAAATCAGAGCAAAATTTCCAGCTTTTTCAAGAAGACGTAGTTAAAGTTTATGTTCTTTTGGTAAAGTGATTCCTGTTCCATCATAGCTTCCACTCGGCTGTTGCGCTTGATTGTGTGAGAAAAGTAATTCGAGAGTTCTCACACTTTTTGAATTTCTGTCTTTTTATCGGGCACTGTAAGCCACTTCGTTAAGGCAAGTACAGTATGTTAGGCGCGAATTAAATGCTTTCTTTCATTTTATCACCACTACCCTTTTTGTGTTGCTTTACGTTCCATATTACTGTTACCTCTGTTAATCCGCCACAATTTCTTTTTTTTGACGCAATCGGCTGTCCTTTATAAAGGTCAATTTTTCCCACCGTGAATTTATGGACATTCTTACAGAACACTCACTACCAATAGAAAGGGATACATGTGATGTGATCCAGGTCGAATAATTATTAGGGGGAAGTTACTGAGAAAGGGAAGCTCGTGGATTCGTCTACATTTGGAGGCCTAAAGACACTTTTATCATACAGAAATAGACCAAAACAATTCAAAGACAGCGCATTCTTTTTACTCCAATACCACCGAAACCGTCATGCATCCCGATGTCTACTGTAATATAGGGAAGGAAACAACTGAGCACCAAATCGGAAGTATAGTAGTAGAAACTGAGATCAGTAGAAATAAGAAGTCCGAGAGGACAGAGCGAGCCAGAGAGAGGGAAGAGAGAGAAAGCGGGGGGGGGGGTGAAAAGGGAGAGAGAGAGAGTATAGTTAAAGAATGGATGAGATCAGACACCGCAGACCTAACAACAAGATCACTGATCATGCAGTTCGCTACCCTCCGCAGGTTGTCGCTGCAGTTTGGTGCTCCAGGCGCTCTTTCTTCCTCGGCGTCGGAACCTATGCGGAAAAGATTTCTCATCTACGTCTCTAATTAAATCTCCTTGTTTTAAAACATAAAATGAAATAAACATTTCCTTTGAACCGTCGACCAAAAAAACATGCCAATATTTCGGGATAAATTAGGCAAGAAATTCTTCCACGACTAAACAAACAAAAAATTGGATTAAAAACATAGTAAATTCCGAGGGAAGGATTAACTTGTTGGGAGAGTTGTTTCCGCTGGACACCGCGGCTGACCCCTCTTGTATTCGTTGCAGCGGAGAGGCGGGCGAGGCTGGAGAGCCCAGAATCATGGCTTCAATCGGCAGAGAAGCCACTCGCTTGGCTGGAAAGCAAATAGTACTCCTTCGTACAGTTCGCTCCCTGCATATCCCAAAATCGTATTTAAAAAAGATTTTTTTTTCTTGCTGGCGACAAATCACAGTAATCTTCTCTAAACCACGTTGCAAAAACAACTCGCCAATAATGTGGATTAATGCTCTTAAATTTGGAACAGAAAAATTGTTTCGTCATTTTTCAGCAAGGGTTGGTCACTTTAGCAACTGATATGTACTTGAATTTAGCAGATGCATTTTAGAAACCATGAGGAAGAGTAGTAGTTCAAACCAAAGTAAAGAAACCCAATAAGACCGAATTTTACATAATTTTAAATTTTACATAAAATTAAAGTGAAATTATCTCGCACCGAGTGGCTTCCTATGCTAGTCAAAGAATTGAAGTTCTAGATCTCAAAGTGACGTCATGGCAACGCACCTGAACCAAGATTCGGTGAACAATGGACGGGCGGTCCTCGATGGGAGAGATCTCGGAGAAGCTGGAATGAATACGGGTCACTCAGGGGAGGCGGAGCTTGATTGGCGTCATCCTGGAGGGGCAGAGCCTGACTGTTCTCGGCTTTGTTTGAAGTGTCATCCTGGAGGGGCGGAGCCTGACTGTTCTCGGCCTTCTTTGAAGTGTCATCCTGGAGGGGCGGAGCTTGGTTGACGTCGCGAGGGAACGAATGCCAGGTAAGGCGTGGGTTACGCACATTGCTTCTTGAAACCCTTCGGAAGTCTCCCACACCCACTTTTGGCGGCCTCGCGGACCAGCCATTCGTTCGATGACTGCCATGCTGAAGGTACGGAGTCTGCAGGGTGAAGGGCGGGGCTAGGTTGGAGCAATCCCTGAGAGGCTGGGACGGAATGATCGGCAGGACTGGACCGATGATAGGCTGGAGGGGCGGAGTTGTGCCTTCTTGGAGAGTAGTCACTCCATTACTGCTGCTCTGAGCATGACCGACACTGCGTCGGAGGGGCGGAGCTTCACTGAAGCTTCGTCGAAAAGGCGGGGCCAGAGGGGGCGGGGCAAAGAAGAAAGGGCCATGGAGAGGCGGGGACCGGAGGGGCGGGACAGGGACTCTTGCAAGGTCGTCCTCGCTGAGATTGTAGGTGCGCATGGTGGTGAGTCTGCAATAACGGAGCATCTCATCCACGGAGACGCCCTTCAGATCGGCCAGCTTGAATGCCACGGCAACTGCTGAAAAGGGAGGAGCAAATAGACAGGATGACAGAAAAATCTTCTTTACATTTTCATTTGAACATAAATAAAGCATTTAGTCCTATTAGCCATATAGCTCACATGTTCCGTATTGCTTGCTCCAAGATAATTTAAAAAAAATCCCTTTTGATCCTGATTTAAAAAAAAGAGAAAATGAAGACAGCCTGCTCACCAAGCCCAGGATGGCTATCCTTGCTGGAGTAGCGGTCTGCCACCTACAAATGTATCAAGATTACAATCACAAAGTTAAAATTGAACTTGAAGATAAAAAAGCGAAAATTCTCTCAAGAGAGAGAGAGAGAGAGAGAGGGGGGGGGGGAGGGAGGGAGAGAGAGAGAGACAAAACTGACCGTTTTTGGCTTGAAGAAAGGCGCATCGGTCTCTAGCATCATCCTATCCGCGGGGATAAGTCGAATAGCCTCGTCGACTTCTTCAGAGCAGAAGAGAATGCCAGGAGTGAAGCCTGCAGAGAAACTCATTTATTTACTCGTGAGCCAATAAAAACACACTCCATACTTCACTTTATACACTTTAGCAACAGGGAAAATGCACATTTTGAGTAAAAAGGATCTAAAGATGAAGCCTAGCGATAAGACAAGCGGTGGTTTTTCTTACCAAAAGCGCAATGACGTAGCTTGAGCCATTTCCTCGCAGACTCGGGCCCCTCGAGAAAGCAGTGCTTGTGGATTGGATGCATTGGATACTGAAAAGAGAAAGTCAATCTAGTTTTTTTTTATTGAAATGCTATTTTCCTGATAACAAATAAACCAAATTTGCTCTATGAATATTTTTTCTTTTTTTATTACTTCTAAAGACGACAACGAAGATGAATTAAATGGGAAGTGCCATCAATATTCCTTAACACGTTTTGCTTAATGTATAAAAAAAACGCTGCTTCAACCATCCTGCTTCACAAAGTTATTAGATATCTGATCTACTGTTGACTGGCATGGCATGGTTTTAAACTCGAACAGAATGATGAAAGAAACCTTCATGAGCGCCTGGAGAACATCATCTTCAGGATTTCCATTCTGGCCTCCTCGGCAGTGGATGATGAGTGGAAGATTCTTCTCCACCGCAACTTCGACCTGCATCTCGAAGACTTCGAGTTGCTTCTTGAGGGTTTCCTTGCTGTTCCTAAAAATTACAAAAGAAAAAAACATCATTTCAAATTGAACAGGTCAAGTCTAGCACATGACAGCATTGTATCCCAACATCCCCGGCATTATTTTTAACAGTAGCCTCTCCTTTCCATATTTTTTTTATATTTGTAACTCTCTGGGGTGGCCGTTTGGAACCTCCAGCCCATGTTCAGATGTAGACACTGCTTCAGCATTAATTTCAAAATTCAAAACTAAAAACGAATTTCTTGGCTTGTGAAGAATAATTAAAGAATATTTTTTTTGAAAAAGAAAGTGAAAGCCACGAAAATGTCTTATTCTCTGACCTTGCCAAGTCAACGCCGCACTCGCCAATGGCCACGCATCTATAACGAGAGTTGGTCACCCCCATCAGCAGCTGCTTTCTCAGCTCATCCACTTCAAATTCAGCCGAGTGGTTCGGGTGGCAGCCGTAGGAAGCCCCAGCAATGAATCGGTCCTGCAAGGCATGCCCACTTTAGCTCTGCCCCCAGTAATGTTTAGCAAACCTTTACATATCGTAATTTACATAAACTTTATAACATGAAGCTTTAAATTCCTTTTCTTCATAACTGAAAAAAAACAAGTTAAAAGAAAAAAAATAACAAAACCAACGCTAAGAATAGTTTGAATCCATCCGTCGTCCTTGTCCCATCTCCCGGGGTACACGAAATTCGCGATGCATCCTCGAAATGTCCTGGGTGCAGTGCCCTTGAAGTGACTGAAGAGCTCCAAGATTCTGAAGAAAAAAGGTACTGTCCATTTCACAGACCAACCCTGACTTTGGCCCTCCCCGAAGCACAACAGCAAACGATGTTTTTGAGTAACATTAAGGTAGAAACAGCAAACCCACCCTGGTTTCCGGGCCCAATACCTCCTTCCGCATCCTAATTCTCAGGGTCCTCTACAGTGGCTTTTATACCCTAACGAAAAGTATTGACAAGGAAAATGGCACTCGGTCACGTTGAATCTAATCTAATCCACACTTGACATTCTTTCATTAACTTCCTATAACAATCTTTTTGTTCCCTTTCGTTAACTGACGTGGAGAATGTAAGCCTGGTACGCAGAGTGTCCAAATGGCAATGCGAGTCTAAGAACCATTCGGAATGACCGCTCATCATCTAAACAATTCAACCCCTAAGAAGAACTAGGCATCAACAAAGAAGGAAACGAGGAATGACGAGACACTTTAGGAGTAGCATATTAGTAACAATTCCAGCCGACTCAAGAATCCTCCAACCTGCTCAAACGAGAGCTCGAACATCCTCTTCTTGGTTCTCTCTTCCATGAGCAGGTTAGGAAAAACTGAAAAGAGAACTCTTTGTAAAAAGTAGGGAAATCGAAAAAGCCGCTCAAAAAATCAAGAGAAATGTCACAAGAACAAGTGTATGCATGCTCGCTCTCGTGGTGTCTTATTCAAAATGAATCCCCTCTGAACTTGAAAAGAACAGTATGCACACTAAAAGTTCCCAACCTCGTGTTTATAATTTCTTCATCGTTTTTATTCTTTCTCTCTGCTTGTCTTTATCGTGTACAATCCCATATTCATAATCTCTCGAAATCAAATATGTTCTTCTTTATCTTCTTTCATAGCTGTTTCCACTCCTTTTATTAATTTATTTCCTCGCATTGCTTTCTGCTTCTGCAATGAAAATATGCCCTCTGATCTTTATGTTAGGGAGTTGACCAGGACGGGAGGAGGGAGTCAGGGGTGGAGGGAAGAAGAGGACTCTGCGAGCGAATCAGCTGGCCATGGGGGCAGGGCGCGAGATCTGGAAAGATTTAGATTACAAAGCAAGCAATTTACTTGGTTACAGTAACCCCAAGAGAGTAGTTGCTCTACCGAACCTCAGTCTCCGAGATCGCGGCCGCGGTGCGGAGGTCAACCTCCGAGATGACGCGGGCAGTAGGCATCTGTCGAAAAAAGTACATTTTAATTCATTTCGGTTTTTAAATTCTTTTATTGGTTACTAATTTAACGTCGTCATTAATTCGTGTCATTTGTATCCAAAAATAAGTAGCCGGCCCGGCCAGAGATGACTGCCGCCGTGTTCGTGCTCTTGCTGCTGCGAGCGTCAGTGAGAGAGGGAAGAGCAGCGAGGTCAGCGCGAGACTCGGCCGAGAGGGCGCGCTGGTTCAGGACCTATGAAGAGAATCCCACTTTAACTTGTTCTCGTAACCTTGTAATTTAAATTAGCGAAATAACTAAACTTAAAATACTATTTTCGAACCTGGTCGGAGATGATAGACGCCGTGGTGGTGCTGGAGAAGGGGCGCACCTCAAACATCGCATCGTTAGCCGAGTCACTGCTGTTGCGCGTCTAATGAAAAATATACGTTATTTGCTATTTGTTTATGTTTGTTTACATTAGTTATTCTTAACTCACAAAATGACTACAGGACGTACCCCGGCAAAGTAGTCGGCCGTGAACAGGTTCGGGATGGCCGCGATGTCGTAGATGCTCTCGGAAGAGCGGGCGTTCTTGTTCAGCGTCTGAAGAGTGAACTTGAGAGTGATGATTGGGTGATAGGAGAGAAGGATCCCAGCTTAAGAGCTCGGGCAAGGCATATAAAGCGCCTCTTCTGGCCTCGTTCTGCGGCGCGACGGGCTCAGAGCCACGCACGAACGAGAGGTCGTAGGCAGAGTCGACGGAAGACGCAATCTGAGAAAGAGAGGAGGGAGAGATCAGACTAACGGAAAGAAATGAGAATGAGGGTGAGAGGGAGAAAGGGAGAGAAAGAGGACGACGAGGGAAGCGAAGGCAACAAAACTTGGGATTTGGAAGGAGTTAGAGAGCAAAGAAAAAAGGGGAGAGGGATAGAAGAGAGATCTAAGGTAACAGAGAAATCTTCCAAGGTAGCCAGAGATGGCTAAGAGGAAACGACCTGTTGCTGAAGGTCGCTGTTGCCCTGAAATAAAGAATTATAATAAAGATACAACCGACTCAAAGATATTATCCTTTGGAAGATGCATTGAGTAGCTGGACGAACTCATTTGAATTGAGCAGGAATTACTGAATTTTCAGTGAGAATTATTCCATAGATTCTTCAGACCTGCTTGGTTTCTCCAATCGATGGCAGAGCTGCGGGGTCTGCGATGGACTCCGCACGCAGAAGACGCTTGTTCATTGTCTGCAAGCAATTCTCGATTGGTTTGCTAGGTCGAACTTTCCATTTTCTTGATCTTTTTCAATTTTTTTGTAGTATTTTCCTATTGGGATGCGACAATAATTTTTTCAAAATAAAATAATGGAGAAGCCTCGGGGGTGTCAGTCTCCTGAAAAGCAAGAACACAATAACTCAAGCAGGTTGGCATATTTGGTCAAGACGAAGATTGACCTGACGTGCGTAGACGCGCTGGTACGGGTTCTCCTGGTCGCACATGGAACCAACTAAAATTAAAACATTTGTACATTTGTCTTGATTTGTGGGTGGGAAATAAATGTCGATAAAAAGGTGAAAAAGGTGTAGGCAATCGGGGTCAGGGGAAAATCAAGAGCAAAGCGAAGAGCCGACCGTTTAGAGAGAAGTGTTGAATGAAGAGTGAAGACCATCGGATTAAAAGGCGGATTAATAGGGCGGAGAAAATTTTCATTTTTTTTAAATGAATAAAATTAACCTTTGCACTTGCTAAAAGTGAATTTCTAAGGAGTTCTCATGTGCTGCAAGTTCTCACGAAATAGTACGCTAGTCATGTTGCACATTTCTAACAAATGAAAGGAAACTGTCCTAAATATGTATATCGAAAATAGCATGCAATAATGGCTTGTTCGAGTTGGAAAACACAATAGAAATGTGCGCTCAGCCATTTTTTAACTGGCAATGCTCATCAAGCAAAGATGTCTATTTAAGTCCTTTACTTATACTCCTTCAATTCAGAAGGCGCTGCTCCTTTCTCTCCTCATCCGCCGTGGCTTCCCTTTCTGTCGTGCTTCATCCTCAGAAAACTTCGTCTCAGAATTGTCAAGGAGGTCCATCTGAATTCTGCCCTTTCGGCTTTATGATTTTTCTGGCTCACAATCAGTATTAATGTTCTCATTATTTCTTAGATGTTAGAAGAAAGCTGAAATGTTCAGTGAATCTCCTTCAAATACACACCCTGTTAGTACACGATGTCAGGACGACTTGAATTACTTCGAATCGTATTTCTTTTCTTTTCTTTCCCCATTCATCATTCCTTCCATCCTTGTTTCGATATAAAGGGAGTACGTTTCGAAAGCTTCAGTCTCATTGCAGATTCAAGAAATCAATAGTCGGATTTATTAAAATACGAAGAAATTACATGTATTCTCTTATTGTTTTTTTTTAAAAGTATGTTGAATTGAAAAGGAAACCTCAAAAATAATTTTGTAAGGGTAGTTGTGTATGTAAAAGAATGAAGACTTTTAAGAATTTAAATTACAAAAACCATATATATTTAAATAACATTTAGCAAAAATGAAATAATGTTAGTGTAGACCAATATGTATGTATGTATGTATGTTTGTATGTATGTATGTACATCTCTTCCACATGTAAGAACAAGGAGTACATTTTATGATTTGAGCATATGAACCAGAGTATAGTATTTCCTTTTATCAAGCGAGGTCAAATGATAAGTTCATTGGGAATAGCAATCTCATCTTCCACGAAGAAACAGTTAATAATAAATCTCTTTTTACATTTCGTCTCCAATATTGCCCACGTAAACATTCAACGCAGAAGACGGCGGCGGTGAAGGCTGATTGGAACGCTGAAAATATCCAGACACAACATATTATTTAAGAGCGTTATGCACGGAATAAATTAATTTTTACGTTAAAAAATAACCGTTCGATGCCTTTGAAGTGGCTCGCATTCGCAGAGACAACGAGCGATTTGTGTCCACTTTTCGAGGGTGAAGAGATGTCTACAAAAAGAGAGAGAGAGATGATAGAGAGGAGAGAAAGAGGAGAGAGAGGGAGAAATGGGGAGCGATATAGGAGACAGATATTGGTGTGAGAAATAAAGAGATAAAGTGTATGTAGCAACAACCGATACTCGGCGCGGTCAGAAATGGCGAGAACATCAGAGAGCGTGGCAGCAGCGAGAAGCTGGCGTCTGAAGGAGAGGTCGTGAGAGACGAGCGAGCGCCAGCGACCTGCCCAAGGGAGAGATATTAGCATCAAATTGATTTTATGAGAAATTTTTTCGATTCGGCATATAACACATAGAAATAGCTCCAAGATAGTATAAAAAGGGAAGACCGCACCCATTTCCTGCTCATTCAACTTGCGCGCGCCGAACCCTCGAATCGGATGCACAGCCCGGCAGAGCGCGTCCACCAGAGCCGACTCTTCGTCGTCAACTACCAATTTACTTTCTTCTTTAGACAGTATGTTTATAACAACTGAATGGTGAAAATATTAGAACATATTTATTGTTATTATGGATCTTCATTCATCTTCAGAATCGAGACATTACCATCCATGTTGGACGCACCCGAAGCAGTCATCTCAGCTGCCTACAAGGCACTTCATTCTTTCTCTCGCTCTCTCTCTCTCCCACTATTTGCCCTCTTTATATTTATCTTTCTCGCTCTTACTGGTTTGTCATCATCTTCTCTAACTCCCTCGAGATATCTCTCTCTTTCTCTCCATCTCTCTCTCCACACACCTGGTATATCTCAGTGATGGACCGAAATGCCGATATGGCTGCAGAGTCATCGGGTAGCGAGCCCGCTTCCACTTCTCGGCCGGTCATCTAGAAATGAAAAGGCTGACATTTCATTCATCTATTTTATTTCTAATTTCTATTTTAAAATGATGAATATAAATTCTTGTTTAACTATAAGTACAAAATACCCTGGTGACTCCTCGGCCGCCGCCGGGGATGACGCTTTCTTCGAGGGCGGCGCGGCGCCATTCCGCAAAGGTCCGCGGGGGCGCCGAAGAGGGCTCCTTTAATGGCATATTGGACATGGATCTCAGATATGTACATAAGTACTACTGTCAGGTTAGGGGTTAGATGTCATACAAGACTGTGTATGTCCAAGAAAAGACAAGCCTCGACGACATCGACGGCCCTTTCAGTGAACCCCTCTCTGCTCTGCCCGCTCTGCCGCGCACTTTCCCGCCGCTGCCGCGCGACTGCAGCGTTGCCGGAGATGATGTTCAGAGGAGCGTCCACGTCGATCACGCGGGGATGGCGAGAGTCGTCCAGACCGTAGGCACTAAGCAGGGAAAGAGAGAGAGAGAGAGAGAGAGAGAGAGAGAGAAGAGAGAGAGAGAGAGAGAGAGAGGCAGACAGAAAGATAGAGACAGAGAGTGAGCGTAAATAAGAAAGTCCGAACCGATAGGTTGCTCCGATGCCGGAGGAGGTGCCATTCCCCGATGGATTCCTCGAAGATGCCGCCGCTTCGTGTCGCTGCAACGTCGAGCCAGCGTAGCCCTGCGATAAGCAAAGGCTTCAATGCCATAGCAACAATTCAAAGATTCTCCATTCTCATTCTTCTCCTCCAACCTGATACTGAGCATGGCCACTGGCAACGGCGTCGTTGGCGTACGCAACGGCGTCCGCGTCGCGTGAGTCGGACGCGTCGCGGTTGCCCACCGCATAGAACGACGTCGCGTAATGGCCTGAGCCAATATTCTCTCACTATTTTTTCTCTTTGGAATGAAGAATGATGAGAAGTGGCATCCATGCACAGACACATCACTCACCTTCATCATCAAAGACGCGTCCTGCTTCGCCGTCGCCTTGTCTGGCGGCGGCTGGCGGCGGGGCGGGCGCCCTCGCTCGCCTAGCCGGGCCGCCGCCCGCGGACGAACTCCTCGTCGCTGTCTCGTCGTCCTCTTCCGAAGACAGCGATGACTGACGACGTGTGGCTGAGACGTGCCGTCGGCTGCAGATATATTTGAATCGATTAAGATTTTTTTTTAAGATTTAAATTTAGCTTGAAATTAATGCGTCATCAATGTTTACTACTTCTTACCTACGTAAAATTCCTAATCATGATTGTTGGCCTAATGGAAAGATGTGCTTGCCTGTTGCCGGCCCTGCTGTCTGCCGTGGCCGTGGAGTAATCGTGGAAGCTGCGAACGTCGGCCGGACTCCGCCCGGCCCCTCCGCCTCGTCCCATGAATGCCATCTGGTCACTGGCTCCGCCCAGATGAGCCTGCCGTCCCGACCACCACAGATGGCCCAGGCCCAGTTTGCCCAGCTCGCTCGCTACAACAGTTCATCTTTTTTCTAGAAAGCTCCCTCGTAACTGCATTTACAACTTTGTAATTACTCATGAATGAAAAGAAGTTGTCTCTTTGAAGAAGAGAAGATTGTAACTTACTATGTATGTATTTTGCTCTAAATCCTACTACATAGTAGAGAGAAAGAGTGAACGAACTCGGAGGCATGGCGACCAAGAGATTCTTCCTTCTTTGCTGGCGGGCGGCGCGGCGTCGCAGGAAGGCGAAGGCAGCGAGAAGAAGAAGAAGAACGAGGAGAACGAGGCCGAGGAGGCAGAAGAGAAGGACCAGCGAGAAGCTCAACAGCAGCTACTTATTCACTCATTCGCTTTTTCTTTGCAAAAAAAAAACACATCTAATGAACTCGAACGTAAAAGAAGAAAATAGCAGAAAGGCCCATTTTAATTTCAAAAAAAAAAAAAAAAAAAAACCGAACCTCGAGGTCCGCGCCTGCTGTTGCCCGCCTGCACCAGCGGCGCCAGCGCTATTCCCCTCGGTGCCGGCTCCCCTCACGCCCGTGCCTTCGTTGCCGCCGGGCTGTGAAACGGGCATTATCTGCTCGCCCTCGGCGCCGAGGAGTCCACGAGAAGCTGTACAACGAGATTTTATAAAATCTAGATACTACATCAATGAATAAACATATTTTGCAATTCGTTCACTTAATATTATTATCTGCTATTATTTTAAAAGAGCACCCAGCAGTCGACTCATGTCGTTGACATTAGCAGTCGGCTGGTTTCCGCCGCGGCCGAAGGGATCGGCCGTTCCTCTGGCGGCGGCCATTGCTGCTGCGGCCGCCGCCGCGGCGCCTCCGTCCGACGAGAGGCCGCCGAACTCATTGATGCTCTGCGAAGAGACAGGTTTAATAATTAGCTACTTGTTAATCGTTTATTTTAAGTAGTAATAAATTTTCGGTTTTCGATTTAACAAAATATCAATGACCTCTAGCAACTGAGAGGAAGGCATGGAAGAGTCGCCAGGCGTCGGCTGGCCGCCACGCGATGCGGTCGCGAACGCGTCCACGGCACCCGCGGAAAATGGAGAGGCGCCAGCTGGATTCGGGACGGCGCCGACCGATGCGACGCCCTCGGGTTGGCCGATGGCAGAAAGGGAATTGCTAGGGCCGCCAGTCTGCAGGGGCGCCAACCCTCCGCCACCAGCCATCGGCTGTTGCGAACTGCGAAGTTGTTATCTTTAATCTTATCTTATAAAAGGATGGGGCACTCTTCGAATAATCAATCCCAAGAATCGGAGCAGATGAAATAACGGGATATTCTTTTTGTTTACAACTTTTTTGAATAACCACATGAATGATCTCGACTAACTCTTGCACTTTAATTCAGTCCAAATTGCATTGTCTTATGTACCTTTCGATGTTGAAGTTGTGGTTAATGACAGGGAGAGGGAGGGTGGCCACTTCTGGCAGCCCGTACACGCACTTCACGTCGAGAGTCTGGTCACCCTGAATTTCTCTTTCCAAAAAAATTAAATAAAAGAAAAGAAGAAAAATATAATCACAGACGACGCTAATTACTGGGTAGTTTTTTTTAAAACACATTTGCTCTTCTTACAATCCACTTCGAGGCTCTTTTTCAGTTCGCGAACCTGCAGAATGACTGAAGGATTCTGGCCGATTCGAACGCGGTTCTGGAAGACACCGGGTGATGGCTGAAAGACACTCTTTATCGAAATAGAATGGCACATACGAATTATTGAGAAGTAAAAGTAATCATATGTTTTTATGCATTTTCTTAAAGTAACACATTTTATTTAAAAAAGGAAAATGTACACATATTTTATTAATCAATTTTTGAAAGTAACCATCTGTGTTTGGCAATGGTCGTTGAAGACTGCGATCTCTATGACGTACATCAACTCGCCATTTCCCTTCAGGCGACACTCGGGACGTCCTCAATGTGTCGATTAGAGAAGGGACAACAGAAGGAGAATAGATGGAGAAATGGGCGAGATAGTGCGAGAGAAGAAGAAGAAGAAGAGAGAGAGAGAGAGAGAAAGAGAGAGAGTTAGACACAGAGAGATATCTCACCAGTGACTCCGACAATGATCCAGTCGGTGAATCTGCCTCCGGGCACAGAGTTCCCGTCAAGGGCCACTTCGATCGTAATCATCTGCGAGCCGCAACGAGGGGTTACTAAAATAGATTTACATTTTTTTTCTGTAAAAATAGTTTTTTTTAATATGCAAATGCATTTAAGACATTTATGTTTTCAAGATGTACATATTTGAGTCTAGATCTCATCTTACCCGTAAAAATGAGACTTCGTTTCAGTGATTCATGACATATTCCTTCATCCTTCTCACCTTGCCCTTTCCGATCGAGAAGAAGAGTGTATTGAGTACAGTTATTCTCTCATCGCATACAACTGAGTCCATCTCTCTGTTCTTCTCCAGATCTGTCTCTTTTTCTGACACTCTCTCTCTTTCTTTCCCCTATCTTCTCTCTCCTCTCCTCCTCTCTGCATTTGCATGGTTCGTGTGTGAGAGCCTCTCTCGGCGAGGTATAATTATACATGTCCTTGTATTCAAAGGCATCACCTCACTGTGTCAGCAGAGGTTTTCTCTCCTTGTCTCTCTCTCCTCTCTAACCTTCCTTTCGCCTCGTTCTCTAATCTCTCTCTTCTTCAAGGCAAAGAACTACCCTAATTCGATACTTCTGGCCATGCCTCCTAGAGGACTTCATCGTGCTACAAGAGGCTTTATGTGCTCCCAGATCGGGTAAACACACGAAATTTAGCATCGCAAACCGCATCAATGTAGATTACTACTTACATACATATATGTAAGACGTTGTCAATTAAAAAAATAGTTCTTTTTGTATATATACATAGGCAAAAATTTTTTCTCGGAATTTTGAATATTCCAAATAAGTGTTCCAAGTATTTAGAATATTCGAAGTAAGCGTTCCAGGTATTTGGAATATTCCATAATCAGTTTTCCGTGCATTTAGAATATTCTAAATCAGCCCTTTAATAATTTCCCTTATCTTCAGGAATGGCAAGCAATGGACTGTTCTAAATTCCGGGGGAAAATTTTCATCAATACTGTAAACAAAAATTTTTTTAAGTTGACATCGTCATAGCTGTACATACACACACACGTCATCTATGTTATGAACAAAACTGTATGACAAATAAAGGGAAATACCATTTCTCACCATTAGCAGAATCTTTCTGAAACCCTTTTCCATGTCTAGAATAGCAAGTTCACTCCCGCTTTTCGCAACAGCCGTTTCCCGTTCATGCACCTGCAGTCATCCCCCTTCCTCAGTTCATGCTCTACTCTAGCCGCCGATCAAACAACTTCCGTCAGGATGACTTTGCCGATTTGCCTGGTTAAATTGCCCAGGATTCCATATGCCTTTCCACTTCCGATTGCCAGCCATCGCGCTCTCTCACACAGAACCTGTATAAACTGTCTATTTCCGACATACTCATCTTTCAATCATTTTCTGGGTCCTACTCTCTCTCCTTCTCCTCTCCATTTTCTCTCCCTTCCCTCCCTATTTCACTCTCATTCTCTCTCTTGCTGTTTCTTGTCTGCGCATCCGTCTCCCTCGCACTCTCTTTTCCTCTCGATAGTACCACAAAGTAAAACTGGCATAGATTGGTGCAGTTACTAATAGCTCAAGTATATCTTTTTTTTTGTTGCTTAATCGCCTTCGCCCCCTCTCTCCGTCTCTTTTTGTCCTTCACTTCCCTCCGTCCATAGCCTCCGGGGCTAACTGGTCTGCACAATTCGAATAATACCTCCTTATTGCTTGCGAGGGCCAATGTGTAAGCTGATGCCAACAACATTCTATGTACATTGCAAAGCGGATTTGTCAGAGCCATGGTCAGTAGGATTTGATGGAGGGGGGGGGGGAATGCTCAAAAGTATGATCTGATAGAAGTATTAATTATTTCTCCTCCATCAATGTACATAAATAATATTTATAAGATCAGGATGGAATTCTGAAATTAAAAGAAGCACAATTATCGATAAATAACTCGGAACTCTTCTATTAAAAAAGCCGCGAATCCAACAGGATTTGGAATTCCAGCTCCATCCCTTCTTTATAATCCCGCCCGATCGCTTTGCATTTACGCGCCACTGGTCAGAAGATTGAAGCGGTAAGGGACAATTAAAGAGGAATGAGAGAGAGAAAGAGAGAGTAAGAAGTGCAGAGAGAGATAGAGAGTAGAAAGAAACAGTAGAGATAAACAAAAGCGATATGGAGAGAGAGCAACGTAGAGAACACGCAGGAAGGAGAACGCAAAACCACAAAGGTAATGAGGAGTATCACGTAATTAAACTGAAATTAAAAGGTATAAAGCTCAACCAACCGCTGACTTTGGGAGAGGGCGAAACTTGAGCATTGGAAAGCACGGCCATGGAGGGGAAGACTAAGAGTGCAAGAAGGGCAGTCATCGGCTCCTCTCTCCTGATATCTCTTTCTCTTACTCTCTCTCTCTTTTTCTCTCGCTGTCCGTGTCTCTTCAACGGTTGCGCTGCCTTCTTGGTCGGCTGCTCTCGTTCATCATCCTTTTCTGATTGGCTATCGGATGGATCCTGATGGAGTGAATAACAACTTGAGCATACTGTACTGTACAAGCTAAGATGCGGAAAATATTGATAATTTCGGCGAAAAAGATTAATTAAATAAAAAATATTCATGCAATTGTTTACAGATGTCATGCTGTTTGTGTTCACAAATAACAACATTTTTTTAAAGTTTAGACATGCGCTTCTTCATGAAATAAGATCATGTTTTCGACAGTTTTGTGTCATCTTTCCAGCATCTACCCTGGAAGAAGGCTTGCATGAAAAAATTCTAAGGGAAAATGTTTGTAAACTCATCTTTCAGTTATGCCCGGAAATTACAACAAAACTAAGATAAATGGAACGATTTCCTTATTTTATTAGTTAGAGCAAGCATCATAAATCCGTTTAAAATAAATATGTGCCATGAACAAAAGGAAAGCAGTTAATTGGATACACTCTTGTCTCTTCTGCTTGCGCAACACAACGAATTGCTCATCAAGGGTTGGGAGAGAGGGGAGGGGTTGGCTTCCCCTCAACCGGTGAGTGGGTTCCTCGGTCTGGGTCTGTCGCGCCAGCCAGCATGAGACCGGCTGTGCGCGCTCTGTGGATATGTCTACAGGTACAGGGGAGAGGGGAGGAGACGGTGAGAGAGGCTTATTAGTGGAAGAACAGAGAAAGACAGAAAGAGAGGGAGGGAAAGAGAGGGGGAGAACGAGAGAGAGAGGGGGGGGAGAGAAAGAGTCAATGGACACACCATTAGACTCGATCGCACATAGCCGGACGGCTACTAGTAGAGGACACGCACCTGACAGTGAGAGCCACCGCGCATTGTATTATTATGAGGGACAGAGAGTGAAAGGCAAGGAGTGAGGACGAGGGAGAGAGGAAGAGAGGCAGAGAAAAGAGAGTGGAGAGAGAGAGAACCAGCGGTAAAGGAGAAGATGAGCGAGAAGTCTAATTCTCGCTCTTTCTCCTACTCTCTTTACTCTTCATGAATTCTGTTCGTCGTCGACTCGGTCATATGACGAGACAGCAACGCTTTTGCTTCTCTCTCTCTATCTCCCCTTTCTCTCTATCTCTGTCTCTCTCTCTTTCCCTCACTCTTTCTCACCAGTTCATTCAGCCCAGAATTTTCAACATTCTGGCACAGATTCGAGAGAGAGAGAGAAGTGAGAAACAAAGAAAGAGAGAGAACAACTGCGAAATGACAATCCAGAAAGAATGGCGAGGATACGCAAGATACGAATAAGCGACGACTGCATCATCGCTTGTTCTTGCCAGCCATCTCTTCTCTGACTCTTTCTCTACTTCTCTCGTTTCTCTCACTCTCTCCTGCTCTCTCTCTCTTCTACTTTCCCTCTTCAACTTCATACGCATCACCAGGTTACTCAACTGGACAGGCGTGAATGTGATGAATGAGGAATGCATAAAAAAGAGGAAGATGATTGGTCCATGGCAGAGCTATAGACACAAAGAAAGTATTATCCGAGATAAATGCAAGCGGACTCGGAGCAAGGAGAAAGATAGCAAAGAGAACGATGGATCAGTGAGAGAATTTGAAAGAGAGAGAGAGAGAGAGAGAGAGAGAGAGATAGAGAGATAGAGAGATAGAGAGGCATTCGATCTTGAAATGTGAACTCCAAGATATCACAGAAAGATAATTGAAAAGATGATTGATAGCAATCTAGGATGTGCAGATATATGTAAATTGTGATGACTCAGCTGAAAGATTCTACTGAAGAACACAATTTTACCGCCGTCGATCTGTATATATTCATTTTCATTCTCCTTCAGATGTCAGTGATTCGAAGAAAGCCCATGGCTCAATTTAATTCCTCTGAATGCGAGCCAGTGAAGGATTGAAGTGTGGCTTCTTCCTCTTCAACTCCATTGAGTGGGGGTAATTGGGCAATGGACTCGAAAAGTAAGCGAAGAGCAGGTGGCAGCAGCCAAGGCGTCCAGCCACATCCGAAATCCGGATATACTCGGCATTCGGTGAAAGTTGGGATGGATCAAGTGAAAGCCAGGATTGAGAGACAATGAGAGGCGAAGATGTACAGAGACAGGAAAAGAGAGGGAGGGAGAAGGGCAAAGATTGGGAAATGAAATTGCACAATTAAGCTAATAAAGACCGCCTCCTGAAACTTCTTTCCTGGTCAGCCTGAAGTGGAAAGCGAAATGGCTGCCGTTTAGGATAGTCTTTTTTGGCGTCACCTCTGGAAGCAAACAAAGGCAGTGAAAAGGTCTTGAGAAACCCTTGTGATTGGCACTACTTACGCATTTCTTGCAATTTCGTATCTTTTGAACCCTGAACTGTCACGAAAATGCCTTCAAACGAAACACATTTACTATCAAACAGATTGTGATGCTGGAGGAAGTGTGCTGAGCAGGGGGAGGGGAGTACGGGGAATGAAGGGGATCTAGCGGCAGAGGTACACGGAGGCAACGGCACGGCGGAGCTCCTCCAGATCGCCCTAGAAATGTGACACCAGGTCGTGAGTATTTTATTATATTTCCGTTTTATTTAAATGACTTCAGTGCCGTTACCAATCTGGCGACGGACGACGGGAATCTCCACGGCCTCGATTCCCGTTGCGAGATTCGCAGACGAGGCAGAGACGCGCGGCTTGTAGTAATAGGCGCGGTTGCCGTCGTAGTAGTGACCTGAAACGGCGATCCAATATTTCATTGATATAATATACCAAAAATGGAGCTATTCAACTATTTCGACCCCACAGGTCAAAATTTTTTTTTATTTTTTTTTCGCTGAAAATCACTCCAGGGGGGTTTTCGGGCACGGGGAACACGAATATCATATTCATTTCTTATCATGACGTCATTTTCCCGAGTTACGGTAAGTTTACGGTATATGACCATTTTGTTCCAAACTACGTGTAAACCATGTCATAGGTATGATTTTAAAAGGAGAATACGAATATACTGTTAATTTAATGTTAACTTCGTTGATCCTCAGACAGTATATTCGAATTCTCCTTTTAAAATGATACCTATGACATGGTTTACACGTAGTTTGGAACAAAATGGTCATATACCGTAAACTTACCGTAACTCGGGAAAATGATGTCATGATAAGAAATGAATATGATATTCGTATTCCCCGTGCCCGAAAACCCCCCTGGAGTGATTTTCAGCGAAAAAAAATTTTCAAAAAAAAATTTGACAACTGGGGCGAAATTGTTGAATAGTACCAAAAATACTGTAGCTGTGTGGAATTGGAATATTCGAATATGTACGTTGTAAACAAGAAATTGGAATATTCGAATAAACCGAGCCGTGGAATTGTAATATTCGAATAAACTAAGCTTAAAATATAGCCTATTCCAAAAATTCAATACTTCTATCATGGATTATTGGGATCGTCAGGAACATTCTAATGGTTTGTGTGTATATTCTGAACAGTGAATTGTATTTCCACGCACCGCGCTCAGCATCGTAAAAAGCGGGGCGGCCGTAGTACTGCTTGGAGACGTGCTCGGGCGCCTCGTAGCGTGAGCCATAGCCTAGGCCGAGGGACTCCTGGTGGAGGGGACCAGGAGGGAGGTATCCGGGCGGAGGAGCCTGCTGCTGGCGGTGCTCCTGGAGGGGCACTCCAGAGCGGTGCTGGAGGTGAACGAGATGGCCGGGCGCGCCATAGGATGGAGCCTAAAATGAGCACGGTTGGACTTTCGAATTTTCCTGTTGGCATTTTGAATATTCCAATAACGAACAAGGTGGTTGTTCAGCTCAACGGCCGTGTAGAGATTCGAAGTGGGAGCATCGACGTAGTAGTAGGCCTGACGGCCGTCATAGTAGATGCCTGAAACGGAATATTCACGACAGCATCATTTCGTTTCGCATTTAGTGTAGTGTTTGGTGGTCTCTTCCAAAAATGGCTCTTGATTTAAGTAGCTCTAGTCTTCTTCGCATCCTTCATTATAAGTCCCTCTAGTAGTTCAAAACTCGCTCAACTGATTTCTTCAATTCAAAAAAGGACCCTTGGCTGCGTCGTAGAAGGGAGGCCGGCCGATGTACTGCTGAGCGACGTGAGCGGGCGCCAGGTGGCGGGCGTCGTGGCCGACCCCGTAGAACTGCTGCTGCAGCAACGGAGCGCCGTACGAGGGAGCCTGAGGAGTAAGCGGAAAGTTCGGTGTAGGAAACGTGTGAAAGAAATGTACAGAGGACAATATAATTTTTTGAAATATAGCTAAAGAGTTGTAGAATGGGAGGAAAACGGGAATGAGGGGAGAATGAGAAAGCTGACAGCGGACTGGTAGGCCATTTACACGAACGGAAGAATCACGCGAAATGATGGAAACTGCTTTTTCAAGCCCTTTTATACCTTCCAAATCATCGAAAAATTTGCTTTTTTTTAAATGTAAAGTGGAATGTTCTACCACCACTTTGCAAATATCCTTTGAAAATGATGAGGTGGAAGCGCTTTTAAAAAGAGTTCTTATGTTAGGGATCGAGGACAATAAAAAAAACCGTATTGTTTTGACGTTTTGGTGCCCTTTTTAGAATATATTTTTTCTACAGTTGAAACGAGAAAGGCTAGAGTATCTTCACCATCCAACTACAGTACTCCTTCTAGCTTATTTCTTTCTGTACATTTCAGAATGTTTGCACTTCCAACCGCTCGGTTTTCCTCCTAGCGAGAGAGTGAGAGTGCAGAGAAAGAAAGAAGTGCGATTCGCTCTCGTTCCTCGATTGAAGAACAAAAATCTTACATTAAAATAATATTTTCAAGCATTGTCCACCAAGTATCCTTCGGATATTACATAAATTAACGAAGCGCAGAAGAGCAAAAAATCGCCTTCTATGACAGGTAGCGCATACTCGTAAATGATAACCCTCCGAGTAATTTCACCGCAATTACTCAAGGCTTTCATTTGCCATTCTGCGGTACCTGCCATTATTTTCCAGATAAATATATGTAGGTGACCTTATGGTTTTTACGCAGCAAAGTATATACACTAGCATAGAAAACTCATAAATGAGGTGTTGTAGCAACCCCCATTTCGATATGCTTGCCTCATAACAACAACACTGATCTCTACGGGCATATAGCTGTTTGATGTATTACTTCTTTCATATTACTAATAGTCAAATATAAGAGTATTCAAAATTTTCATCTGCAAGCTGCAGGGCTATGTAAATGTAGTCATAATATTTGAGAGACGTGTTCTAACGTACATACATTTGTAAAATACATATGTCTTCGGTCTGTTTACCTCTTATCCTCAATTTAGGCGATCCTTTCCCAGTGGCAGCCGACTTTCCCAGATCCAAATTTAGAAAAAAGAAGCATATATACGAAAGCTCGAACGAGAGTGAAAGAATAGAAGCGTGTGCTGAACGTTTAGTTTGTGTTCATTATCATTATATTTCTGAAAGAATACATGAGCCGTGATGTCGAGAAATGATGATTTTCTTTGTTATTTCTTGCAAGTCCCATAAGAAGACAAGAATCTTTCAGTTGGATGGAGTTCTTTACGGCTTCAGTGATGTCATTTATTGTATACGCGTCTCCTCTGAGTGCCCTCTACATAGTCCAGCTCTCGATTGTTCTGTGGAATCGCCGAAAGGACTTTCCTCAGCCATTCTACGTTCTCTTCCTGCTTGGCGGTTTCAATGTTTGTCTGTGCATACAGTTCACAGCAAGAAGCAGTCTTTTTTAACCAATTTTTTTTTTCTGGCGGAACCTATCGACTTTATATGATATATATGTACATGCATGCGGCATTTATTTTATATGCATAAAATTACCATTTGATGTGCAAAGATTCTCTTAAATGCGTGCTGTTCAGGATCTTGTCCTTCTTGTGTTCGCATTCCTCACTTATCGCGTCCCGATCGCGCCGTGGTTTCAGCATTTCTATCCCAATGCTACTGTCGATGCTGTCTTTTTTCCTCTGCTAAAGTTAGATGCTGATATTATTCTCTTTTATACTAATTGTAATCTTGATTACCTTCTACCTTAAAGTGCGTGCAACTGCTGCTTCGCTTGCTTGGAATACTTTCATATTTGTATAGGAATCAATCGCTTCACCGCCATTCTATTACCAACGCGCCATCAAAGGGTAAGAAAAAGGAGACAATTATTCTCATCTCCCCCCTGCTCTCTCTCTCTCTCTCTCGCCCTCTTTCTCTTTTCACTTTCATTCTTATTCCAGATTTGGCGATATCTACTTCCGTTCTGCGTTTGTCCATCCTGGCAGGTGGTTTCGCAATGACATGGCCGATTTTTGTAAGACCAGCTTATTTCCATCCTTTTCGGGTTGACAATGACACGGCCTTCTTTGCTATGGTCGGCTATCCGCTTTTGGCTGAAACGGTATTTATTCTCAATTAATTTATTAATTTTTTTCTTCATTTTGATCTTGAACTCTGTGTGCCAAGGGATACTAAATAAGATGAACTCAACATTAGCAGGTAAAAATAGTATTTTAAGAAATTTGTAATCTGAAGTAATGGCAGAAGTGCACACTCCAGGCTGAAGTCGTGACATACACTTGCTTCGTGGTCGTCGGCCCGAGCATCGTCAACTTTGTCATCTACAGCGTAGTATTCATCTCTATGCGTGTTCATGCTGGCCAAGCAACCAAGGGAGTGGAGTGACGACTTGCCTATTTCGGTGCTACGATATGCTTGGCGGGCTTGATCATTGCTCTCATGCAGGTGTGCATGGACTCTTTTCTTCTTCGTTACATATCCCAATTGCATTCTACAAGCTTAGAAAGAGAAATCATGTCTCAAAAATTCTACCAAACATATTGTTCACCACCTAATTGATTCAACGAATTCATCAGATGTACATCTGGTTCATGCCGCCCTCAAGTTCTAATGACTACATATTGTCATATGTGGTTAGAATATCAGTTCTCACATCGATTCATACGATTTACATTTTAAATACATATATCGTAAATAATAAAGTGACGCTATTTTTAAGCGGGGGAGTGGTAATAGTTTAATTTGAAAGCTTGCCCTTTGGCTGCTGGACCTGAAGGTCCTCGCCCCCGGCGTCTTCATGTTCCTCTTCAATAGCAGCATGCGGAAGCGGGTGCTACATCTTTTGCATTTGCAGTTCTTCATTCGCAACACGCGTTCGGCTTTGTAAGTGACATTTCTCTTTCATCTGCTATAAATTACAGTTGCAGCATTGACCTTCAATCTTTAGAAGACTTTTTTGAATGTATCTTTTCAATTGTTTTATTAGAATTTAATCATTAATTACATATAGGTTTATTCCAGGGAATTGCAAACTTCAAGCGTCGTCCGTGTGTCCGACGCCGGTGGGAATCAACTTTAATGACTTCCGAAGATTCCGCACTCTAAACTACTAGCTGCAGAAAATTATAAATATAGTACATTCTAAAAATTTTTCTCTGCTGACAAATATTCTAAGCGACATATGCACCTATGTATGTACATAAATATGTATGTATGTGCATAAAGTAGGAATAGTTCGTTCAACCCTTTAGTGTACTTTGTCCATATGAGGCGTGTGTGAAGATCATCATAAGACTAAAATCGGAAAACGAATCAGAATGTTGACCAGAAATAGCATTATAGCATTTCATCTCTAAATGGCTGACTTCATGTACACCTTAATGTACACTCATAACTTGTTATTATAACTGCGACACTTCCATTCTCGCGCGAGCACGACTTCACTACTTCGAACTGGTATAGCGGATATGCTCAATTTAGCATTTACAGCACGCGCAAAATAATCGCTTATTCTTGAAGGGAGTCAACTTTATTTATTTATATACATCGATTAAGATCTAGCAAAACTGGCAGAGGTGTACAGTTATCATATTTAGGTTTTTCTGGAATATCTTCTTTCAAATCAGTCAATGTTTATTTTTACACAACTTCTGCACGCTCAGTAAACATGGAGAAATGTCATGATTTAAAAAAAAGGCCTCGAAGTGGACTCAGATACGCAAATGTTGCTATATTCCCCTACTCCGCATCATTTTAGAACTGCTAATGATTTTTTTTAGCTCAAGAGAAAACAATGCAATGGTTTCGTTGTCAGCTACTCAATTTACCCCGTCTTCAACCACTTCTATCTTCTGCCCTAGTCGCTGTTTTCGCATTGAATGTAACAAGTTGGTTTTGATAAAATGATCAGTACTTGGGAGAGATGAGAGTGACAAGGAAAAAGAAAGATAGAGAGAATGGTAGAGGAATAGAGTAAGAAAGAAGAAGAGGAAATGAAAGAGCGAGGAAGAGAGAGAGCGAGAGAGAAAGAGAAAGAGAGGGGGAGAGAGATAACGAGGAGAGAGACAGAAAACATGAAAAGCAAAGACAAAGCCTTGGTAGTTGGAATACACAAGTAACGACTTCTAGATTGGATGGCCATGCTCCCGACGGGATTCCCCTTTGGCCTCAGCTTTCCTCTGCTGCCCCTCTGATTGCTCTTCCTTCTTCCTTCTTGCCGATGACGTTTTCCTTTCCACCAAACTCAACATTCCATTTTGCTCTTCCAATTCCCAAAATCCGGACTTAAATAACTTCTTTGTGTCTTTGAATTGCATTCGCGATCAGAGGTGGGAATGGGCCGGCCCGGCCCGGCCCGGCCCTCAGGGCCGGCCGGCCCAATTTCCCAAGGCCCCGGGCCGGGCCGGGCCCAAGAAAAGGTGGGCCGGCCCGCAGGCCCGATTGGGCCCTCAAGTCAGAAATTCCTGGCAAATTGAAGGTAAAAACGTAAACTTGAAATTTTCGGAAGTACTTGAAAATGGTTTATATAGTGGCATGTTACTTAGGGGGTGGGGGAAACATATTTTTTTACTTTGGTAAACTCATGCAAACCCAAAAGAAACCCCCAATTAACATAGAAAAAATTTTTGGAAAAAAAATTTTTTTTTTTTGAAAATCGGGCTCAAACG
>CALZFC010000262.1:497500-547500 GCA_945643635.1 Allodiplogaster sudhausi | reverse complement strand
GGGTGTGCGTAGCGACATGCGCCTGAATCAGTGAAGAATACAGTACTTGGGCTGCCTCTGTCATACGGTAGTACCTCGAGAGCTGGCGCCGAAGAGAAGACCTTGGAGCACTTGGCGCATGAGAACATGGCAGAAGGCGGCGGCGCGAGGATTGGCGCGGGCGGAGAGGAGGAAGACTTGGCGGAGGAGAACTCGAGGGAGAGGGCAGCGGAGGAGGAAGCGGGCGGAGGAGAGGGGGCAGAGGAACCAGCCGAGAACAGACCATCCGGAGAGGAAAAGGCTGAGAGAGAGAAGATGTTAATCTACAGCTGCAATTATTACTTTAAAAAAAACTTTTTTTTTAAAATTTCTTTAGCATAAATCTCTAACCGGCATCGACATCCATGGCCATGGCCGTGGCGGCCGCGGCAGCCGCCGCCGCGAACCCCTGAATGCCCATGAGTTGAAGGGCGCGGAGTGGATGGAGATGAGAGGAGGCGCCGCCGCCGAAGACATTCCCGCCGCGGAGGGGAGAGGCAGACATCATGGCTGAAAGGGCGCTTACATGAGATATATTAGCTTCTTATGAAAATTCGATGGCATTCTGCTTGAGAGGTACATACTATTAGTGAAATTCTTCTGGCTAAAATGTAAAAAAAACCAAGTAACTCATTCGGCAGCTCTAAATATTTGCTAACAGCAACAAAAGCTCAAATCTTTCCTCTTTTATATTGCATATTACATTTTAAAAGCGACGTTTATTTAGTCCTTTTTTCCGACGCTCGCTTTTTTTTCTTTTTGCTAAATCTCTTTTCTCGCGCTCTCTCTTCTCTCTCTCTCTCTCTCTCTCTCTCTCCTCTCTCTACATTCATACTCTCTCTTCCGTTGGTCGCATTCGCGGGTTGGCAAGGCCACGCCCCTTGTATCGCTTTCCGCTCTCTCACTCACTGCGCTAAAATCTGTGCGCCAGCTGTCATTAAGCAAAGAGGAGACGGTAGCTGAGAGAGAGAGAGAGTGAGAGTGAGAGTGAGAGAGTGAGTGTGAGAGAGTGTGAGAGCGAGAGAATCTGAGAGTGAGAGAGTGAGAGAGAGAGAAAAATCTCTGTTTGCACTCGCTTCTCGTGCAATAGAAACGCCCCCTTAAATGCACAGTAGGATTCTTTCTTGCAGAACATTACAAAGTTATTACAAGGAAAGTTGCACATTCTTGTATCAGTCTTCTGTTTTTTTTGTGTGGGGTAAGAATATTCAGGACAATAAAAAAGGAAAAGAATACAATGTTGCGAGAGAGCAAAACGGAGGATTTGATCGTTCGAGAGGGAGAAAACGGTTAAAAGAGAGTTCAGGTGGACAGAGACAGCGAGAGGGAGAGAGAGAAAGATAGAGAAAGAAAAAGGGCGAGAGAGATGGAAAACAGTGATGGAAAACAGAGAGTGCAGAGATATAGACAGTGAAGAGAGAGTGCGAGAGAGAGAGATGAAATAATCGACTGACCTCCCTGCATGAGCATGAGCTTCTGCTGGAAAGCAACGGCAGCATTCATTCGTTGCCAGACAGTGGCCATGTCTCCCATGGCGCCTGCTCCTCCTCCGTTCGCAATGCGCTCCATCTTCACCTCCATCTGCAGCGCAAGAGGGTTGTAAACAAGAGGGTGGTAAACACAGGAAGAGAAGGCATTCAGAATAATGCATTACAAGAGTTATTGTCAGCCATTCAACATAGTCAATGTGTATGACACGGCCATTCCTGAAGAGTACGGAATCTATCGGCAGAACGTAGAATGTATCATTGAGGATATTTCCGCGGGAAAATAAGAATTTAAAATGTATTAGCAAAGTCTCTTGACCGGACTAGTCGGAGCAGTGGTGGGCGTGGCGGCGGGAGGGGAAGAAGTCTTCGAGGACGGACCACTGCCGAGGAGACTCGCGATGGAGTAACTGGGAGAATCGTCGGCTATCAGGGAATCCATCAGGAGAAGCTGAGACGGAAAGAGGAGAGAGATTAATATGAATGGCCATGTCATAAAAGGGTGAACGGGTGAGAGAGAGAGAGAGAGAGAGAGAGAGAGAGAGAGATGGGGAATAAAAAGGAGTGATAGGCTGAGAGAAACAAGGCGAGATGGCTAGGAAAAAGAGTTTGAAATGCCAAAAGCACATCGATTTCATCGAGAGATATGCCAGCCTAGCCATATCTCAGCAATGGGTTATGATAACGGCGTAATCCAGGCTGTTGAATGGGAATGATGGGAATGGTAACAAGGGTCGGGAGAGAGAGATGGAGAGAGAAAAAGAGAGAGAGAGATAAGGAAGACAGGGAAAGAGAGAAAGAGATAAACGACAAGACAGTGATGCGCATCTGCACAGACATTCACTGCATTTCAAAGCAGTGCTGAGGGCGGCAACACAGGATCGTTAATAGGCTCGGGATTCAAAAGAGGAAGAGAGAGAGAGTGAGAGAGAGAGAGAAAGTAGTAGAGAGAGAGATAGCAAGAGCGAAAACATGGATAAAACGAGTGCCCTTGGACAGATTGGAGGGTAGTCAATCGAGAAGAAGAGGAAGGCAGATGTTAGCTCCTCCATCGAGGCCAAGGAGAACTCGCATGAATTGGCGAGAGGGAGGAGACAGGCGAGACATGGACACGAATCTCATGTTCAACACTTCGCGATAATTAGGTGGTGACGATTGAAGATAAGAGAAGTTCTTTTGAGATAAAGTGCCATTCGGAAGAATGGAAAGCAGTCCTGAGCATGGAATGTCTCCCATTTCCTCTTCCGACCAATCTGAGCCCCTGAGGCTGCGGAGGCAAATTGGCCATTTCGCCTCTCAGGCCACCGGCGTTGTCAGAGGAGGATGGATTTGGCCAGATTTCGTTTTCTAAGCAGGAGAGATTGAGGTGGAGGAGAGAACAGAAAATGAGAGAGAGAGAGGGAGCTGCAACTTGCAGCTGAAGCAAGGGAACCACTCCTTTTGCATTCATCCAATCGTTTTTAAATGTAAAGGGTGAAAACAACTTTGTATTTCTTCTTCGTCTTCGATCTGCTCCCACATCACTCTTATCAGTCTCAGCCACTCTATCTCTCTCTCTTAAGTCTATCCAACTCTCTCTCTCTCTCTCTCTCTCTCTCTCTCTCTCTCGTTCTTACTACGTGCTCAGAGAACACATCCGCAAGAGCTGTGTGCTATTTATGTCGTGACAACTGCCTATCTTGTCTGCACCTAAACTGAAAAGCAGGCGTACCTGGATGAAGACAGCGAGAGAGAGAGAGAGAGAAATAGAGAGAGAGAGAAAAATAGAGAGAGAGGAAGATATAGAAAGAAAGGGGGAAGAGACATAGATTACAGAGTTCAAAGTCGAAAATGAAGAGTGGTCCTGCTGATTTGTAGGAATACAGTAGCAATCTCAAATGACTTGGACAAGCGTGGAGGAAATATGGCTCTGGATTCGGACCGAGATAGAAAGAAAGTAACAGAGAGAGAGAGTGCGAGTGAAAGAAAGAGAGAGAGATGGAGAAAGAGTGAGGTTCAAAAAAGAATAAGCCAGCGCGAGAGAGTGAGAGAGAAGGATGGGGAAGATTTCGATATGGCTTTGTTTTCGCCATTGTAGCCATTCGAGCGGGAGCTGTCGGGCACAAGCAGATTTCTATTTTGCCAATCCGCGCCCATGCTTTTGCTGCATTCCTCCTCTCTCTCTATCTCTCGCTCCATCTCTATTACTCTCCTGACTCTCTCTCTCTCTCTGTCTCTTTCATGCCCTACTCTTCTTTTTCCGGAACAGTATTTCATTCTTTCTCAGCGACCCTCTTCTTTCCAATCGAACACTCCTTCATCTTCATGCCAGCGAAAGTCCCGTATATTGCAGACGAACGATATGCCTTGGTGGTAATATATTAATATGCACAATAGCTAAACATGTGCGGATGGTCATCTGAACGAGATGAAAAAATGTCTGACATTTATGAAAATCTGTAATCTTTCATTGCGAGATTTGCACCAATCATAATACAAAAGTAAGAAACTGGTCAGAAGAAAAGCAAAGAGAAAAGTACCGTAATCCCCTCTCTCCCTGTTTCGGCATTCACTTCGTCGCGGGAGCCTCGCTCTCTATCTGATTTCGAAGCTCGAGAGACTTCTTGGCGGCTCTTGGCTTCTCGGCTTTCGCCGTTGCAGGCAAACAGTTGAATGGAGGAGAGCTGAGACTCGTCCCGCAGCTCGCCCTCTCTTTCTCTCGCTCTTTCTCTCCCTCTCTCTCCCTCTCTATCTCTGCTTCTCTCACTCCCTCCACCACTTCCAACAGCTACAATTGTCTGTACTCTTTCTCAGCCTCTCGCCTTCGTCCTCAGCCCAAACGGTGCTTGCAAGCAGTCAGAGACTCTTGAGGAGCAATCGGGGACCGTGAAATGGAGAATGCGGCAAGGTGAGAGAAAGAGAAAGAAATAGAGAGACAGCACGAGAGAGAGAGAGAGAGAGAGAGAGAGAGAGAGGGATGGAGGCAGTGCTTGTCAGAAGAGATTCCGGGTGCATGAAGAAAATCGTTCGGCTTCTCTCTCTCTCTCTTTCTTTCTACATCCCTCGCCTATCTCTAACATCTCTCTCTCTCTCTCTTATATCTTGTAAGTGATACCACCATTGAAGCAGAGAAGGACCAGCTTCTCGCTCAGTGGTGCTACCTTCATTCTCAGCCCAGGAAACGACGAGATCTAGAATATCTCGTTCTTTTCTCATTTCTCTCTCTCTCTTCTTTGTGTCTCCACTCCCTCCACACTCGCTGCATCTCTTCAGGAACAGTAGAGCCACTCAGGGAGTATAGTGTGCAGCGGGCTGGAATCAAACGCGAGGGAGAGAAAGGATGCTGGCTCCTTCACAAGATTGTCACAGCCGAGAATGCTGGCTACGGTAGATCAAAGCGAGAAGAGAAAAAATGGAAGAATGGATACGAGATGGGGAGAGAGAGAGAGAGAGAGAGAGAGAGAGAGAGAGAGAGATTACCGGTGGAAATGACGATGTATTTGACAGCAAAGGCGTCTGTTGGCAGATCAGATGCCAGAAAAGTGAGAAGGAAAATGAATAGAAGAAAGCGACAGATCCCGAAGTGTAGGATTGAAGTTGGGATGTCATTTCAGTTGTTGCAGAGACCACTGCGAGAGCGAAGACATGCAGCATTGTAAACAGTTAGGAAGACAAACTCGGATGAGAGAACCATGGTAGAATCAAGCTAGACACATCTCTATCTCTCTCTCTCTCTCTCTCTCTCTCTCCCTTCCAGGGAACCTTTCAGGATTGAAACAAAAGTGATAGAAAGCTAATGGGAGATTAGTCTATGATGATATTACATGAGACTGATAGAAGAGCTGCCACTCTGCACCGGATGAGAAGTGAAGTCCTCAGGAACGAATCCAACTCTTCTCTCTCTCACTCTCCTTTTCGTCTTCCAAACCCCGCCCACCACAGGTTGCGCCTCCTCCTCTCTTAATCGGTGCCTTCGTTTCCATCCCCCTCTCGGGATGCCAAGGGTCGCCATGCCAATCCTCTCTCTTTATCTCTCATTCTTTCTCTAGCTCTTTCACTTCTCTCTCTCTCCAATTCCTCTCTAAATCTCGTTCTCTTTCCTCTCTGTCACTCCATCCACTCCTCCCCTTTCCCCCGCCCCCCTCCTCTATTTCCTCCCAGCAACAGGCTGTGATTGGCCGGGAGGCATGCTTAGGCTGAGATTTTGCTGACCACTGCAACCGATCGAGAAGAAGATATTCAAATCATCACACTGTAGAAAGTTTGAAAAAGACAATGAGTTGGCACGACCGTAATATATTTCAATTTTCCTGACTAATGTAATCACGCCTCTGTCAGGCAAAATGGCGCGAATTCAAGATTGAATTTTCCGCTCCTTTTAGCTTGCTCATCCATTTAGAGGGTATATGCTCGGTTAAAAGATGCAAACTACTTGCAATGCTAGTTTGAAGTGAAAATTAAGAAAAAAATTTCCTGTATTATTTGGGATTGTTTTGGTCTCTTTTTTTCCTAAGAATAATTAGTAGTTTTAAAGAATGTCAGTGCTCTTTTAAAGTCGGCGCAAAAAGAAAGCAATAATTTCTCTTTTCCTGGTACCGCTTTTAAAGTTATAAAGATAAGTGGAAAAAAGGAAGCTGATCAGGAAAGTGGCCAGCGGCTACCCTTCAGGGCGCCTTGCTTCATTCCCTCTAAAGTCAGACTTGGGTATGAAGAGATAGATAAAGAGAGATAGAGAGAGAGAGAGAGCGAAAGAGAGGGAAAGAGAGAAAGTAAGAGAGAGAGAGAGAGAGAGAAACAGAGAAATGAAGACGGAGACTTACCGTGATAGCCCGGAGGCATCCTCCGTCCTCTCTCCTCCTATCTCTTCACAAACCATATCTCCTCAGTGCGTGAGTGCCTCCTGACTGGGTATTTCCCAAGGGGCATCAGTGGAGAGTGAGCCAGGTTATGATTGGAGTGCCACGCAGAAGTGAGAGAGGTAGAGAGAGAGAGAGAAAGAGAGAGAGAGAGAGAAGGAAGGAGAGAGCGAGAGAGAGAGAGAGAGAGAGAGAGAGAGAGCCAAACCAGGAGGACGAAGCTTCATATGCGCGTAGCAAACTCTGTTATGCGAGAGTAAGAGGGCAGAGAGAGGTGAGAGAAACAGAGAGAAAAAGGATCCCAGCTTGGGAAGCATGGCGTTGCCAGACTGCCTGCCGCGGGTCCCGAAAGTTATTAGAGAAGATGAAAGTCGAACTGGCCGCTTCCGGTTTGTGCGCAGGAATTGAGTGGAAGAGGGGATTGCGGTGGGAAGGGAGATAGGGAAAGAGAAAGAGAGAGAGGGAGAGAGAGAGGGAGAGAGAGAGGGAGAAAAAAAATGAGAAAGAAACGGTGGAAAGCACCAAACTGACCAGATAACTCTGTTAAAAACTAACGCAATTTTAATTTTTCAATGTTTTAAAGTGCTTTCAATAATTAAATTAGGGTTTTCTCTTTAAACTGCGAAACTGACAGAAGGTGATGTTTACCCGAGAGAGGATGTTATAATAGTGCGCCAGAAAAATGACAGAAGGAGAGAAAGAGGGAGGGAGAAAGAGAGAGAGAGAGAGAGAAAGAAATAGAGAGAGAGAAAGAGAGAGAGAAAGAGAGAGAGAGAGAGAGAAAGAGAGAGAGAGAGAAAGAGAGAGAAAGAGAGAGAGACTCAGACAGAAAGAAAGAATATAAGAGAGGCAGAGAGTACAAATTAGAGAAAGGGAAGAGTGTAAAATAACAGTGAGGTGTTGAAAACGTAACTATGCAAGTACTATTTATGTGCATGAGTGATGGACATCCAAAGGAAGAGAACTTGAAAGGTCGGGAGCGAGCAAGAAGCATTGGAAAGCAGTCTAGAATCTGGCTATTGTTTTGCTCTTTTCTCTCTCTCTCTAACTCTCCGGTGCGCTCTCTCCTCGTCCAATTATCTTTTTTCTCGTCTCTGCCTTCCGCTCTCTCTCGCGCTCTCTCTCTCGACATGTTTGTCGGTGATAAAGTGGCGCCTTGTCCTCGGACTCTCAGCTTCTGTGTTCGGCAACTGATTAAAGTAGGAGAGAGAGAGAGTGAGAGGATGAGAGAAAGTAAAGAGACACCGAGAGAGATAGACAGGAGAGAGAGTGGGGAGAGGGACATGAATCTCTCGTTCTCTCTCTCTTCTCGAGTCAGTCACTTGGCATGATGAATTCACTGGGCCATAAACTGCCTCGTCGTAAATCTGGACCTGGCAACTCCTGATGAAGCCGAGCTACTTGTTACTGATAACTGCTTATCACTTCCACTCTCTCACTCTTTCTCTATCTCTCTAGTCTCTCATGGCACCATGTTCACTCGCTCAGCCTCTCCCCCCCCCCCTCGCTCTCTCCAACTCTCTCAGTCTCTTCGAGTTACAAGTGGGATTATGACAGCTCGATGGTATGTAGATGTCATGTGGACTCTTTCCTGACATGAAAACGGGTCATGGCGCCAGGAAGAACCTTCGCAACATCTCGAAGCGACACTTTTACTGCCCTTCCAGCCCCAACTCCTCAAATGGGATTGCGTTGGGTGGGGTGATAAGAGCTGGGTTTGAGGCAGAGAGAAAAGAGAGAGAGAGAGAAACATGGCTGTGAGAGGGGAGAGAGAGAATCATAGAGAGAGAGAGGGAGAGAGATAGTAGTAGAGATGTACTCGAAAATAGATCAGAGCTTCATTCACCAACTATGTATTGTTGTGGGCGCAGAGAAACCATTTCTCAAAATATCCAATTGCGTATGGGACCAATCGTGAAACTATTAGGGACACGAGGAATATGGTATCAAATCAACCGGCAAAATTTTACTGACGATGAGTATCTTGCTGATATTGAGGAAAGCGTGGTTTTTTCAAGATCATAAGGATAAAGAGAAAAAAACCTGTCACAGCTGAATGGAAACTTCTGCAAAACGAAAAACATAAATTAGCAAAGAAAGTGGCAAGTCTGCTCTCCCTTCTTCTCTTCAATAATTACGTTACTCTCGATTACTCTCCATAGAAGATCTCCTCTAGAGGACCGCTTTTCTTTGCATTTTCGATATTACCACGACAAGGGTGCTGAGAGACAAATCTACCGTATATTCGGTGGAAGCTTGAGGAAGCTTCTTAGCTTTTCAGTTTCTTCCTTTATCTCTTTTTCCTCTCATTCTCTGTCCCTCTTCGCTCTCTCTGTCTCTCTCTCTATCTCTCTCTCTGCAGTCAGTAATTTGCCGAGGTGCCAGGGCTCTTCGAAATATTATGCGGCTATCAATTTGCACATTCGTGTGGAGAAAGAAGCGCATCAGCATGCATTGAATGGGAGAAGCGGAGCCGAGGAGCAGAGGATCAGTCTTGGAAGAGGAAGATGAGGGGAGAGAGAGAAAGAGAAAGATAGAAAGAGAGAAAGAGAGATAGAAAGAGAAAGAGAGAGAGCGAGCGAGAGAGAGACAGCGAGACAAAGAAATTTAGAGATATCAAGTGGGAGATGAGAGTGAAAGATGCCTCGAAAGACTGACTCCAGTCGCGTGCCTATTTATTTCAATCAACGCTTTCACCTATTCAAAGGCTCTCTCTCTCCTTCCCACTCTCTCTCTCTCTCTCTCTCTTTCAATCTCTCTCTCCAGCCACTCGATCAGCTCCTCTCGTTTCGTCTTCTCTTTCTCTATACCTAACTGCTGAATAAAAACAAATCACACGATATTCGAAAAAGAGCAAATTGACACAACACAACTATTAGAGCATGATGGAGATGTAGAATTAAATCGATGAATCTTTATTTTAAATGCTTTAAAAAACAGCGTTAACTAAGGTTAGCTGTCTCATACAGTCCCGCTTATAAGAGGCGAACGTAGCGGCAACACCCATTCCTATTCGGGCCACGCCCACTTTTCATTGGAAAGGAGGGGGATGGATCGTGCAAGCAAGGGAGGAGAATATAAGATCATTGCACTTCTTTAAGCAAACAGCTAATTGCTCTCTTTTGTGCATCATCAAATTGAAGCTGCTTCGCCTTCACTCTTCGCATTTGCGAAAAAGTCTTCATCGGACATCTCTCTCTCTCTCTCTCTTTCTCTTCTTTCTCCGCTCTCTTCACTTACTCTTTCTCTCCCTCTCTGTCTCTCTCTCCTTCTCCCTGTTCCTCTCTCCTCTCCGCATTCTCTCACTCCCTCTATGTCTCTCACTTTTCCCTCTCCCTATCAGCTCTCCATCTCATCTCAAGCTTCTCCTCTCCGAGAACGTGATGCGATATCCGCGCCGAGCTACCGTAGAGGAATGAATAGAGCAATTATAATCCACTTTGGTGATCGAAGCAAGCCGATACGGGATCATTAATTTCTCTACACTCTTTCTCTCTCTCTCTCTCACTCCTTCACTTTATCTCTTTCTCCCTCCCTTTTTTTTCTTCTCTCTCTCTCTCTCTCTCTCTCTCTCTCTCTTATCCCGTTGATGCAGGCTTCGAATGAAGATCTCGGCTAGTTCACTTGTTTGTGCTCGTTTTCTCTGGCGAAAGCATCAAGGGAGACACAGAGAGAAAGAGGGAGGGCGAGATAATGAGAGAGCAGGTCGATTTGAGAGAGTGCGAGGGGTGTGAGAGGGTGTGGTTATTTCAAGTTTGCGCTGTACGGTATAGACAAAGGCACTACTAGGTGTCGGAGAGATGGCGTGGCTGCCTCTATGGATGAGAGAGAGAGGGAGAGAGGGTGAGAGGGAAGCAGAGCAAGTAATGAAGAGAAAGGGAAGGTGAGAGACACAGAGAAGCAGAGAGAGAGAGAGATAGAGAGAGAGAGAGAGTAGCGGCGCCTCAAAAGGCAAGAAGGCAAGTCGAATAGCGGGGATCTTCTCGATTTTCAAAGTCTGCACAGGACGCTCTAGTAACTCCCGATCATCTCTTTCTCGCTCTCCCTCTCTCTCTCTCTCATTCTCTGCCTCTCTCTCTATCCTCTTCTCTCTCGCCTTGTCACCTTGACCATGTTTGATCAGTGCAGCTGCTGACTTCTTCTCCACCCCGGAAAGCGCCAATTATCCACTTGAGAGGTGTGAATGGACTGGCGTATTTTTTCCAAAGACACGACACACTGTCAGTGTCAGTAAACGGGAAGGAAAAAGAGCTTATAATCAACAGGGTCCCTCTAGGGTCTCCGTGGCACGTGGAGGGGCTGATAATGTTTTTTTTTTGGAATTTAGCTACTTCTCTAAGGTTGCGTCGTGTCAAAGACCATGCCTTGAGTTACTTAATCATTAATCATGAAGGCTTCTGCACATATTCAGATATCAAGAGATGGATGAGGAGAGAGTGATCACGGCTGACAGAGATAGAGAGAAAAAGGAAGAGAGAGAGAGAGAGAGGGAGAGAGAAAGAGAGAGCGAGAGGTTGTCCGTGACCGAGACTCGAAAGACGGAGACAAGCAGAGAGGACACCGAATGTCGCCTCGGGGCCCAATATGAATCGGTGATGACTCTGGTCTTCCTCTCTCTCACTCCGTTTCTCTGTCTGTCTCTCTCTCTCTCTCTCTCTCTCTCTCTCTTCCAAAAGCAATCGGATGACATGCCGCACATACATGGAGCATGCATCACGGACGATGAAGCACATGATGTCAAGCGTGGCTCCCTCTATCTCCTCTCTCTCTTTCTCTCGTTCTCTCTTCCCTCTCTCCGAATTTGTTGCTTATCGAAAGAGACAATGGAAGTGGCTACATCAAATCTTTCAGGGATCTTCTTTCGGACCTTCGTCCCTGCATAGAAACCTCGGCGTACCT
Organism: Allodiplogaster sudhausi; assembly: GCA_945643635.1. Taxonomy (NCBI): domain Eukaryota; kingdom Metazoa; phylum Nematoda; class Chromadorea; order Rhabditida; family Diplogasteridae; genus Allodiplogaster; species Allodiplogaster sudhausi. Next base: position 536,261 of record CALZFC010000262.1, on the reverse strand, counting down.
TTATGTGGAATCTTGTTGATTTTCATAATCCTTGTCTCTGCTCTTTCTCTCTCTACATCTTGCTCCCTACCCTTGATACATACTCGACATGTCTCATCCTATGCTTCTATTCTCAACCTCTCTCTCTCTCACTTTCTCTCTCTCTCTCTATTTCCTCGGAGGGGATTCATAAATGGCAAACGAGGACGCGCTTCATGCACTGCTGCCATCACTGCCAGTCACTGCTTGCGGCATCGAAAAGGGGACACGAAGTGCAGGGAAAGGCTGAGGGGGAGAGGGATAAACTCATCTCTTTAGTTCTGGGGAATACAAGGACCTATGAGATATATTATATTATCTAATAACAGATGCCTGATAACTAGATATATAATAATAAAAAATGGGGAAATAAAAACGAGAAAGCAGTGTGACAGTATCCCGAAACCGTTCTGGCTGAAGATGTTCCTGTCGTTTAGTTCTCACAACATTTATCAGCTTCTTTTATCTTTCTTTCTCTACCTTCCATGTGCACCCTCTCTTTTTCTCTACTCTACTTGGCTTGAAATCCGATGCCACCATAGCCCCAAGTCATGCCTGCGAGTGGGTGAAGGAGGAGGAGATGTGGCTGAAGGATTGACGCCAGCCGGGGCATCAAGCATGCCAAGTACCTTTTCATTCTCTTATTGTCTGCGTCTCTCGAACCCCCTCTCTTGCATTCGCTCCCTCTCTCTTGTCTCTTTCTCTCTCTCTCTCTCTCTCTTTCTCTCTCTCACTCTCTCTCTCTCTCTCTCTCTTCCACCTGCCACCACATTGCTCATCCCTGCCAACACAGGTTACCACACTTTTGCGGTGAAGCAGTCGAGAGGAGAAGCTCTCCAAATGTGTTTGCCATGAGATATCTCCTGTATCGGCTTACCTGCGATTCTGTGCCTCTCTCTCTCTCACTCTCTCCAATCCGCGTGCTCTCTCACCACTCATCCAGGTGCGTTGCGTGTGTGTGTGAAAGACGGCTTGACGGCTAGCCTCTTCCGATTCATTTTCGCGCATTCATTCTACGGTGGGCCACTTCATTCTAGAGAGAGAGAAAGAGAGAGAAAGAAAGAAAGGGAAAGAGAGAGAGAGAGAGAGAGAGAGAGAGAGAGGCGAACACAGAAGAAGGTACAGGGGAGTTGAGGGAGAATAGACAATGGACGTGGCAAGAACATGAAGGAGAGCAGGAAGAGCAAACAGCGAAGATTAAATGGTACAATCGTTCTTCAGTTGAGGAATTGGAGAGAGTGAGGGATACGGTAGAACAAGGAAGACCAAGGTGAGAGGGAGATTGATGAGATAGAAAGGAAAGAATGAGAGAGAGAGAGAGAGAGGATCATAGAACCGGCTGCCTGTTCTGATTTGCGGAATTACCGTAGGATATCCTTGGAGCAAATCGGAGCAGCAGCTGTGGAGAAGAAGAAAAGAATGTAACAAGTGTTCTTCTTCTTCACTTGATGTCCAGCCTCCATTCTTCTTTTCAGATAGTAAGCAATCTGCCCAGACTATTCATCAATCAAACTATTTATTTCTCTGACCCTCTCTCAGTGTCTCCCTCTCTCTTTTCTCTCTCTCTCTCTCTCTCTCTCTTCTCTCGTCTCGCTCTTTTCATGTTTCAGTGTAGCAAAATCTTCCTCTCCTTCATCAGCCACTCTCTCCCCGGGTCATCTTTCAATTACGAATGCTCCTCATAAGGGCGGAAGAAGGAGTGTATGAGGAAGGAAAGAAGAGGAGGAGAGATAACACGAGAAAGAGAGAGAAGCGATAGTGTGAGAGGGTGAAAGAGAGAAGGTGAAAGAAGCAGGGACAGAGCAGAAGATGAGCTCGACAAAAGCAATGAAGTCTCGTTGGAGTTGGTGCTTCAAAAGAGCAGAGTCTGCCTCGGGGATGTCGGCTGCCCTGGATTAGCTGTTAATCTACCAGTTCGGAAACATTGGAATTGACAGGATCACGATGCAATTTCCTGCCAACATTCTGTTTACTTGTGAATTTTCTTAGAAATAGAAACATGACATTAAAGGAACCGAACACGGAATAATATTACAGTAACCAAAATGCCACGATTCAAATCTGCGGCAAAAAAATTTGGCCGTTCTGTTTTCTATTTTCCGGCACCCATAATTTTGGATGCACTCCGTGCACCCCGACATTTTGACCACACTAAAATCAGAGTGAAGTTTTATTTCGCCGCTTGTCATCGTGTAATGTTTATTGTTTTACGTTGTTTTTGGTTTTAGTTTTGATTATTATCATGGATATTTAGTTTTGTCTCTTCAGTAACCTCTTATCCAGCTACTTCGCCATAGCGCACTGTGCGCAGGCTGAAGATCCATCGTCAGGAGCAGCGATGGAATGGCAAGGGCTAAAAGAAGGCGCATCTCGGCACGCACTGGAAGGCCAACCAATTCGGAGGCGCGTCTCACGCCAAGAGAATCGTCCTCGAGACGGTGTGCGTGCTTTCAGGCCTTCTTTTTTCTTTTTAACCGTTTTTTGCTTTTGAAAATTACCTTTTATTGCCTTTTTTGCACTTTTACCGATGATATTCCTATTAGATTGGAATTCTTGCATAATTCAGTCGGTTTTGGGGTGTTTTTATAACGAATTATAACAATGTCAACAAAAATCAAAGGAAATATCGTGTATTATTTTTCCTTTTCTTCAGCGGAGTCGAGGTTAAGCAGCCCAACTCTGCCATCCGCAAGTTCGTGCGTGTCCTGCTGATCAAGAACGGCAAGAAGATCACCGCCTTCGAGCCGAACGACGGCTGCCTCAACTTCATCGAGGTGAGGATAAATGATGTAATATACTTGTTGAATGGGCTCACCTTTTTTGTCCTTGTTTATCGTGGAAAGAGGCAACCCACTTATTCTGTTTTCCCGTTTCCTGCGTTATTTGTGTTCTGCGGGTTGTGAAGATGGCTCTTATTTACATTTGAAGAGTCACGTTTTGTTCTTAAAACAGGAAAAACTGTTATTGTCTTGATCACTTTTTTCACTATTTTAACTTAACTTTATTTAAACCGCCAAATCATTTAGCTTGAATACGTGTAAAGGGTCTTGCTGATAAGCCATATGTGATGATTTTCCTTGCTTGTGAAGAATTGTAGTGAAGAACCGGTTACAGTAGTCGGTGCGGTAACAAGTGATTATGTCGGGCTATACAGTATCTATCGGTTTGCACGACACTGCAAAATACTATTTTCTTCGCTTTCTTTTATTTAATCATGGGAAGCTTTTTGTTTTCGCTTAATATTTTCTTTTCAACAACCTTTTTTTTAAGGAGAACGACGAGGTGCTCGTGGCCGGATTCGGTCGCAAGGGCCACGCCGTCGGAGACATTCCCGGTGTCCGTTTCAAGATCGTCATGGTCGCCAACACGTCCCTCATCGCTATCTTCAAGAGCAAGAAGGAGAGACCTCGTTCGTAGATCTCCGGACTGCCCTCATGTCTCAATCTCGCCCAGTCTTTGTTATACCATTGTTATTTGAGGTGACATTTATAAATTTTGTTGCATCTGTCTAGTTCCTTGAGTATTCCTTGAGATGTTGGTGAAAATAAGGCGAAATTGGTTGATGGTACCTTGGTTCAGGCTTTGTGGGGGGGGAAGAGGTCCGAGGATGGATGTTCGAGGATTTCAAGCAGTTGCTGATTTGTTGAATATTTCTCTGGGATCTGTAACTCTACATTCGTAATATCTCAGCATGGCCCTCTTCTACAGTGCGGAGACACCGGCTCGGCATATTGATCGGCATATAGAGTAACAGAACGAAAAAGGAGCTAGGAATGGGAGGGTCGTAGGAAATGAAGAGACCAGGCAGGACAGGAAAGCAAGGACGTAAAGATGGAGCAGATTTTATGTTAGACTGACTGATATATATTTATTACTGAAGTGAGAGAGACACCGGCTCGGCATATTGATCGGCATATAGAGTAACAGAACGAAAAAGGAGCAAGGAATGGGAGGGTCGTAGGAAATGAAGAGACCAGGCAGGACAGGAAAGCAGGGACGTAAAGATGGAGCAGATTTTATGTTAGACTGACTGATATATATTTATTAGTGAAGTGGTCACGATCCGCAAAACTCTTCTCTCTCTCCATTCTCGCTCTATCTCTCTCTTTCCATTCTCTTGCCGTCGCTCTCTATTTCTCTCTCTCTCTCTCTCTCACTATTTTCTGCAAACATTCCATATAAGCGCTTGGAACATACATACGAATTCTAAATCACAAAATGTTCGTGTGATCACGTAGCCATCCTGCATGTCCTTCCAATGCATCCTACGAACTATTCGCACCAAATTCGCACTCGAGTTCAAAGACCAAATGTGCAAGAGTGCGCTGGGTGCACATGCACTCGGGCCAAATTTTTTACAGTAATCCGTCTAAAGAAAATGAGATTTTCTCGGCTTATCGTTAGACTTAATCAAATTCAATTCTTGTTTCACTCATCGATCTTTCTAGTCTGAACGGACAGACTGATTTAAAAACATAAGACATTATATATTCCGTGTACGGCTCCTTTGTTGCTTTTGTACGGAATGAGATTGGGGCAATTCGATGCCATTCACGCGGCCTAATCACGCCCTCGGCAGGCCAGAGTGCAACTCTTCTCTCCTTCTACCACCCATTCTCTCTCCTCACTGTCTCTCACTCTCTTTTTCTGCCAAACACTCTCTCCTCTATGTCTCTCACTCTCTCTTCTCTCTCCTCTCTGTCTCTCACTCTCTCTTTCTCTCACTCTCTTTCTCTCTCTCTCTCTCTCTCTCTCTCTCTCTCTCTCTCTCTCTCTGCCACCCACTATCTCTCCTCTCTGTCTCTAACTCTCTCTTTCTACCACCAACTCTCTCTCCTCTCCGTCTCTCACTCTTTCTTTCCGCCACCCACTCTCTACTCTCTATCTCTCTGTCACTCACTCTCTCTCCTCTCTTTCTCTGCGTCTATCACTATCTCCGGATGCGTTATTCTGATGACTTCTTCATCCAGTTTCTCCTTTGCCTCACGCACTTAGAATGGACTAGAATGGCTACGAAATAGCAGAGAACAGTAGTGTGGGCGGCCTTCCTCGGCTCCCAATGGCTCTTTTCATTCTGCCCTTCCTTTTCTTGATTCTGGCTCGGGTCTCTTTGGCGGGAATTCACTCTTTCTACCCACCTTAGTCTCCAAATTAGAGAACCGGCAGGTAGTGCAAATCAGCAAGCTATCAAGACAAACAATGTGATGGAGCAGATTTTATGTTAGACTGACTGATATATATTTATTAGTGAAGTGGTCACGATCCGCAAAACTCTTCTCTCTCTCCATTCTCGCTCTATCTCTCTCTTTCCATTCTCTTGATGTCGCTCTCTATTTCTCTCTCTCTCTCTCTCTCTCTCTCTCTCTCTCTCTCTATTTTCTGTAAACATTCCATATAAGCGCTTGGAACATACATACGAATTCTAAATCACAAAATGTTCGTGTGATCACGTAGCCATCCTGCATGTCCTTCCAATGCATCCTACGAACTATTCGCACCAAATTCGCACTCGAGTTCAAAGACCAAATGTGCAAGAGTGCGCTGGGTGCACATGCACTCGGGCCAAATTTTTTACAGTAATCCGTCTAAAGAAAATGAGATTATCTCGGCTTAGACTTAATCAAATTCAATTCTTGTTTCACTCATCGATCTTTCTAGTCTGAACGGACAGACTGATTTAAAAACATAAGACATTATATATTCCGTGTACGGCTCCTTTAAGAATGGCTACTTTTCTCTATCTAAGGAAAGAAATATTGGTTCATGCAGAAGAATGGGCCGTGTAGTCGCTTCAGTGATATTCTGCACTTGGGCCGCATTTTCGTTTCTTCAGTGAAGAAAAGAAACAGTTCCGGTGTGATGAGATGCATGAGAAAAGTCGGTGCGGGCGTGAAGGCCAGAGGCCATGTGGGGAAGAGAGAGAGAGAGAGAGAGAGAGGGAGAGAGAGAGAGGGAGAGGGTGAGAGAGAGATTGAGAGAGAGAAAGAGAGAAAAGGCAGCCATTATCTCACCGTATGAGTCAATTAGTCGCGGCCCTTCACGATCTGTCATCTTACGGTTGAGATGCCTCGAGGGAGACTGTCAAGGGTGAGAAGGAAGAGGAAGTGAGGGAGAGAAAATGAGAGAAAGAGAGAGACTGAGAGAGTGAGAGAGAAATAGTAATAAAAAGATGGGGATACGGAGATGGAGGAACGGATAGAGGCAAGAACAACGGAATTGCACAGTGGCAAGCATGGTAATGAGTGTGGACTAGGATGGGTTTGAGGACAAGGAGAGATTGTCTTGAAGCTTAGGTGTTTGAAGAGAAAAAGCAAAGTGAGGAGAGGGAGAGAGACAGGAAGAGAGTGGGAGAGAGAGAGAGAAGAAGAAGAAGAAGCTCTGAAAATGCTGCCATTGAAAAGAACATCCAGCAGTGAGACTCATTTGCATCTCTCGCCGGCTATTGTTCCATTCTCTATTTCTAAAAGCACACTGCTTTCTTCTAGTTCAAACAATGCGTCCTCCAATTACAGTACTCAACAGCTTTTCGATTCAAGCTTTTTTTCTTCGAATGGTATGAAACACTCCTATGTTTATAAATACGGATTCCCCTCATCTTCCTATCTTCTCTTTTCGTTACTTACTGATTTCGTCTCTCCCGCTCTTCTTCTCTCACTAGCTCTCTCCCTCTCTCTCAGTCTCTGTCTGCTCTCTCCAATCTCTCTTTCTCACCCTTCTCCCGCTCTCTCCAACATCAACACGTCCACATTTGCCTAGACAAGAAGCGACAGATTGTGTTATATGTGGACATGGAAGGGCCACCGAATTGGCCGAAACATGAGATCATTTGACTTGGCCTATTCTGTCGACCGAGACGAGGAGAGCTTTGGCGGCACCTTGTTGAAGTTTGAGCAGGTTTGGAATGGAGCGAGAATAAGAGAGAGAGAGGGAGGGAGAGAGAAAAAGAGAACGAGAAAGAGAGAGAGTGAAAGAGAGGAATTAATCGAAAGAGCAAGAGAGAAAGAGAAAGAGAGGCGGTGATAGAAAAACAAAAGACGAGAGAGAGCGAGAGAGAGAGAGAGAGAGAGAGAGATAGAAGGCAAAGAGGGGCAAGATATGTATGTACTAGCGAAGAGGGTGAACTTGTTCGGGTATAGTGTACGAATGCACTTTGGCTGATTATGTTTCTGAAGGGGTGTGGGTTGATAGTGCAATGCAGGCTGCCAAGCAATGATTGAGTAAGATCATGTCTTCTGATTATAACAACAAGAAACAACTCCAGAGGCTAGTAGCAGAAAGATTGCTTGAGGGCTGGCAACTAACTCTCACTGCCTCCACCCGAATCTTCGCTCATTCGAGCTCAATCTCTCTCAAACGTCTACCATATTCCGTCAATCTTTACGCAATCTGCTTCCTCTCTCTCTCTCTCTCTCTCTCTCTCTCTCTGTCTCTCGCTCTATCTCTCCCTCTCGATCTCTTATTCTCGTTCTCTCGCTTCCACCAACTCTTCCTTTACTCAGTGTGTGAGGTCGTCAACGAGCCAGAAGAGGCCATAAATCAACGATTATATCACCGCCTCTTCCAAGCATATTTGAGAGAGAGAGAGAGAGAAAGAGAGGAAGAGAGCTTTCTCTCTGTGGAAGAGAGAAAGTGAGGGGAGAGAGAAAGTGTCAGATTGATAGAAGTCGAAGAGGAAGCGGAAGACTCCTCATAATCGTGATTATGCACAGAATGGGAAACCATCCAGGGGATGAATAAGTTCTCCCCCAGGGAATGGAGAAGCAGAGAAGACCGGGAATCCGCAGGAAGTCGACTCATTCCTTCGAAATCGACAATCTTTCGGCAACTAAAATATGAAAAATTGAATACACATCTCTCTCGCCTTTTTAATTAAATGATCTACAAAAGACTTTAATTTTCAAAAAAATAAAAAAAGGCATCTTGTGGTACTACTTACATATTGATGTCACTGTACTGCCCAACCTTATGGGGTCACGAACGAATTGAATATGTAAATAGAATCATTCTTTACCATGAAAAACGAGTACACCTTGAAATTTTGAAAATTAAGCACCAAATGAAAAAATAAATAAATTAAATAATCATTTTTGTTAATTGCTGTATTTTTTTGTAGAGAAAAAAGCTGATTTCAAAAAAACATGAACATTAAACAAACATTTAGCCCTACGATACCAGAGAATCTTAAGAATATAATAAATATATATTCAATAAGGCAGCATAATCATAGCTTTATCGATTAGAACAGTAAGTAATAATACTGTGATGTTTGTGTTTAGCTGACCTTTGGAGAATTCTTCGAAGGAATTGCTGAGAGGTTTCAGCTGCTTTTTCATCTTCATGCTCTTGTACAGAATATAAGAATAAGAATAAAGCAGCCTCGCCGTGTTTCATTTCGCGCTCTGCTTCACGCAACCTGTCACGTTGCTCGAGGCGGATTTTGATGGGTCGATAGAGCGGTGAAAAGAAGAGAGCACAGAGTGTCAGAGTGAGAAAGAGAGACAGAGAGATTGAGAGGAAGAGAAAGAGAGAGAGAGAGAGAGAGAGAGAGAGAGAGAGAGAGATGACCGCACAGTGCCATGAAGCCTGAATGAATGCGTGAGGATGGATGAGTCTACGGGCCAATTTCAGCTCATTCCCCCCCCCCCCCCCGAGGGCGCAACACATACCCTGTGATAGACCAAGAGAATTGCTAAAGAGTGAGAGGGAGATTGGAGAGAGAGAAAGAGAGAGAGAGAGAGAGAGAGTAGGCGAAAGGTCGAGAAAAGGGTAATTCGGAGCTTCATTCTCTTGAGGATCTGTCGCCGTTGCAAATGAGAAAAGTCGAAAGTAAGCCAAGCAACCGTAGGAATGAGGAAGAGAGAAGCATATGGAGAGGATTAACAGCAGGGATAATATGTATGGCACACGTGAGTGGGGAATTCTTGCCACGGAAAGGGGATTCAGGATGGTGAGACTATGAAGAAATGCCTCTTCATCACATTCCGGTGGCGATAATTATGTATGTACATACAATCTTTTTTATATTTAATTCCACTATGTAATCTCTTCTTTAGTTCACGCAGGCGAAATTTTAGGCTTTTTAAAAAGTTTTTTTTTCACTTTCAAGCGAAAAGAATCCCTAATTGAAAGAACTGAAAAGAAGCAAAGGCTTCAAAGAATCAGGTAAAAGAAAACTTAGGAAACATTTCATTGATGAGTCTGAGAGTACAATATACATAAATAGAGGCTGGGTGATTGTACGGAGCAGATGGTACCAAAAGTTTCGGCATCTTTGATGTGATTGGCATGAAGATCTTCTCAGGTGATAATTGCAGGGCGATAGAGCCACGACCGGGCAGCAGCAGGGTTGTCTTTCACTGGAGAGGCGGCGAGGGGGAAGACGCTGATTAGATCCCAATCTGCAGACACCACCAGGTGACCCTTCTCTGCTCTACTAAGGTCTTCCTCTCTCTTCCTCCTTCTCTCTTCCCCCCTCTCTCTATTCTCTCTCTCTCTCTCTCTCTCTCTCTCTCTCTCTCTCTCTCTTTTGCAGATCAGCCCCACCTCCAATCATCTCCGCATGTCTCTTGTCAGTCTATCCTTATGCCAACCTCTCGGTATGCATGCATATCAGATTGCACAACCAGATCAAAGGAGAATCTTCAGCCTCTTTGTCTTGCAGAGACGCCAATGATTGTGAGAACATCGTTATTAACATAAATACATGTAAGCACTCAGCGTGCTGCTAAACATGTGGAGGGACTGTGCTGAATTATTCATTCAATAAATTTATTGGTCATTTGTTTTTTTTAAATCAGCCCTTGGCAGTATTGACAGAAACAAAAGATGCGAAGAAATAAAAAAAAATGAACCCGTACCAAGGAAGCTGTCATTGGAGCACATTAATCTTTTCAAAAGAATAAGAGAATTTTGCGAGAATTTTGTCAGTGAGCAATGAATCTAAAAGTATCGTATAGCAGCACTATGTACATACAATAAGAACAAGTAAAAAAAAGGTAGTATCGATCAATAAAGTTGTAGAAATAGGACTACTGTATTTATGAGTGCGATAATGCTAAAAATGCACAAAACAGCTGAGCCATTCCTGAGAGTTCTGAGGGAGGACTTGGCCCGTTGCCAAGTCATTCCCTTCTGGTTGAGCCAATCTCGACATTCTAGGGGAAGCGGCTCCAGCTTCGTCGTCTGGTCGAGCAAGTCGATTAGGGCGCTGCAATTTCCAATTTTTTGTCTTCTTTTATTCTTGAACGATATGCTAACTGAGAAGTCTCATGCGTGAGTTTCATGAGAAAGCGCGCAGCTGAAGGACCGCAAAAGTCGAGATTCTGGAGGGTGACGCAGCGGTCGTAGTTGTGCGTGCTACTGAAGAACAAAATGGCATGATGATTATTTTAATAAAATTATTTTAATAAAAACACGAATATTAATTTTAATAAAATTATAAAAGTACCTGCAGAATTCGGAGAGATGTGATGTGAGTGTGGTGACGCCACCCTTGAAACAAAACATTTTAGAGTTTACTCACTAGGAAAACGAACAAATATGTATAACGAAAAGATAATTATAAGTAAAAAAGAGGCTCATAAGTGGCAATTTGTTAGCTTGAGCTTCAAGGACAACCATATCTGTTATGGTGACTAGCCTGAAGAAGCCGAATGGCGTCTGCCTGAAGCTGCCCCGCCGGCCCCGCGCATCTCCGAGCCATCTCCGTGCCCTGCAGTGCCCAGCACGCCACCGTTATCGTGCGAAACTCTTCAAGCATGGCTTATTATAAACATGATTTATAGTTAAATAATTAAATAGCTATGTATTACCTCTCAAGACACTGTTTTGTTCAATTTCTGTTAATTCTTGGTATTGATATTTTGAAAACTAAACCATTTACTTGATGGTTCTACATTGTATACTAGCTCTCTTTCTCTCTCTCTCTCACTTGCTCCTTCATTCTCTGCCTCTCTAACCAGTATCATTACGGAAGTCTCCGCAGATGACAGTCCATGCTCGCTGTCCCTGCAGCAGAATCTGCCTGCCCGGCCCGTCATCGCAAGTGTGCAGACAACGAGTATAAGTCTCACTGAGCCTGAGGAGTATGTACTTAGCATTGCAAAAAAAAAACACAATTTTCATTTGAAATATTGTAAATGAAGCAAATGAAATATAAAAATTTCAACTAAAGAGAAATGAGATATCACTTGAAAATTTGGTTTTCTTCTTCTTCAGTATACATACAGTCCCGCCCAGGATCTTGGTACTAAGGAGGGATCCAGATGCATCCTCGCTAATAACAATTGTCCTAGGAAAGACTAAAATATTTTAAACGGTACATTAGTTTGCTCATAGAGAGCGGATTCTACTTAAAAAAAATTGATATTTTCTAATCACTTGATAAGAAGTTATCAGTTTTTTATACATACACAGTAAGTATGCATGCATATACATACATATGTACCTGCAAATTCGATTCAATCGCCTAAGTAGCAGGCCACGCCTTCCGTCCGCGAGAAGGAGATTCTGAACTGACTCATTTACATAGTTACTATTTTCTATTTATTGGAATACTTGTACAAGTACGACATATTAAGTATACAATAAAATACAATGTAATAATATAAGACCTGTAGCGGAGTGACCATTTCGTGTGACCATTCAACGGAGGAGTCTCTCATTTCCGAGGACATCTCATTCATCTGGAAATAGAAACATCGTACTTTGAGAAAATGGATGACATATTTATTGTACAATAGTTATTGGAAATGAGTTAAATTGAAAACTTCATAGAATTTAATATATGTATTAACACATTTCGAAAAGCAAACGATTTAAGGTAAACGTTGAACGAAAAGAAGAATGCAACAACAAACATAATTGTCCTTGCATTTGAGGAAGCAGCCGGTCTGAGGAGCTGCAGCAACAGTGGATGCAGAGAAGGACAGAAGCAGCCAGCTGAGCATCTGAAGATGAAAGAAAAGGAGAGAGAGAGAAGGAGTAAGGTAGAGATAAGTGGTGTAATGGAAACATGCAATAGGAGGAGATAGCCAGCGTTAATGTGCTAAATTAGTTAACAAAATCAATTAATTTTGTAGATCACGTCAAAAAAATTAATTTAATTAAAAAATATATTTGAAGAGAGAATTTTTAGCGGAACAGCCTCGGCTTTCAAATTCTAAGAAAGAGAAGCAAGTAGATAATAGAGAGACAGAGTGATAGAAAAAGAAGAGAACGAGCAAGAGTGAAAATGAGATAAATAAAGAGAAAAGAGCTTGCGAATTTTTGACGAAAGACTCTTATGTCGAGCGTTCACGAAAGCCTTCGAATTAAAATTGCACTGAAGTTAGGGCTGAAAATTGTTCGCTAACAATGAAGCTTGGCTGAAGGGAATAACGGGAGGCCAACAGGAGCGTTGACTTTTGAACATTTTGGTTGCGCCGCCTCAACTCTTTAGCTTTCATTCTTCTCGGGCTGCAGCTTTCCAACAAGAAATGTAAGAAGAAGAATGACACAGCGAAACGAACAGTTTTTGTAAAATTACATTTATCGCAAAACTCAATGTAGGTAAGTATTTACGTATCCTACATAAAACATTGCTCAGATTTAATGCAGTCAATGTATTTTAGGAACACTTATTATGCAATTCGTTTAGCAAGGAGAACGTCGCAATAATGGAAAGAACTTGCTAGACTTGTAAGAGCTCTGCTGCATACATAGAAGACGAGGGAGGGGAAGTGAGGAACAGCGAGAGGGAGGGAGGCGGTGAGAGCGAAAGGAAAGAGAGAGAGAGAGAGAGAGAGAGAGAGAGAGAGAATCAACAGCAAGTATGGGAGTGTGACAGAGAAGCAGTGAATAGAGAAAGACAGGAATCGGAAATGTCTTTAATGTGCTCCTGGAGTATGACCGGTGGCACTTAGGGCACGAGAATAACTGGCAGTATCTGACTGGGGGGCAACGAAAAGCATGAAGTGCATGTTCATGGTTCTATCACAGACTAGAAACGAGTGGAGAGAGAGAGAGATAGAGAAGTGAGAAATAGAGAGAGAGAGATGCATATTTGTAAAAGAGAGAGAGAGAGTGATAGCTGGAGGAGAGAGAGAGAGAGAAGTACTCTATTACTAATACTTCAGGGAGGCGTTATTGCAATCAGTCGTGGTCTTACAACACACTAATTTAGCGTTTCTCCCCCTTCTCTGTTTCCTTCTTCCTTGCTCTTCGATGTATGTATTGGGAAGCTGAAATGTTTACGGACATTCTGCCATTTTTGGCTCAGTTTCTATCGTTCAAGTAGTTTCTCTCTCATTCACGCTCTGTAATCCCCATCTTTATTTCTTCCTCTCTCTCTCTCTCTCTCTCTCTCTCTCTAAATTTGCACGCTATGTTTATTTGCATTTCTGCATTCATTGTTTTCGTATACTTCCATTTTTTTCTCCATGTCTCCTTTCAACATCTCATTACGGCCTTGACTGGATTAGGAAGAAGTCTTTATAGAAAAAAAGAAGGGCAGTAAAGCAGCTCCAATCTGGAATAATTGTAAACAGTATAAAAATTTACAGAAGAATAATAAAAAAATTATTCAAGAGATTCTCAATTTCGTTTTATCATATAAAGATCACCTGATCAGAAAAAAGGGAAGTTGAATTAGGGAACTCTCTTCTGTGGAAGAAGATACAGAAGAAATGAACTGGGTTATGTGCACAGGAATATGCTAAGTGATGTATGAAAAGAACTACGGAAAGATGAATGTCGTTGCCCAGTCAAAGGGATTCAAACAAGGATTCGAGAGAAGAGAAGAATGAGGGCAAAAGCATAAGGGAAGTAAGGAAAAGGCAAAAAATGAAAAGACAAGAAATGAGGGATTACAAGTCGAAATGAATGAGATAATGAATGTTAAAAACAAAACACAAATAAGAGATAGTGAAATAACGAGAAATAAATAAGGAAGAGGAACGAGAAACATGCAGCTGGCTGGAGAATTCGAAAGCGAAATAAGAAGAATGGAGATCTTGAAGGAGGGTGCGTGTCGAGAGAGAGAGAGAAAGGACGAGAGAGAGAGAGGAAGAAAGAGAGAAAGAATAGGAGAGAGAGAATAGGAGAGAGGGAGAGAAAGGGAAAGAGAGAATAAGAGAGAGAGAGACACTGGAAATTCGAGAGGGAGAGAGAGAGAGCGAAGAAAGAAGAAAGCGTGTAGACGCACGCGGAATCCTTGACAAGCCATGGCGAGCTGTCACGCAACTTCCACAAAGTGCAGATTAGAAAGAAAGAAGAAAGAAAAGCAACGAGAAGGAGTTGGGCAGGGAGGGTAAGTTATGACGTGAAGGGAGAGAGAGAGAGAGAGAGAGAAAGAGAGAGAAAGAGAGAGAGAGAGAGAGAGAAAGAGAGAGAGAGAGAGAAGCAGACTGTAGAGTGATTGCCATCTCTGCCGATAAGATGCTCGTTAATGAAACAAGAGCAAAGAAAAACTTTATTTCACTGCGCACTTTGTTTAGCATTTCATTGTCCCGTTAAAAAGAATTCAGTCCATCGATCGACCGAACTGCTTGATCCCGTTGTAAGGTTCATTGTAAAATTAACATGTAAAGGAAGTTTTGGAATGCTTTTTTTATAACGCAATTTATTCCTTTTAAAATGGATTTTCCCTATTTTCTCTCTCTCTCTCTTTCTCTCGCTCCTCCTCTCAGTCTCTCTTCCTCTCGCCCGCTATTAATTGGCATTTGCAATCACTCCCCTCGGCATCTCCCTGGAAAGCCAGAAATTGAATTGTCTTTCCATGGCCCTACCGCCTCGCTTATGAGCACAGAGAAGGATGTATGAAAAATATAATGTTCATCGAAGAGAGATCGAGGGAGAGATAGAAAAATAGAGAGAAAGAGAGAGAGTGAGAGAGGGTATGAGAAAGAGTGAGTGAAGGAGAGAGGAGAGAGTGAGAGAGAGATGCATGCAGAGGAAGGATAAGCAATTCTAAGAGAAAGGAGCGATTATTAGAGAAAGCCTGAGTTCATGAGAGAAAGGCGAAGATCTTCTGAGAAAGACCCTTGCACGCATTACGACTAAAAAAACCAAACTACGGATAAACAAATGGTTTACTAAATATGGTTACTACATAATACATTTACGGTATTTAAATGTATTGTATACTTTATGATGTTAATGCGTTGCTATCACGAATTTAGCACTATCTTTTGAATGAAAAAAACTTTTCTTTTGAGATAAAGAATGCAAAAATCTGGCAAGAACGACTTGGTGTAAATAAAAAAAATGATGGCATGACTACTAGAGATTTCGGTGATGACTTTTAGCCAAGAAGAGAGGACTACAGCTTGCATGGCAAAGATATGTTTTGATGAATGGTGACAGAGTGGAGAGAATGAGACTGAGGTAAGTAGAGAGAGAGAGAGAGAGAGAGAGAGAGAAAGAGAGGAGAGAGAAAGAAACTGAGAGATAAAGAAATATAGAGCGATAGATAGAGAGAAAATAGATCAACAGGGAAAGTGAGAAAGTGAGAGGAGAGGAAATAATTGAATAAAAGTAATATTTCGATATTCAGTGCCCGTATGAATTTCCATAAATAAATGGAAAGGAACACCAAAGTGAAGAAGAGAAGACTTTTAGCAAGCACTTCTCATCACTGGCTTGCCAGAAAAGATGAAGCCTGTTTCGCAGAAGAGTTCAGCGGTTTGAGGGATTCTTCTTGTTCACATCCCATGAAAGAGGAACAGAAAGTTAGAGAGCTATGGTTGAAGAATGAGAGAAAGAGAGGGAGAGAAAGAGAGAGACAGAGAGAGAGAGAGAGAGAGACAGAGAGAGGGCGCGAAAATGCCAAGTCGCCCAAAATGTATTCTTTCTCATCACAGGCAATGCAGAAAGGAGGAAGCCGCTTCTTCTCTCTGCCCCCGAGGGCCGCATCACTCATCCGACGCGATGGCCGGGACGGTGGCTTCCGATTCCTCTCTCAGTCGTTCGCTCTCTCTCTCTCTCTCTTGCTTCTTCCTCCTCCCTTCTTCCACTCCCTCTTAACTATCAATCTCTCTCGAAATCCTCTTGAAAGAGATCCCAAGAAAGAAAACCCCAGAGGTCCCCCAACACATCGGCCTGGACTGACAGCAACAATGCGTAGATCGAAAAATTCATTCCAAGCTTTGATACGAATATATTCCAAACGGAAGGCCTACTACGATGAATAAGGAAACAGGAACTGAACACTGACATGAGAGAGAAAACAGGGGAAGAACAAACGAATAGTAGATGAGAAAGGGAAAACCATTTGAGCAGTCAGCCGACTTAAAGTCTCTGTAATTAATACCCGTACGTTTACTGTATTTTCTTGCGATTTTTGTGGAATATGCTCTTTATTGACTCTTTATAAACTCCTTTTCATTTACATATATCGTTCAGCAGAACGCGCGTCATCGGCAGGACACTACACGAATGAAGAGAACATCGATGACAGAAGGCGCTGTTTCTATTATGTACTCTTACAAGCATACCAAGGTTATACAATTGTCAGCAAACGAAAATAAGCTCACTGATTGTCAGAGGCAATAATATGAATAAATTACATCTTATTAGCAAACTAAGAAATGAATGTCAAAATAAGACAACCATGGAAAGAAAGATCTCCTGTCTACTTTTAAAGACAATACTCGGCTCAGAAATTCGCGGTTAAACATGAAAATGCGGTGTTCCAAGCGGTCCTTACATTCTTATTCTAACACCGGTTCTCTTGGGGACGGCCTTGAGGCGAAGTCGTTAACGCCGGAATTAGCAAAGAGGATATCTGCATGTATCACAAAAGTCAGTCTACTCTGAGAATAATGAACAATAATGTTGCGCAAAATCCACGGATGACCATTATTGATTCCTATTCCTTGCGAAGTACGAAATTCGTCCAGGACCAGAAATAGTCAGGATGGCTAGTGTATCTGATATCTGTAGCAGTGAATAACATTCGCTAATACAGTAAATTAATATTTTTTTAATCTAGTAGAAAAGAAGTTATTGAAAATAATAGTACAAGAAATTTAAGCGAAGACAATGATGGAATAAGTATGATAGGGAATTATATATGCGCTATACTTCATTTGGTTAAGTGGAATAAAGAGCTCATGTAATGGCTGAGTTTATGTCTTTTTCAATCAAATAGTTCGTTGGTGCCAGATCGATTAACGAAACTGCACCAATTCATTGGCAAAGATTGACGAAGAAATGAGAGAAGGGGAAAATGAGAGAAGTTGGCCTCAGCCTCCATTAAACCCAAGATTAGCTATGAAATGATCATCATACCAACAAAATAATGAAATATTCAAAGCATAAAAAAATTCAGCCAGCAAAAAGTGCGCGAGAGGAGAAAGTGGGAAGAAAAGGCCACGTAACAAGAGAAGAATGGAAGGGGTCAAAGAGATATCATTCATCCTCCCCACGCTAAATACATCTTTTCGCGGAGTTTGGTTAACATCTTGAGTAAATGTTGAATTGAATGAACAATCTAAACACAGCTGGGTTTTGTCTTGGTATAACTTTGGTGTTACTACATGGATACGGCATGTGCTCTCTTTCTTTCTAACTTCATATGATCTCCGGTTACAGTGTCCATCCCTCTTCGCGGCAAGACCTTCTCAGCAGTTGCATTGCTTAGAGTCTCCAGCGAGGCCGCCGTTTCCACTGCCGGTAGCGCCGGCCCGTGGAAGAGTGGCCTTGGGCTGCACTCCCGTGTCCGCCGCGTTCAGGTCGAGGCTGCAACGGAAGATAACCTTTCTTTTTAGTTAGATATTCGTTTTTTTTACTAGGTAAGTCCCTTTTCCCATTCAGAATTCATACTCTAGAGTTAATAGAAATTTACTAGCGAAATTTATGAAACGGGTTATCTACTATTTTCAGCTCCATATATTTGCCAAATTTAATAAAACGTTGAGATAATTGGTTATGACAAAGAATTGTGCGATTAATTTTTCATAAGTTGAAAATCCTTTAACCACGATTTCTGAACAAATATCAGATTCTCTGTCTGTCCGAATTGCTATTCAATTATCCCAAAGCAACAAATCGGGAAAAGGATGTGAATACCTGCCGTCCTGGATATTTTGGTAGATCTTCCGTGCCGTCTCCAAAAAGGCGTCTTCTACGTTCTCACCACTTAAATGAACATATTATTAAAACTATTAAAAAAGTAAATTCTAAACTAAAGTAATTGTGGCTTATCTCTACAGTGAATTCATTTCACTGATAATGTAACGAAGAATTATAAAGGAATAGTTTGAAAAGCAATGATAGATCAGTGCTAGTTGTAAGAATGGAAAAAGAGAGCAAACGTCTTGGCGGAGCATTCCAGGAAGGTCAGCCCGTTCTCGTCTGCGAATGCCTTGGCCTCCTCGTAGGGAACATCTCGTTGGCCATCCAGGTCAGACTTGTTACCGATTAGGAAGATTACCTAGGAATTCATATTAATCATTAAAGATAACTCACAAGATGGCACTCGATTCTATAAATAAGGAAGGATGGTGACTTCTAGGAATAATTTTTGTCGAATCTTTCAGCAACTTTAGATCTACTTTTATTTTCGTGGCACCCATTCTGAAACGAATTCATTCTCTTATTCTATACCACAAACTAATAAAAAAATAACCAGAGCTCTCTGTTCAGATTAAAGAGGCATTCGAATTATATTCCATTACCATTCTACCGTATTACATTGTATTCCCTAACTATTCTACCGTACCCATTCACTTACCGTATTCGGATTGGTGAGATTCCTGGCATCGGCGAGCCATGAGCTGAGATGATTGTAGGTGGAGCGACGAGTGACGTCATAGACCATGAGAGCGCCGGCCGCGCCACGGTAGTACGACCGGGTAACGGCACGGAACCTAAATGAGAAATCACAGAATCACACTAGAATTAAGAGAACGCGCACAAACACACTACAATTTGAATTTGCATTCAAAACAGACTTCTCAGTTGTGAGCACCTTGACAATTGTTCAAAGTGGAACTTTTAAAGAATCTTGCGCGAAAGAAAATGCATCTGTGAACTTCCTAAATGTTCAAAAGATTCTTCATGGTTGAATATGAATGGAGCATCAAAATGAAAAAAAAGTATATCTCTAACAAATGATAACGAGATTAGAAGATATGAAAAGAGAATAATAGAATAAGAAATGAATAAGCCCGACCTCTCCTGCCCGGCCGTGTCCCAGATCTGCAGCTTGATCTTCTGGCCAGCCACTTCTATGATTCGCGTGCCAAACTCAACACCAATGGTGTGCGGGCAGTCGGCCATGACTATAAAGTTCTTCTCTTTTCGTTCTCGTCGACAATCATTACTTTATGGTTAGATATTTTTATTAGCTTAAATAAATACATCTAAATATCGACTATACTTCTTTCGATAACCATTTTCACCCCCAGAGACTTTAAACACTACAAAAAAATTTAACACACAGACCATCGATGTCAGCTGACTGATTGTGAGCAAGAACAAAAAAAATGAAAGCAAAACAATATAAATGTCGAAAGAATTCAGCAAGGCCATTCTAAAAGTGAACTGACATTTCTTCTCAGTGAACTGGTGGAGGAGGCATGACTTGCCGACGCCCATGTCACCAATGATGATGTACTTGAAGATGTAAGAGTACGAGTAAGTAGCCGCATTGTTCGCCATCACTCGAGTTTGACCTCTTACTCGTCTAGCAACTTCCTTCCTAAAAATAACTACTTTTAGCTGGACAAACTTGACAATGTGAGAACCAGCCAAAACTGGCTCGAAAAATGTTAACTAGTATACATCATGGAAGAGAAAGAATGGAGGAGATGCATAGAGTAGGAAGAGAGTGAGAGAAAAAGATAAGGACGAGAGAAAGAGAGAGAGAGAGAGAGAGAGAGAGAGAGAGAAAGAGAAAGAGAGAGAAAGAGAGAGAGAGAGAAAGAGAAAGAGAGAGAGAGAGAGAGAGAAAGAGAGAGAGAGGCGGAGGCAGATAATGAAAACGGAAACGACGGGAAACTGGAACTCGCTAGAAAGCTGCTTATTGAGTGGATGGTAACAGCAGAAGATGCAAAAGACAAAAGGGGAGAAGGGTGCAGGAGAGGGCTAAAACAAGGAGAACGCTGAGAAGATAGGGAAAGCAAAATGGAGAGAGAGAGAGAGAGCGAGAGAGAGAGAGTGCGAGAGAGTGGGGAGAGAGAGAGAGAGAGATCTCCTGAGCAAGCCATAGTTGTGTTCAATGAAAACAGCAGCTTAGCGAGATGATAGAAGAGCTCCTAAACTGAATCTCTCTCTTGGTCAATCTTTCTCTCTCGGTTTCTCTCTCTCTCTATCTCTCTCCTTCGGTCTCTCTCTCTATCTCTACCAATGAGTGATTCACGATGCGGGAAATTACAGTGGAAATCGGCAGAAAAAGCTGAGAGAAAACGATATAAGTGATTCGTGGAGAGTTTGAAGGAGCGAGAACTAACAGCAATCAGAGAAGGGCAACGGTGGTGTGGAGAGAATCACGTGAGCAGAAGAGGAAGAAAGAGCTAGAGACGAGAGATTTGAACTTGCGAAATAGCTAAGAGTATGGAGAGAGAGAGAGAGAGAGAGAGAGAGAGAGAGAAAAGAGAAAGAGAGGATGGGTCATAAAATATATTCTGTGTAATAATTGATTATTGTAACAGTCTAGCGCGTTAATATCCGTATGATGCATTTTCATAAGCGTTCCATCAATCACGAGCATAAAAAAAGCGAATGGAAATAACTACTCAGCTGATGTGAGTAACACGCTCATGCGACCCAGCAAGGAACAAGGCGTCGGAGGGGCTGAGCTCGGAAGGGATAAACAAAAGGAGAAGAGAGAGAGAGAGAGGCCCTGGTGGGCGGTATTCTGGCGAGAGTCACTTCGATGACTTAGGAGCGGGTCACCGAAAGGGTTGGGAGAGAGAGAGAGATAAAGAAGTGAGAGATAGAGAGAGAGATAGAGAGAGAGATAAAGAATGAGAGAGAGAGGTGGTCGATGGAAATGAGGCGAGGACGGTAAGTAGACCGGAAGGCACCATGAGAAGGAACAAGAATTGGGAGGGACAAGAGATTTGCGCGGATAAGCCAAAGAAGGACAATCCGAGAGATATCTTGATGACATCACCTCCCCCAGGCAAAGACCGCACATCGATTCCAAGTCGTGCACAACCTTGTCGAGAGAGAACAGAGTGCGCCTTGGAAAACAATACTTACGCCAAGGCATTTGACAGACGCGGATGAAATTTATAATTTAAGGCCCAGACTTCATTTAAATGTGAACTAGCCAGAGCGAGGGATTGCACGAGAAATACGTTCTCGCTCAAAAGATTTACTTATTTCTCTTATATTTTGCAAGATTGCTTAATTTCGTGTAATGATTCCTCACTGTTTACTAGTCTCTCGTTTCCTCTGTCGAAGTAAATAACGGTTCCACGCTGTGCTCTCTCTCACATTTCAGATTTGCCGTTTGAACTAACTAGAAGACGATTTCTGACTGTGTACGTAGCGTCTTTTACACATGGACGAAGAAGACGACGACGATAAGGTTTGTCCCCTTTTCATCTTCCTAGCACCTTCTTATAATAAGTAAACTATTTCCTCGGGATTCATTACACGCTCTTAGTGTTTTCGAACTTTTGAGAAGCTTTCCTGACGATTAGACGTGATCTTTTAAATCCCACCTAATATTTTGAGCTTCTCTTATTGGGACGCATTTAACCCCATCCTACATTCTTTTCCAGACTTCCCCTTTCCTGGAGTCGATATCTACCGGACCAAAGTTCTTAACGGAATCTTATTGTTATCACTGTATTGAGCCTTACATTTCTTTCCTACTTTTTATTTTCTTTTTTTTTCCAGAAGCATTACTGGCCAGTCTGCCACATCTCTGAGTTTCTGAGCGCGCAGCTGTCTGAAATCGAGACGACAGGCCGAATTCTCATTCCTCCAGCTTCAGTCCGCGCCCCCTCGAAGGATTGGTAGTTAACATAATTATAAGTACCTAGTACATCTGAGTTGGACTCAGTTGATGAACATACTCTACTAATTATGAGTGCTCAGATCGTAAATGCGTGAGACTACTGCAGAGCATGCTGAACACTATCAAAATGCGCAATAACTTCAGCTTTTATCATGTTAGTTATCTTTTTTTTCTGCGATTTGAATCCTATATATTTATTTTCGCCCAATCATAATTTATTATTTTACAGAAAAAAAGAAGAAAACAGAAAACCCAAATTATTATAATCCACAGAAAATTTAATTTAAATGGAAGCACAATTTGTTTTTGGATTTTCTCTCTTTTTTATCTCCACTAATTTGTAGGACCTTTTGGGGGACGTCTTCCTGTCACTTATTCTTCACGGCGTTAAATTACACCTCCATTCTGGAAGGTTTAAGAATGATTCGTGACAGTTATGAAATAATATTTGTTGTTGATAATATCAAATATAAATGCCTAAATTGCTGGTTTTTTTCTGTTAGCAATTTTTAACCTAACCATAAATTATCTTAATTGCATAATCTTACGATTGGATTGATGCGCTTTGTCTGTACTAATATGAATACCTTTGCGTTAATAAATACAGACATTTTGAAGATAATCTAGTGATGTACGAAGTGCTCTCCCCAAGCGTGTACAAGTCCTACTTGGCTTACTCCTTCTCAGTCGACCATTCCAGTCGTGGTGCCAGTGTTCTCTCCATGTTAGTTCAGTCAAGTAGGATAAACTAATCTTGAAATAGCCCAAGTTTAAATCGTTCTAAAATGAATATTAATTAAATACTTAATAGTTAATGGAACAAAAGCGTCTTGCTCTTCCACGATATTATGAAAAATGTGCTTTGAACTCTCATAAAAGTCTCTGAATTCTCAGAAAAATCTTCCGGAATTGCACTCAACTTGAACACCTCGAAAAGATTCGCTTCTTTTCAGTATCAAGTATCTTGTCGAACAAGAAAAGAGGTTTTGGGAGCTCTGGCTCAATGCTCGAATGACTAAAGGAGGTTTGCTTATTTGGAATAAAAAAATTGACGTTTATTATCTCTGCAATAATAATGTAATAATACTGCAGGAGGCGAGATCATCCCAGTTTCGATCCTCAGCCACCGTCGCTTTGATCCCCGGTTCCTAGTGAGCATCGCTCGTTCCATCTACGAGCGACGATGGAGAACACTCGGCCAGATTCTGGGTACTGTAGATTGGATACCGTAACAGGTTAAATAGGCTCAGTTATATACCGTTCATCAGACACACTATATATAGGGTGGCTGTTGCTGAAAGAGATAACTATAACTACTACTTCAAAGTGCAAAGAGTTCATATTTCTTTTTTTTTGTTGTTGCTATAAATGATACTTTCATTGTTGCTCAAGGTTGTTAAAGTTTTTAGCAAAGATGAGTTGATTTCGCTTTTTTCGGAGGGTTGCTCGAAATGACGAAATAGGCTGTAGTCTAGTCTAGAGTTATCTAAAAGTCGACTGTAATTTATTTACTGGTATAGCGCGGAGCGGTGTAGCGGGCGGGGGGATTGAGATATCGGGAAGCAGTTTTTTGGGGAACATGTAAAAGTTTCCGCACTACAAGAATATGTTGGTTTCAAAAAATTGGGTTCGATATTGGCGTCGGCGCCGGCGCCCAAACTTTGGTCGGAGGCGACTCTGATTTGGGCACTTTGGCGACTTTGAGGGGTTGCAACTTTTTTTGTAGGGAAGCTATGGCGATGAAAAAAATAGTGTCGGGTAGCCCGTTCAAAAATGAATATGATTCCTGGAGTTGAGATCATTTCGAGTTTTCGTAGATCAGTGGGAGGCCGCCGCGCAAAGCATACCTTTTTGGGGTACTTTTTGAGAGGGTATTTGCCCCTTTTCTCGGAATCTACAAAGTCCGCTTTTGATTAAACTGACTGCGATTGTAGAGTTTTTGACGGGCTTTCTTTTAATAGTAGATATATCGACTTTTGGGCACTAGAAGTTGTAGATATTATCGATTGAATGGTCAAACTTTTTTGTTAGGAGCGAACATTCTAAAATTCATATCTTTATGAATAGGGAAGGCAGAGGGATGGGTGTTTCAGAATCATGCAGAGTTTCACGAGAGCTTCAATATGAGTATAGTTGGGTTTGGCTGGGTTGTCATTAAAGTGCCCTGCCAGGGCCGTGAAGTGGCAAATTTTTGGAACGCATTTGGGGCCTTAGTTTCTTCTCGATAGTTAAGGGATATGCCAAACATTATATATCAATCGGTAGCTCTCGCGAAGGCGAACAACTTTCTTATACAAACCATTTTGAAATATCGATTTTTTGATCTACTTTTGGTGTCAGAAGGTTCAGGCCACTATTTCGGCCTTAGCTATCACTGACACTTTTTGGCGCATATTTTTTTTATTGTAGAGCCAAAAATTTGCTATCGAATGATAGGTCAAATGTGCAAAACGATTCAGGCATATTCGAGATATGAATTGTTTTGTGGCTATTTGGTACATTTTCAGTGCACGTCGAAAGTCATGGGTCCCAGGTTCGGAGTCGCGCGCGCGCAAACCCTTTTGCGCGTTTTTGTATGACTCCTGATGAAATTATAAGAGTGCTAACATAGACTAAAGACTCCAAGCTTTCTAATGGACTGAAATTCAAAGGCCTATGTCGTTCAGTAGTGCCGCTAGAACAGACTTTTGTCCTTTTTAAGCCAACTAACGACCCTTTGAGCCAACTAAAATACCCTTAGAGCCAACTAAACTTCTCTTAAAGTAAAATAAAAGAAAACCAACAACCCTTGGAGCCTACTGACAATGGCCAAAGGCCCGTAGCGTGACGAAGTCACGCTAGTCTAGAGTTATCTAAAAGTCGACTGTAATTTATTCACCGGGATAGCGCCGAGAGGTATTACGGGCGATGGGAGTGAGATACGAGGAAGCGGTTTTTTGCATTTTGTAGATTATCCCTTGGGCTACAAGAATATGTTGGTTTCAAAAAATTAGCGTTGGCGCCGGCGCCGGCGCGGGCGGCCAAACTTTGGTTGGAGGCGACTCTGATTTGGCGCGCTTCGCTACTTTGACGGGCTGCAACTTTTTTTCTGGTGGACGTACAGAAATGAAAAAAATAGTGGCGTGTAGCCCGTTCAAAAATGAATATGATTCCTGGAGTTGAGATCATTTCGAGTTTTGGTAGATCAGCGGGAGGCCGCCGCGCAAACCATACCTTTTTGGGGTACTTTTTGAGAGGGTATTTGCCCCTTTTCTCGAAATCTACAAATTCGCTTTTTGATCTAACTGAATCCGATTTTAGAGTTTTTGACGGCGCATCTTTTAATACCATAATTATCCACTTTTGGACACTAGAAGTTGTAGATATTATCGATTGAAGGGTCAAATTTTTTTGTTAGGAGCGAACCTTCTAAAATACATATCTTTATGAATAGGCAAGGTAGAGGGATGAGAGTTTCAGAATCATGCAGAGTTTCACGAGAGCTTCAATATGAGTATAGTTGGGTTTGTCAGGCTTTTCATTAAAGTGCCCTGCCAGGGCCGTGAATTGGGAAATTTTTGGAACGCACTTTGGGCCTCCGTTTTTCCTCGGTAGTTAAAGCTTTTGCGACATGTTATATACCATTCCGTAGCTCTCGTGAAGGCGAATAACTTTCTCATACAAACCGTTTTCATATTTTGCCTTTTTTGATCTACTTTCATGGTTAGAATGTTCAGGCCACTATTTCGGCCTTAGCTATCACTGACACTTTTTGGCGCATATTTTTTTTATTGTAGAACCAAAAATTAGCTATCGAATGATAGGTAGATCATGGGATTCGATCCAGGCATATTCGAGATATGAATTATTATGTGGCTTTTTGGTACATTTTCAGTGCACGTCGTAAGTCATGGGTCACAGGTTCGAATCCGCGCGCGCGCAAACTCTTTTGCGCGCTTTTGTATGACTCCTGAGTATGTTAAAAGAGTGATATCGTATAGTAAAGACTCCAAGCTTTCTAATGAGCTTAAATTCAAAGGCCCAGATAGTCCAGTAGCGCCGCTAGAATAGACTTTTGACCCTTTAGAGCCAAATTTTAACCCTTAGAGCCAACTAACGACCCAACTTACTATCTTTTTATCGGGAAATGGCCTCCGGGGCGATAGCCCCGGTGGCCATTGACCGGGCCAAAGGCCCGTAGCGTGACAAAGTCACGCTAGTTAGAGAGTGTACTTAGAAACGCTTGTCCATTATTGCCGGGGTTTGCGCGGAGCGGCGTCGTGGGCGGTGGGAGTGAGATTTTGGGGTGGGGTTTTTTTAGGATGGTAAATGAATATTGGAGCTACGTTTTGGTATTGGTTTGGGATTTTTGGGTTTTGGTTTTGGGGTCGGCGCCGGCGGCCAAAGTTGCAACTATTTGGGGCGAGGTTGCGCTGGGTTGGCCACTTTGAGCGTTTGTATCTTTTGTTTCGGAGAAGATGGGAAGCTGGAAAAAATAGTGGCTGATAGGGAATGTCTTCAAGATTAATAGGACACAAATTGGGCTAATTCCGCCCGAGGGTCTTTCCTGTGGGCGTGGCCAAAATTTTACCCCGTTTTTTGGCCCTTTTTTACTCTGTATTTGCTCACTATCTCGAAAACGCTATATGAAACATGTCGATTTTTTGTCCTTATTCGAAAGAACTCCTCGAAATACACCATCTGACATGCTTTCCTCCCCCCTCAGGGCAATAGTTTTCCGGCAGCGATCGATAATGTAGCGAACCCATTTTGTTAGGAGCGAGCCTTTGAAAAATCAATACTCGGAGATTCGGGAACGGAGCGGGTTGTGTCATTCATAATATTGAACAGTTTTACGAGAGCTTTGAAATGAGCCTACTCCCGTTTGGCTGGGATTCCAGGAAAGTACCCTGAGGGGGCCGTAAAATCTCAAAAATTTGGGAGGCCATTTCCACGGCTGGTTCTTCTCGGGGATTGGCATTATGGCAACATGTTATATATGATTCTGTAGCTCTTGAGAAGACGAACAAGTTTCTCATACAAATATTTTCATATTTTGGCATTTTTGATCTACTTTTGGTCCGAGAAAGTTTAGGCCACTTTTTCGACCTTAGCTATCACTGACACTTTTTGGGGCATATTTTTATTCGAATAGAGCCTAAAATTAGCTATCGAATGATAGGTTGATGGTCGGTATCCGTTGAGGCATATTCGAGATATGAATTATTTTGTGGCTTTTTGGTGTATTTTCATCGCACACAGATTTTCTTAACGACCCAGGTTCGGAGTCGCGCGCGGGCAAACCTTTTTGCGCGTTTTAATTCGACCCCAATGCAAAGTTCTAAATGCTAGGACATAGCCCACACTCCAAGGGAGATAATGGGCAAAGATACTGAAACCAGGTCCCCCCATAGCTCCGCTAGTACGAGAGTATACTTAGAAACGCTTGTCCATTATTGCCGGGGTTTGCGCGGAGCGGCGTAGTGGGCGGGGGAGTTGAGATTTTTGAGTGGGGTTTTTTTAGGATGGTAAATGAATATTGGGGCTACGTTTTGGTATTGGTTTGGGATTTTTGGGTTTTGGTTTTGGGGTCGGCGCCGGCGGCCAAAGTTGCAACTATTTGGGGCGAGGTTGCGCTGGGTTGGCCACTTTGAGCGTTTGTATCTTTTGTTTCGGAGAAGATGGGAAGCTGGAAAAAATAGTGGCTGATAGGGAATGTCTTCAAGATTAATAGGACACAAATTGGGCTAATTCCGCCCGAGGGTCTTTCCTGTGGGCGTGGCCAAAATTTTACCCCGTTTTTTGGCCCTTTTTTACTCTGTATTTGCTCACTATCTCGAAAACGCTATATGAAACATGTCGATTTTTTGTCCTTATTCGAAAGAACTCCTCGAAATACACCATCTGACATGCTTTCCTCCCCCCTCAGGGCAATAGTTTTCCGGCAGCGATCGATAATGTAGCGAACCCATTTTGTTAGGAGCGAACCTTTGAAAAATCAATACTCGGAGATTAGGGAACGGAGCGGGTTGTGTCATTCATAATATTGAACAGTTTTACGAGAGCTTTGAAATGAGCCTACTCCCGTTTGGCTGGGATTCCAGGAAAGTACCCTGAGGGGGCCGTAAAATCTCAAAAATTTGGGAGGCCATTTCCACGGCTGGTTCTTCTCGGGGATTGGCATTATGGCAACATGTTATATATGATTCTGTAGCTCTTGAGAAGACGAACAAGTTTCTCATACAAATATTTTCATATTTTGGCATTTTTGATCTACTTTTGGTCCGAGAATGTTTAGGCCACTTTTTCGACCTTAGCTATCACTGACACTTTTTGGGGCATATTTTTATTCGAATAGAGCCTAAAATTAGCTATCGAATGATAGGTTGATGGTCGGTATCCGTTGAGGCATATTCGAGATATGAATTATTTTGTGGCTTTTTGGTGTATTTTCATCGCACACAGATTTTCTTAACGACCCAGGTTCGGAGTCGCGCGCGGGCAAACCTTTTTGCGCGTTTTAATTCGACCCCCAATGCAAAGTTCTAAATGCTAGGACATAGCCCACACTCCAAGGGAGATAATGGGCAAAGATACTGAAACCAGGTCCCCCCATAGCTCCGCTAGTTAGAGTACTTAGAAACGCTTGTCCATTATTGCCGGGGTTTGCGCGGAGCGGCGTCGTTTGCGGTGGGAGTGAGATTTTGGGGTGGGGTTTTTTTAGGATAGTAAATGAATATTGGAGCTACGTTTTGGTGTTGGTTTGGGATTTTTGGGTTTTGGGTTTGGGGGTGGCGCCAGTGGTCAAAGTTGCAACTTTTCGGCGCGCGCTTGCGCTGGGTTGGCCACTTTGAGCTATTGGATCTTTTGAACGGAGAGGAGTTGGGGAATGAAAAAAATATGAGTCGATAGCCCATGTCTTAATTATTAAGATTCCTTGTCGGTTTGTTGATAGTGCCTCAGGGGTGACCAGGGGGCGTGGCCAAATTTTGACCCCCTTTTTTGGCCCCTTTTTGCTCTGTTTTTGCTCACTAACTTGAATTTTCAAAATTAACTTTTTCTCTTTCCGACATATATGATGTAGTTTTTCAC
The DNA here is from genome assembly GCA_945643635.1 of Allodiplogaster sudhausi. NCBI lineage: Eukaryota > Metazoa > Nematoda > Chromadorea > Rhabditida > Diplogasteridae > Allodiplogaster > Allodiplogaster sudhausi. Next base: position 507,220 of record CALZFC010000262.1, on the reverse strand, counting down.
GGCGCATGTTTTGATATATAAATTGTCGGGCTAAATACATTGGGTCATATCGATCGGGGGCAAAAACAGGCGGACCCATTTTGTTAGGGGCGAACCTTTCAAAATTCAATACTCGGAGATTTGGGATTGGAGCGAGACGGGACATTCAGAATATTGTTCAGTTTTACGAGAGCTTTGGAATGAGCCTATTCCCGTTTGGCTGGGTTTCGGAAAAGGTGGCCTGAGGGGGCCGTGAAATGTCAAATTTTTGGGAGGCCCTTTCCGCGGCTGTTTTTTCTCGGGGATTGGTATTATGCCTACATGTTATATATCATTATGTAGCTCTGGAGATGGCGAACAAATGTGTCATACAAAAGGTTTTGATATTTCGATGTTTTTGATCTACTTTTGGGGTCAGAATGTTCAGGCCACTTTTTCGACCTTAGCTATCACTGACACTTTTTGGGGCATATTTTTATTCGAATAGAGCCTAAAATTAGCTATCGAATGATAGGTTGATCATCGGTATTGGTTCAGGCATATTCGAGATATGAATTATTTTGTGGCTTTTTGGTACATTTTCATCACACACAGATTTTCTAACGACCCAGGTTCGGAGTCGCGCGCGGGCAAACCCTTTTGCGCGCTTTTGTGTGAAACCTAATTAAACAAAACCAATGCTAGGACATAGCGGAGACTCCAAGGGAGATAATGGGCAAAGATACTGAAACCAGGTCCCCCCATAGCTCCGCTAGTTAGAGAGTATACTTAGAAACGCTTGTCCATTATTGCCGGGGTTTGCGCGGAGTGGCGTGGTGGGCGGGGGAGTTGAGATTTTCGAGTGGGGTTTTCTTATGTTGGTAAATGAATATTGGGGCTACGTTTTGGTATTGGTTTGGGATTTTTGGGTTTTTGTTTTGGGGGTGGCGCCGGCGGTCAAAGTTGGAACTTTTTGGCGCGCGCTCGCGCTGGGTTGGCGACTTTGAGCGTTTGTATCTTTTGAGCGGAGAAGAGTTGGGTGAGGAAAAAAATAGTGGCTGATAGGGAATGTCTTCAAGATTAATAGGACACAAATTGGGCGAATTCCGCCCGAGGATCTTTGAAGTGGGCGTGGCCAAAATTTTACCCCGTTTTTTGGCCCTTTTTTGCTCTGTATTTGCTCACTATCTCGAAAACGCTATATGAAACATGTCAATTTTTTGTCTTTATTCGAAAGAACTCCTCGAAATACACCATCTGACATGCTTTCCTCCCCCCTCAGGGCAATAGTTTTCCGGCAGCGATCGATAATGTAGCGAACACATTTTGTTAGGAGCGAACCTTTGAAAAATCAATACTCGGAGATTCGGGAACGGAGCGGGTTGTGTCATTCATATTATTGAACAGTTTTACGAGAGCTTTGAAATGAGCCTACTCCCGTTTGGCTGGGATTACGGGAAAGTACCCTGAGGGGGCCGTGAATTCTCAAAATTTTGGGAGGCCCTTTCCGCGCCTGTGTTTTCTCGAGGATTGGCCTTATGGCAACATGTTATATGTCATTCTGTAGCTTTTGAGAAGGCGAACAAATGTCTCATACAAAACGTTTTCATATAACGACATTTTTGATCTACTTTTGGGGCCAGAATGTTTAGGCCACTTTTTCGACCCTAGCTATCACTGACACTTTTTGGGGCATATTTTTATTCGAATAGAGCCTAAAATTAGCTATCGAATGGTATGTCAATCGTCGCAATCGATCCAGGCATATTTGAGATATGAATTATTTTGTGGCTTTTTGGTGCAATTTCATCGCACGCAGATTTTCTACCGACCCAGGTTCGAATCCGCGCGCGAGCAAACTCTTTTGCGCGTTTTTATATCACTCCTAATGCAAAGATTAAAAGGCTAGGACATAGCGCGCACTCCAAGGGAGATAATGGGCGGCGATACTGAAACCAGGTCCCCCCATAGCTCCGCTAGTTAGAGAGTATACTTAGAAACGCTTGTCGATTATTGCCGGGGTTTGCGCGGAGCGGCGTGGCAGGCGGGGGAGTTGAGATTTTCGAGTGGGGTTTTTTTAAGATGGAAAATGAATATTGGGGCTACGTTTTGGTATCGGTTTGGTATTTTTGGGTTTTGGTTTTGGGGTCGGCGCCGGCGGCCAAAGTTTCAACTTTTCGGCGCGCGCTTGCGCTGGGTTGGCCACTTTGAGCGTTTGCATCTTTTGTTTGGGAGAAGATGGGAAGCTGGAAAAAATAGTAGTTGATAGAGCATGTCTTCAAGATTAATAGGACACAAAATGGGCGAATTCCGCCTGAGGGTCTTTCCTGTGGGCGTGGCCAAAATTTTACCCCGTTTTTTGGCCCTTTTTTGCTCTGTATTTGCTCACTATCTCGAAAACGCTATATGAAACATGTCGATTTTTTGTCCTTATTCGAAAGAACTCCTCGAAATACACCATCTGACATGCTTTCCTACCCCCCTCAGGGCAATAGTTTTCCGGCAGCGATCGATAATGTAGCGAACACATTTTGTTAGGAGCGAACATTTGAAAAATCAATACTCGGAGAATAGAGATTACAGCGGGACGGGACATTCAGAATATTGAACAGTTTTACGAGGGCTTTCAAATGAGCCTACTCATGTTTTGCTGGGTTTCGGAAAAGGTGCCCTGAGGGGGCCGTGAAATGTCGAATTTTTGGGAGGCTCTTTCCGCGGCTGTTTCTTCTCGGGAATTGGCATTATGGCAACGTGTTATATATCATTCGGTAGCTTTTGAGAAGGCGAACAACTTTCTCATACAAAACTGTTTCATACAACGACATTTTTGATCTACTTTTGGAGTCAGAAGGTTTAGGCCACTTTTTCGACCTTAGCTATCACTGACACTTTTTGGGGCATATTTTTATTCAGATAGAGCCTAAAATTAGCTATCGAATGATAGGGTGATCGTCAGGATTCGTTCAGGCATATTCGAGATATGAATTATTTTGTGGCTTTTTGGTGCATTTTCATCGCACGCAGATTTTCTTAACGACCCAGGTTCGGAGTCGCGCGCGGGCAAACCATTTTGCGCGTTTTAATTCGACCCCCAATGCAAAGATTAAAATGCTAGGACATAGCGGAGACTCCAAGGGAGATAATGGGCAAAGATACTGAAAGCAGGTCCCCCCATAGCTCCGCTAGTTAGAGAGTATACTTAGAAACGCTTGTCGATTATTTACGGGGGTTGCGCGGAGCGGCGTAGTGGGCGGGGGAGTTGAGATTTTAGAGTGGGGTTTTTTTAGGATGGGAAATGAATATTGGGGCTACGATATGGTATTGGTTTGGGATTTTTGGGTTTTGGTTTTGGGGTCGGCGCCGGCGGCCAAAGTTGCACCTTTTTGGCGCGCGCTTGCGCTGGGTTGGACACTTTGAGCGATTGCATCTTTTGAACGGAGAGGAATTGGTGAATGAAAAAAATATGAGTCGATAGCCCATGTCTTAATTATTAAGATTCCTGGTTGGTTTGGTGATAGTGCCTCAGGGGTGCCCAGGGGGCGTGGCCAAATTTTGACCCCCTTTTTTGGCCCTTTTTTACTCTGTTTTTTCTCACTATCGAAAATTCTGTAGGTACGTTTTTCGATTTACGAACATATATGATGTAGTTTTTCAAGGCGCATCTTCTGATCTATTGATCTGCTCCATAGCCCACCCAGATCGATAGATACAGGGCAAAAACAGGCGGACCCATTTTGTTAGGAGCGAACATTTGAAAAATCAATACTCGAAGATTTAGGATCGGAGCGGGACGGGACATTCAGAATATTGTTTAGTTTTTGGAGAGCTTTGAAATGAGCCTACTCACGTTTGGCTGGGTTTCGGAAAAGGTGTCCTGAGGGGGCCGTGAAATGTCAAATTTTTGGGAGGCCATTTTCGTGGCTGTTTTTTCTCGGGGATTGGTATTATGCCTACATGTTATATATCATTCTGTAGCTCTCGAGAAGGCGAACAAATGTCTCATACAAAACGTTTTCATATAACGACATTTTTGATCTACTTTTGGGGTCAGAATGTTTAGGCCACTTTTTCGACCTTAGCTATCACTGACACTTTTTGGGGCATATTTTTATTCGAATAGAGCCTAAAATTAGCTATCGAATGATAGGTTGATCTTCTGTATTTGTTCAGGCATATTCGAGATATGAATTATTTTGTGGCTTTTTGGTGCATTTTCATCGCACGCAGATTTTCTTAACGACCCAGGTTCGGAGTCGCGCGCGGGCAAACCCTTTTGCGCGTTTCAGCAATAAGTCTTGAGCACTGGAAACCCTTTATAATCAAAGTTAGAAGATGGTTTGAACATGGTTTGGCTTCTTTATTATTGAACCAAAAACGACATATTAGGCGGACATAGAGAACACAGTTTAGGTTAATTTATTGTTTTTTTCTTAACACTAAATAAACATGAAAGGTTAGCTTCGAAAAAGAATAAAACATGTCGCCAATCTTTTGATTAGGTACATCCTGGCACATGGTGTGATATTACAATAACTTGTCTGGTGCACTTCACTCTAATAGCTCATATTTTTCAGGAAAGTGGATTTAGAGACATCCGTTTTAGCATCTCTTTTTTTTATTTGTTCATTGTTACGAAATAAATATAGAATAACTGTAAAATAATGTTAAAAACAGTTGAAAGTATCAGAAATGATTTCTGAAGACATATGCACTAAGATGAATGGTGCACTTCTAAAAAAAACTTTCTTGGGCGACAGGATGTTGGCTGCGTTCTGTTACTTTAGTCGTGCGTGCCGCGCATCTTCCAGCGGCCATTCGCGGCAACGGCATGGTCGCCCTCGGTAAGCGTGTTTTGTTTTCTTATGTATCTTCTTATATAAAATCAGAAACAATCAGTGATTATGTATGTTTCCATGGTTGTTTGATGGTAGTTTTCATTCGATATGAGTATAGTTCTTTTGGATTACAAATGGTTTTTGTGTTCTTTTTATTAAATAATTCAAATATATACGAATAATTTTAAAGCTTTCGTTGTAGTGGCGACAACGAGGAAGCCGCCGGAGAAGGCGTCCGCCGGCGCCAAGGGACGCGAGGACCGACTTGGCCTCCACTGGTTAGACATTACTTTTTTTGCTTTTCATTTGTTTTATAATTTGTGTTTTGACTATTTCATAATGCTTCTTTTCTAAACGGTTGTCTCCTATGTGTTGGGTTTTGTTTTAAAAGTTCTTATTGGAGAATGCATTTTCTTTTTTGGGTATTTTTTCACATTACTTTTTCCTTTTAGCTGGTTAATACTGGAGCGTTGCCATAGTTGTTTGCCTATTAAATATCTTCTTGTTTTTTTTTTTAGATTTCTGCCTTTTTTATTCTTTAAAAGGTATATTAGTGTATAAATGCGGAACGTTCTTTCCTTTTTTTTAGATCAGGTATAGTCAAAACGCTGTAGAATATTGTTTGATGGTTATAATCTTTTTTAGAGTTTACTTTTTTGAGCTCTTTGAATGAGAGCGGGGTATTCATCATTCTTATGCATCTCTAAATTATTCAGCCAAATACCAGTGCAAGTATCTTGACTTATGTTAGTGTTTTTATTAGAAGCAATCTTGCACGTTAGCAGTGCACGGGTATTATTCAACATCTATTCATTTTCCTTGTTCATTCATGGGATATTGTGGCTGTTTGATTTTGTATAAAAGTGGCGTATTTTTTTCTTATTTAAGGTTTTTGCATTAGTTCTATTTAGATTACAAATCATACTTTGTTTCTGTTCTTCAGAGCCAAAGGAAGTCCGAATGAAGGCCGTCCGTTCAGTGAAGTCGGCGACGACTTCGGCCACATCGGCCACGCAAGAAAATTAAGGTACTCATTTTAAACATATCTTTCCAAATGCTTCTAGCCTTTGTTACGAACCTTGTTTTTCTTTTCGGTTTTTTTTAGCAGGTGGTTAATTTTGGAATATTGGGGTATTAGTTTGGTTTAAGTTAATTATTATCTTGATGTTTCTCTGGAGAATTTTTTTGGAACATTCATGATATTTAATGTTCGTCGACGAATAAAAGATCTTTATTTACAGTTTTGGAATACGATCCTTTTGTGTTTCTATGGTACTGGGTTGTTTGGACTGTTGAACTTGATAAATTAACAATGATAATGTTCTTTAGGATATTATATGGTAGGAGTACAATTGAAAGTAGTTATTTATATTATCTTTTCTGGGTTGGGCGAATAGGATCTATTTGTTCTTTTAAATTGGCGTTGATACCTATTTCCTTGTTCAAGTTGGTTTTACATATAATTCAAATCTCTTAGTTGTTTCATTTTAAGTCATAGAATTTTTTTTTTAATTCCTTAGGGAATGTATTTCTTTTTGGGGATATTTTTTCTCATACCCTTTCCATTTAGATAGTTAATGCTTTAGCGTTGTTTCACGTGGATTTCTTTGTGTGCGTATCTCCTAATATTAGTTTTGTTTTACTTTTAATTTTTTTGTAATTCAATCTTTTCTTTTTCTCAGCTTTAGATTTATTCTTTTTTTTTTCAATTCTTTCCAAGATAAATTAAGGTATAAATGAGAAATTTGTTTTTTTTTCCGTGTTAAGACTGGGTCGTTTTATTTAGGTTAGGGTTACTGTAATGAATTTTTTTTAAGGGTTCTTTAATAATATTCCTTTCTCTGTCTCTTAGTTGTTTCAGTTTAAGTCATGGTAATCTTTTTTTTTTAATTCCTTTGGGAATGCATTTCTTTTTGGGGATATTTTTTCTCATACCCTTCCATTTAGATAGTTAATGCTTTAGCGTTGTTTCACGTGGATTTCTTTGTGTGCGTATCTCCTAATATTAATTTTGTTTTTTTTTTTAAATTTTTTGTAATTCAATCTTTTCTTTTTCTCAGCTTTAGATTTATTCTTTTTTTCAATTCTTTCCAAGATAAATAAAGGTATAAATGAGAAATTTGTTTTTTTTTCATGTTTAATTTTTCTAAGGTATATTAAGTTATAAATTCGAAGTTTGTTTTTTTTCCCTTGCTAAGACTAGGCCGTTTTATTTAGGTTAGTATTGTCAAAACGTTTTAGAATATTGTTGGATGATTTATGATGGGATGCAATAGCAACGCTTTCAGCGTGTTTATTTCAGCGCTTTCGAATGCGAGTGAGCCAGGGCAGGGGTACTGTAATGAAATTTTTTTGAGAGATCTTTAATTTTATTCTGACATCATTAAGGTTTATTTCTTTTTAGTGCGAACCTTTTATTAGGATACTGTATAATAGTTACAGTAAGCATTTGAGTGAAATCCCTGATTTACCCTCGTTAAGATCCACGGTTATTTTTTCAGGAGAACATTTTAAGCTTATAGAATTCGTGGTATACTGTAATGCGGATTTAGAAGATATAGTAGAATCGAATAAGATTGGGGTAATGGAATGTGGATTTAAATTTTGGATACTGTAGTTTTGATGTTAGTGTATGCAAGAGGGTACTGTAATGCAATTTTATAAGATTGGATTAGTTGTGCAGATGTAAGTAGAACTATTCCCTTAATGTTTTTGGATATAATTTCTAAACTTTTTTGAATTGGAGTTGGATAGTGTAATTTGGTTTAAGTTTTGGAATGTCATTTTAAAAGTTACTTTTGCATTTCATTATTTCCCATTACTTCGAAGGTTGACTTATTGGATTAGTATTATATAATTTGGTTTAAGTTTTGGAATTTCATTTTAAAAGTTATTTTTGCATTTTTTTATTTCCCATTACTACGATGGTTGACTTATTGTATTTATATTGAACTTTTTAAAGGGTACTTTAATATACTTCTTTTTTACCTCATTTAGGTTAATTTTTTAATACGAATGTTTATTTTATGCTTCATTGTATAAATGAAAGCTGATGTACCTATACACGGTGTTGCAGAGACAGAAGAAAGCATAGAGAGATAGAGAGAGAGAGAGAGAGAGAGAGAGAGGAGGGGTGAAAGAGGGATCTACTTTTGTGATTATAAGCAGGAATAGGGAGAAAATGAAGCAGAGAAAGAAGGAAGCACAGAGAAAGAGAAGAATAGAGGGGAGGGGAAGCCGTGAGAGGGATGGAGAAAGAAAGAGAAACAGAGAGGAAGCAGAGAGAAAGAGAAAAAAAACAGAAAGGGAGAGAGAGCGAAAGAGAGTAGAAAGAAAAGCAGAGAGAGAGAGAGAGATGGGGGTGGAAGCTAAGAGAGGGAGCGAAAGAAGCAGAGAGAAAGTGAAGCAACTCAACTTTTTTTTTTACTTTATAAGGCACCATGTTTAAAATTTTGTTTTAATTTTTTTTATTAGATAACTTTTTATTTGGATACTGTATAATAATTACAGTAGGCATATGAGTGAAGTTCCTGATCCTCTCTAACTTCCATGGTTATTTTTTATCAGCTAACATTTTAAGCTTTTTTGAAACAGCGGTTTACTGTAATCTGGATTTGGAAGACAGGATACTGTAGTGCTTTCATGCCACATTTGAAACTTTCATGGGAGTTTTTTGGAGTATGTAATTTCATTTTTTTCATTCTGTTAGATGCATAATTTTTCAGAACTTCATATTATTGATAATATTAACCTTTGCTACATATTATATTGTGGTAATATTTCAGAAGTCTTTCAAGTACACCCCAAAAGATTTAATCAAAGTGCAGGAGTTGAAGGGGTCCATCTTTTGAGAAAATTTAGAGACTTGTTTTCAGTTTGTCGTGTGAAGAAAATTAAGAATGCCGTATGGTTTTTTAAAGGTTCGGGGTGCATTTATTTAATTAAAAAAATTAATAATGTCTCTGGAGGGATGAGTTTATACAAATGGGCTGATATATACTTTTGTGATTATTCCTAAAAATTTTATTCTCAGAGCGTTTGCGATTTGCGGCGCACCCTACGACGCAAGACTTCCGTTCCGTGAAGGCGGCGATGACGACGGCATGGCGTGCACCAGGTAATTCACCTTGTAGATTAGGGAAAAAGAGAAAGAGAGCGAAAGGATAGGAGTAGACTTGTCCCACCCGTCCCCTCTCATCGTCGACGGGGCGACTTCACCGCTCTCAGCTTCCTCAGGGATGAATGTCATCTTCAACTGCCGTCCTCATCGACAACTGCTGGATAGTGAGTTTTCCCTTGTCCCGATGTAATCTAGCGGTCCATTTCAGATTTGAATGTGAGGAGTTGAGAGAGAAGTATTTGCATTGTTTTTATAGAATAGGTTATAAAGTGAGGAATAGAATCTCTTGTAGAAAGAGATATGAAGTGGGGAACGTAGTGTTTTGAAGAGAGAGTTATAAAGTGGGTAATATGAAGCGAACCGGATTTTGTTCTATTTTTATTTTTATTTTTCTAGATTATATATGACTAAAGAATTTCATGTTGCAGTGGTTAAAAGTAATATTTTGTTTTTTGATTCCAATCCATTTTTTTTGCATCTAGAAAAGTATATTTCGGATAAATTCATTCAGTTTCCTTCCAAAAAAGTGGATGTCTTGTGGCAAATAACCTATTAAACAAAATTGTTTAACCACTGCATTATTTCACTATTATTTAGACTTCTTATTATTTATTTTCACTTGCATGATTTAACACTGCACTGCACGCACACGGCTCACGGACTACTGATAAAGGCCTGAGAAGAACTATTTGTTGTGACAACAACCCCTTGTGTGAAGTTGACCACACACAAGGGTACCCTAGGTGGGAAGTCCGTTAAGGCACCCACCCCTTGTGAGATATGGCCTTTAGGCTTCATAAGGTAATC
>CALZFC010000262.1:452500-492500 GCA_945643635.1 Allodiplogaster sudhausi | reverse complement strand
AGTTCCGCTAAGGCACCCACAAGCCCTCCCCTTTCTTCTGTCACAGCATTGAGATCTTTTTTTGCTCTCTCTCTCCCGTCTGTCTCTCTTTCTCTCTCTGTTGTGACAACAACCCCTTGTGTGAAGTGGACCACGCACAAGGGTACCCTAGGTGGGAAGTCCGTTAAGGCACCCACCCCTTGTGAGATATGGCCTTTAGGCCTCACAAGGTAATTGGTGAGAGTCCAATGCACTCTCACCTCTTGTGGGAAGTCCGTTAAGGCACCCACAAGCCCTCCCCTTTCTTCTGTCACAGCATTGAGATCTTTTTTGCTCTCTCTCTCTCTCTCTCTCTCTCTTTCTCTATGTCTGTCTCTCTTTCTCTCTCTGTTGTGACCACAACCCCTTGTGTGAAGTGGACCACGCACAAGGGTACCCTAGGTGGGAAGTCCGTTAAGGCACCCACCCCTTGTGAGGTATGGCCTTTAGGCCTCACAAGGTAATTGGTGAGAGTCCAATGCACTCTCACCTCTTGTGGGAAGTCCGTTAAGGCACCCACAAGCCCTCCTCTTTCTTCTGTCACAGCATTGAGATCTTTTTTTGCTCTCTCTCTCTCTCTCTCTCTCCGTCTGTCTCTCTTTCTCTCTCTGTTGTGACAACAACCCCTTGTGTGAAGTGGACCACGCACAAGGGTACCCTAGGTGGGAAGTCCGTTAAGGCACCCACCCCTTGTGAGATATGGCCTTTAGGCTTCACAAGGTAATTGGTGAGAGTCCAATGCACTCTCACCTCTTGTGGGAAGTCCGTTAAGGCACCCACAAGCCCTCCCCTTTCTTCTGTCACAGCATTGAGATCTTTTTTTGCTCTCTCTCTCCCGTCTGTCTCTCTTTCTCTCTCTGTTGTGACAACAACCCCTTGTGTGAAGTGGACCACGCACAAGGGTACCCTAGGTGGGAAGTCCGTTAGGCACCCACCCCTTGTGAGATATGGCCTTTAGCCCTCACAAGGTAATTGGTGAGAGTCCAATGCACTCTCACCTCTTGTGGGAAGTCGTTAAGGCACCCACAAGCCCTCCCCTTTCTTCTGTCACAGCATTGAGATCTTTTTTTGCTCTCTCTCTCTCTCTCTCTCTCTCTCTCTCTCTTTCTCTATGTCTGTCTCTCTTTCTCTCTCTGTTGTGACCACAACCCCTTGTGTGAAGTGGACCACGCACAAGGGTACCCTAGGTGGGAAGTCCGTTAAGGCACCCACCCCTTGTGAGGTATGGCCTTTAGGCCTCACAAGGTAATTGGTGAGAGTCCAATGCACTCTCACCTCTTGTGGGAAGTCCGTTAAGGCACCCACAAGCCCTCCTCTTTCTTCTGTCACAGCATTGAGATCTTTTTTTGCTCTCTCTCTCTCTCTCTCTCTCTCCGTCTGTCTCTCTTTCTCTCTCTGTTGTGACAACAACCCCTTGTGTGAAGTGGACCACGCACAAGGGTACCCTAGGTGGGAAGTCCGTTAAGGCACCCACCCCTTGTGAGATATGGCCTTTAGGCTTCACAAGGTAATTGGTGATTGTCCAATGCACTCTCACCTCTTGTGGGAAGTCCGTTAAGGCACCCACAAGCCCTCCCCTTTCTTCTGTCACAGCATTGAGATCTTTTTTTGCTCTCTCTCTCCCGTCTGTCTCTCTTTCTCTCTCTGTTGTGACAACAACCCCTTGTGTGAAGTGGACCACGCACAAGGGTACCCTAGGTGGGAAGTCCGTTAAGGCACCCACCCCTTGTGAGATATGGCCTTTAGGCCTCACAAGGTAATTGGTGAGAGTCCAATGCACTCTCACCTCTTGTGGGAAGTCCGTTAAGGCACCCACAAGCCCTCCCCTTTCTTCTGCCAAATCTAAGAATGATAATGATGAATGGACTATCAAGTCCTAAAACTGATATTGATGAATGGACCACCAAGTCTAAAAACTGATGATGATGATGATTAATTAACCAACAAGTCAGAAAACTGATTATAAATCCGTCATGAGATTAATGGGACGAAACGGCTACAACTCTTATAACATGAAACAGGTTCTCATCTGATGAGTCCCGCCTGTTAGTTTATATCATTGAATTTTTGAATTGCTGAATGGACCACCAAGTCTAAAAACTGATGATGATGAATGGACCACCAAGTCTAAAAGCTCTGATTACATAACCGTCATGAGATTAATGGGACGAAACGGTTACAACTGTTATAACATGAAACAGGTTCTCATCTGATGAGTCCCGCCTGTTACTTTATGATCATTGAATTTTTGAATTGATGAATAGACCACTGATGATGATGAAGAATGAACCACCAAGTCTGAAAACTCTGATTACAAATCCGTCATGAGATTAATGGGACGAAACAGTTACAACTGTTATGACATGAAACAGGTTCTCATCTTATGGGTCCCGCCTGTTAGTTTTATGATAATTGTATTTTTGAATTGATGAATGGAACACAAAGTCTAAAAATGATGATGATGATAATGAATTAACCAAGTCTAAAAACTCTGATTACATATCCGTCATGAGATTAATGGGAAGAAACGGTTCCAACTGTTATGACATGAAACAGGTTCTCGTCTGAATCGACCACCAAGTCTAAAAACTAATGATGATGGATGAAACACACTGTCTGAAAACTGATTATGAATCCGTCATGAGATTAATGTGACGAAACGGTTAAAACTGTTATAACATCAGTAATTCGAGAACGTATGCCAGATGTGGCAGAAGAATGCTTCTACTGTGATTACAATGTGTTTGAAGTCAAATTTGCGATTATTTCGCGTTATATCGTTATGCATTTTCGTGGCGCGTTTACTTTTGTAAAGACGTACACACGATTCGAAGCATATCATATTCATGTTGTGCAGTGGCACTTTGAAACTACCTCGGAGAGTATTTTGAATGTTCATATCACGTTAAAACATAACTATCTCTAAGGAAGATTAAAGTGCCATTTGGTACGACAAAAAATGTGAAATGGTTCGAACTGTGTATGCGTTTAAAATCGCAGTATTTTGATTAAATAGTTCGCGGCGCATTTTAAATGTATAGCTGAGAACAGGACATTTGCTTAATGAACTCCTTTTGCAGGAGGTAAGCTGATTAATCTGGTTGAGTGGCCTAACTGAGTTAACTTCCAGATGTCCTACCGAATCCGCCGGAACGGCGATCGGGTTGACCTGCGGCCCGATCGCCGTCGATGCGACGCAGACGGCCCAGAGATTGAGGGGGCACCATCTCTGGGCCGGTCACTCTTCTGCCCCCACACGAACGCTATTGAGGCAACAGTGCCGCCAATGCGTGTTCCACCCTCATCCCACTGTTGCCTCAACAATAAGAGATGGCGCAGAGGGCCAGGGCAAAGAAGCCCAGTGCAAAGCACATCCATTAAGAGAATTGAAAATCACAATAAGATGAATCAAAAATTTGAGAACGAAAAGCTTCAGCACCGCATGCCTCTAACAATAAGAGGAGGTGGTAATGGAAACAAAGGCAAGTATGATGAATTGAAAGATGCAAATTCAAGAATTCCAGCCGAACTTATTGATGAGTACCTCAAAGAGAAACTGGTTGAATGGTGCAATGAAAAAGAATCTGATGCTAATAAAGTCATTATTGCACTATGCACCGCTTTTACACGCGCACAGGTCGCAGCAGGACTGATGGAAGATGCACAATTTGCAGGACTAAATGAAGAGAGCCGAAGAAACTTTGAGAGACTTGTTATACCTGTTGTGTTTCAACGGCACATGTTCTGCGCGTGCTTCATCAGAAGAGAAAATGTTGTGCATTTGTATGACTCAATGGAAGACAAAGAAATTGTTCACGGTTCAGTAACCGTGCAAAATGCAATCATTAAAGTCATTGAGTTTGTGACACAGAATCAGGCAAATCCAACATTTCAATTCGAGCAATTTGCAAAGAAGAAAAATGATCTTGATGACTGCATCGTCTATCTTATCAGTGCAATGAATAGTTCAATCACTAAATCAGACTATGACAGATTCGGTGTCAGTGCAAATGAGATAAAGAATCACATGTTCTCAATTCTGACCAAATCGAAAGGTACGCTCGAAAAGCGAAGACCAATGCAAAATGTAGATGTACTTCGTGAACTGAGAGATGCTCGTGAGCAAATAAATACTCTCATTCTGGATGACTACATCAGAAAAATTACTGAGACATACACTGAAGAGGATACAGTATTCTCACTTAGCTCAATTTATGATCACTTTAACCACAATCAAGCAGCGCTTCGTAACGGAAGTCTTAGACAGATTGAAGGAGAAGAGATAACTACTGCATTTGCTAACATGAATCATTCAATCAGAAATACCGCAACGAGAATATTATTTGCTGTTCACGATGCAACCAAGCAGCACTTCTGGTTTGCTGAGTATGAAAAGGAAGGTAACATTGTGAATATCTACGATTCGATTAAAGAAGGTTATGATCAGAAGATTTTTTCTCGCCATTTCATTGGCTTGGCTCTGCACGAATTGATAAAGTATGTGTACCCAAATACACGAATGCCGCTGTTCTGCTGGCCTTCGGCCGCACAACAACCAGATGGAATAAACTGTGGAGTATTCACAAGTTACTTTTACGAATGCGCTATGAAGAAAGTGCCCATTCCTGATCAAACATTCAATTTCAATTTTAATGAATACAGAACGAAGATGATACAAGTCCTAGAATCAGGAAACCAGCAGGAAGTGCGAAATACCATTCCTAATGTAAAAAGTGATGAGTGGACTCAAGTGAAGCCCAGAAGAAGCCAGAGATCAAAAAATGAAGGATTTAAAAAGCCTCACACTCCGCCTTGGCGGAAAGATTCTTGGAAAAGAAAAGCTCTGAAGCCAGACGTTATCCCAGAAGTTGAGATAACTAGGCCATACAATGTTCTTGAAGAAGTAAATCTTGATGATGATGCCTTCGCAGATGTGGAATTACCGTTCAGTGAGATTCAAGATCCTCAGCGAAGATTGATGCAACGGACAGTGCAGAAAGCTTTCGAGAATATTGTCCAGTTGTTTGACAGTGGAAAGACAGTTCTTTTGAACATCTCAGCTTCAGAATCTCTGAGACATGCTGATGCCAATCACAAGTATGACGCAAAGACTGTGCGATCATTTATTTACAAGTATTCAGCTGAAAAATGCAAAGTAATGGAGATAATGATTCTCCCACTGGTTGATGATAAGAGGAACGGACATTTCCTCTTTGCACTGTTTGAAAAGAGTAGTAACACTCTCACGATATATGATTCTCTTTGGAGTTCTGCAAAGACATATGAGTGGATTCGAACATCAGTTCGTAGACTAATTGCTCACGTTATGAAGATAAGGACAGAGATAACCGTAAAGACGGCCACCTGTACAGAACAGAAACGTGAAGTTGACTCTGGTGTTCACGCAATCCGATTTGCCATGAACGCTTGCAGTAATGGCAAAGAAATAGAAGATGACTTTGATGCATCCGAATTCCGGAAGGAAATATTTGAAATAGTTAATAGTTTTGAGCTTTTCAAATCTATGAAGAAGACAACAAATGCAGCAGTGAGCAATAACTCTGTTGAAAAGAAGTCAAAGAAATCAAGTACTTCGAATGCTGAAAGAACTGAGTCTTAAGTATTTGATATTATGAAGGTAAAAGCACAGCTTCAACCAAGGCAGAAATTTGTTGACCTAGAGGTCACCGAAGCATGCGTATTACAGCTTGCACGAAAGAAGCCGGAGGCAAAAGTTGTAGTATGTAGATACGACAAACTAAAGTCCGGAGGGCTATTCGCCTGCATTGCTGCATTTGATGGAAGCATTGATGATTCATATATGGCACAGTTTGTGATTCCTGATTCTATTCGGAAAAATCATATGTATTACTGTGATTTCAAGTGGTGCGACGGCA
The DNA here is from genome assembly GCA_945643635.1 of Allodiplogaster sudhausi. NCBI lineage: Eukaryota > Metazoa > Nematoda > Chromadorea > Rhabditida > Diplogasteridae > Allodiplogaster > Allodiplogaster sudhausi. Next base: position 486,585 of record CALZFC010000262.1, on the reverse strand, counting down.
CTCTAAGGATTTGCGATTCTGATCAACTCTCAAATGTTGAGGCATATCAGAGCACAATTGATGCACTTTGTGTATTTGTTGCACAAGTCAAGAATTTTTCACTACCAGACATTCCGTCTCTTGAGAACTGCAAACAGCAAAATAAGTTTATGAAGCACAGTTGCACGATGTTTGTGTGCAAGTATGCAGAATGTGCATTGCAACAAGAAGATTTTGAACTCAATGGATTTAAATGGAATATGTATAAAACATATCTACTCTCTCTCTTCAAACGTGAGGAAGTATCCAAGCCAAGTACTTCTGCAAGAGACATAAGTTCTTCAGAATCCATTCATACTGAATCGGATATGAGTGTCCGAATAAGTTCTGAGAAAAAATTGTATCGAACGCCAATCAAGCATCAATTGCCCAGTGCGAATAGTGGTAATCAGACACCTAAACGTAAAAGTGATGTCACTGATACCTCCATTTCTTTAAAGAAAAACAAAATGGAAGCCGTTACTGAGAGCCCGTCTGTTTTGCTATCGCAAATGAATGATTTGCGCTTATTGCAAAGCCCATTGATTCAAACTTCCGGAAGGAAACGGAAAGCTGACAATGATGCAGCTCCTTCACCATCAACCATTTTATCTGGGATGAGTGAGATGAATGTTAGCACTCCAAAGCGAGTTTCTAAGAGACAGCCGAAAAAACTGTTTGTGCCCTATCAGGCTCAATTTTCTAAGGCCAAGTCTGATGCTCCAATCGCAAAGATGTCGTATGACAGTTTAAAAAAGCTGGACGGCAACCAGTGGTTGAATGATGAAGTTGTTCACTGTGCTATACAAGCAATTTGCTACGGCAAGAATGTTTTCCTGATTGATCCGGTTCAGTATGAAAGATACTGTAGAAATCCAGACAGCATGCAAAAGTTGAGAACAAACAACTTCAGCAATTATGATATGATTATGTTTCCATTGGTCAATGATAGCCACTTTATGTTAAGTGTCATAAACATGTCGTCGCCAAGCTTTGTCATGGTTTACGACTCGCTGAATAAACTTGACCGGAATGAATTGTACAGAATTCAAAAGTGTATTCTCCACTTAACCGGACTTCAAGTAATGGCCGTCCCTTCGGGTGACAATCTTACCACTCTGCAAAGTGATGGTTATAATTGTGGTCCAATTACTATTTTTCACGCTTTGCAAATTGTTAATAATCGGCCGACAGTTGTGCCGCATTTTGATGCTGCTTCATTCAGAAAGCAGTTGAAGCACTATTTGCAGACATGCAAGTTGATTAAGATAGCTGGAGGAATCGAAGAAAATGTTACTCCTGATTGCACTCCTAGATCTAGAAGATCGAGCTCACGCTCTTCCATCGGCTCTGTAGCATCAATGAGAAGTGTGGCATCGTCCAAAATGTCAGTTCGCTCAAATGAAAGCGACTATTCAAGTGAATCACTTTAATGCTGAACAGTACATGTGCGAATTGGCAAAGCAGAGGAAGAAGAGATTTGACGAGTTTAAACCTGCAGTATACCTCGAAATCATCACCAAGATGTTGATTGATTCAAAGATGGTTAGTATATGTGCCCAGAGCGATACTGCGGCCAAAGAAATTGTGCAGATAATCCCTTACAGTCCAGAGGATTTAAGTAATGATGATATATCTCTGCTTTCAAGACAAGACGAATGTTTAAGTGATGCAATTATAAGCAAATTTGCAATTTGTCTGAACAAAAATAAGCGATTTATGGCTTTGCCACTGGATGCTTTTGAAAGTGAAGGAAGACTTGATGGATTTAAAGTTGGAGCCAAGCAAGGCATTCTGATGCCTATTAGAATGCCTACGGGCGAATACGCTCTGATTGTCATCAAGTCCGAAAAGGCTAAATTGTATGACATGTATACAAATGCCATTGACAATCAACTGTCGGAGAAAATAAAACGAGTGGCGTTGTACTACAACCGAAGAAGAGCAAGTTGTGTTCTTAACCATTATTACCCTGGCATTCATGGGCCTTCATACAGTGGGCTTTATATTTGCGCACTGATGTACTCATTGTCAGTTTATAACAAAGACATTCCTGAAACTGTTGAACCAAAAGCCGTAAAGCGAATAATTTGTCAAATTCTCAAAGCTGATCAAAGGCCAGATATCGGGATAGATTACGATGCGATCAATAACGCTGAAGATTGCCCAGACAAGAAAGAGATGTCATCTATTGTCACTACTCCACATTCGGGTACAAAAGAGTATAAAACAAAGCATAAGCAACAAGTTCGCAAAGTTCAACCGCAAATCATGCGTGCCCAGATTAACTTCAGTAATCTACCGGAGCCTTATGTGCTTCCGCCACAGGTCAAATGTGTACACTGCCAAGCATGGCGATGGCCCGGAGAGCCAGATTCCATATGCTGCAAAGGCGGTCAGGTTAAGATCCAAGATGACTTTCCACTATTTGTGGACATTGAAGAAATGAGACAAATTAAGGAGTACATTCTTTCTCCGGCTGGAAAAGCTACTTATGACACAGTGAGAATGATTAATTCTCCACTATCATTTGTTTGCGCCATTATGAAAACGAAAAAGAAATCAGAGTTTCCCAAAGGAGGCCCAGTGCCCTTGGTTCTTAATGGGAGAATAGAGGCAACAATTGTGAGCCCTCAAGATAGCACCTCGAAGTCGAATCCTTCGTTTACTTCGCTTATCATTTGCAAAGATTCTGCTCGCGCAGAAAAGGCTTGTGCCGACTTTATGAAGAAGTACAATGTAAAGTACAATCTTGATATTTTCATGCGAGTTCGACATGTGTTACAGGAACACAATCATCTCGCGAAATGCTATATGCGCCTGGAAGAAGTGATCGAGGAAGAGAAAAAGAAAGCTGCGGCTCGAAATAGAAAGCCCAACCAAGTCATGTTGAACATTCTCGATAGAGAAGAGGCTGTGAAACAGTTCTCACCTAACATTCAAGCTGGAGGAAAAATGATTCAAGTGAATAATCCGATTCATCCTGGCAGATTGAATGAGCCACAAGGCGACAAGTTCATGTCAGCCATATACGTCTACCCAGATGGGCAGTGCCCGAGCCATGAAGAATTGAATCGTGGAGTAAGAATTTTCCAGAAATCATCTTGGACAAATAAGAAGCTTGTGCACTTTAGCCAGCTGTGGGATGCCATGAGTTATACACTTTTGTTGCCACGCGGAAACCGCACTTATAAGCTTGGAATGCCAAAGTTTATAACAATGAGCAAGAAAAATCCCCTTCCTGGGGTAAAGCCACGCGAGTTCCTCTCGCGATCTGAATACTACAATTTCACATTTGTAGATCGAGGTGATACAACCGAAGAAAGAAGAATGCATTGGTGCAGATACTGGGGTATGCTTTCCCAGCAATTCCAACTAGACGTATATTTGAGAATTCAAGCAGATCGACTGGCTGCCATAAAGAGAGAACGCGAGGAGCAAGTCAATAAGTTGGCCAAAGTGTCAGCAAATGCAAAGTATGTTCAGATGAAGCTTGAAGAAAAGGGATACGCACTTGGCAACTATGTTACACTCCCTGAAAGCTTTTATGGAGGTCCGAAATACTTCCGAAGACTGTACTACCAATGTGTAGCACTTTCAAAGAGATATGGCAAACCATCTCGCTTCATAACATTTACTGGAAATCCAGAATGGCCTGAGATTACGGAGATCCTGAAACTCATTTCGCCTAATATGACATGGCATGACATTGCCGATGATGTTTGCCGAATCTTTTGGCTCAAAGCCAAGGAATTTTTGAAAGACGTCACTGAACGTGGTGTGCTTGGAGAAGTGGTTGCCAACGTCTGGAACGTTGAATATCAACAGAGAGGAATGCCACATATTCACCTGTTGATCTGGTTTAAGAAAGGCCATGTTGACACTCCAGAGATCATTGATCAGACAATCAGTGCTGAGATTCCGCCTGAACCGGCCCAGGATGACCCTTATTATGAGGAGAAAATGAGACATCGTGAACTCATTAAAAAGTGTATGATTCATGGTCCCTGTGAAGGTAAACTTGATATGACATGCCGTAAGAGGCGACCTAATGCATTCTTATGCGCGAAAAGTTACGCAAAAGGCTATCGCGATGAAACAGAAATGATTGAAAACGATTATCCGTTGTATAGACGAAGAGATAACGGAGCAAACATTGTCTACTCAAAAGGAAAGAATGTACGAGTTGCAACGAATCGACATGTTGTTCCGCACAATCCATATCTCCTGATGAAGTATGGTTGTCACATTAATGTAGAGGCCTGTACGAGTATCTCTACATTCAAGTACATTTTCAAGTACATGTTCAAGGGCGTTGACCTTCTTGCCTTGGAAATTGATGATATGGAAGAAGATGAGCTGAATGCCAATGGCATTGTACTCAGAAATGAATACCAGAAAAAAGATGGAAAAGTCAGGCAATTGGTTGACCTTGACGAGACAAAGACTTTCCAGAATGCGAGAAGCATATCCTCAATTGAGGCTTCATACTGCAGACTTGGCCTGCCAAGACATGGTATATCTCATTGCGTTACAGCATTGTACATTCATCTGGAAGGCGAGCAACATATGGTTGTCAAAGCTGATGATACTGCTGCCCAGAGAGAATAAAGAGCTGAGAGAGCCATCTCCAGATTCATGGCTTTCATGGATCTTAATATGCGTGACGAAGATGCAAGAAAATTGACTTATCTTGAAGTTGAAGAAAGATACAGATGGGATCAGAAGGCAAAGATGTACAAGCCATATGTGCGTACTGGCCAGATCGAGCGTAATATTGCGTATCTATCTCCCATCAGCCCCCGAAACAGGGAACTTTACGGACTGCACTGTCTGGTGAGAAGCCTTACGGGCTATACTTGCTTTGCTGATTTGCTTAAATCAGAAGATGGAAGCACTACATATGCAACATTTGATGAGTCTGCTCGGGCAAGAGGCCTTTTGAGAGATGACAAGGAATGGGACGAATGTCTTAACCTTGCAAGCGAGACTATACCGAATAATAGAGCATTCCTGAGACTTTTCTGCGTCATTCTGATGAATTGTCAGCCACCCAGTCCGGCAGAACTCTTTGAAAAGTACAAGGCACACATGCTTGACCGCGATAAGCAGAAAAAGTATTCTGAAGAAGAGAAAGTGCAGAGAGTCCTCAGGCACATTCAATCGATAATAAGGCACTCTAACATGACGCTCAAGCAGTTTGGATTGCCTGAGCTTATAAGGAATGAAGCTCTTGAGCGAAAGTTCATGTCTGAAGACAAGAGAGAGGCCGAAAAGAGAGCAGATGAAATGCAACCCACCCTAAATGACGGCCAGAAGGAAATTTCGGAGCAAATCATTGCTGCCATCTCTGACACAAGTGCCGAAAAGCGTTGCTTCTTTGTGACTGGAAGTGGAGGTTGTGGAAAGACATACCTCTACGAGTACTTAATCAATTGGTGCATTGCACACGAAAAGGTTGTTTTACCTGTTGCCTCAACCGGCATTGCAGCAACTCTATTGAAGAATGGTACGACCGCTCACAGTGGTTTTGGAATTCCGCTCGAATATGATGAGCTGGACAAAACAAACCTTGACATCACCTCAGACAAGGGCCAGTTTTTGAGACAAGTTGAAGTCATCATTTGGGATGAGGCCCCAATGCAGTCTAATGCAATCTTGAGCTTTGTTGACAGAACAATGAGGGTCGCTGCACCCAGAGACCAGAAAGATAAACCATTTGGTGGACGTGTCGTTCTCCTCGGTGGAGACTGGAAGCAAATTTTGCCTGTCATACCCAGTGCTCGAGATAGACAAATCTTGAATTACACATTGAACAATGCACCTGTTTACGACAAGTTTGAGCAGTGCAAACTGACTGTCAACATGAGGGTCGACAAGGACCAGCAAATATTTCTGAAATATCAGACTGAAGTTGGAGAAGGAACTGCAAACTTTGACGGATTGCACATTCGTGTACCTGAAAGAATGCTATGCGCCGATGAGGACGCACTAATAGAATCCGTGTATCCGGAGGAAGTCCGCTGCAACGGTGAAGAGATGAGCAAAAGAGCAATCCTCGCAGTTAGAAATGATGCAGTAATCAAACTAAATGAGAAGATTATGAACTTGCTACCTGGAAAAGCAGAAGAGTTTATAGGAATCACTGAGATTCCTGAAGAAGCAGAGCATATGGGCATGCCAGTAGATTTGATCTCAACCTTGGAGGCGATGACGCCCAATGGAATGCCCGCTCATAAGTTAGTTTTGAAACCACAAACACCAGTTATGCTGCTAAGGAACATTGACATTGAGAATAAGTTGTGCAATGGCACTAAACTTGTGTTCTTGAACGCAGTGAAAGTAAACTCTGCTGACAGAAACGTCATTCTGCTGAGATGCAGAAATGTGACTGTGAATCCTCCAGAAGAGGTATTCCTGCCGAGAATCGTGCTGAACTATCTCGATCGTAACAGTGGTGTACAGTTCACACGAAGACAGTTCCCGATAAGGGCGTGCTTTGCTTGCACGATTAACAAGAGTCAAGGCCAGACATTGGCAAGAGTGGGACTCGACCTAAGAACTCCGACATTTTCTCACGGGCACTTCTATGTGGCCATCTCGAGAGTTAAAACTGAGGCACATCTCAAACTTTTGATACCAAAAGAATTTATTACAGAAGATAAAGTAAACGGAAAGCATGCCGTTGTCAGAAATATTGTCTATCGAGACCTTTTCAAGACAGTCAATTGTGAGATCACAAACAGTCCTCCTGTACTGGCTGACGAACCAGATGTTGACCCATTTGAGGGCTTGAATCTTGATGACGATGAAGGGGCCGAGATTGACCCCGAAGAGCATGAAGAAGACATTGAGCAAGTCCAAGAGATTGATCAAGAACAGCTCGAAAAAGATCTTGATGATTTTACTTATCAGTTGCAGCAAGAGATTGCAGCAAAGCTGAATGGCAAAGTAGCCGAGAACAAGATAACGGATGAGAATGCCGTTGTTAACGATGATATTGTACAGGCAATGCCAGAAATCGATGACGAAGTTCACTACTTTAGTGATGATGAAGAAGGCAACCTTGAGTATGTTGTATCCTCCGATGAGGAGGAGAATCTCCAAGAAGAGGAAGAAATGAACTGAAGAAAGACGACAGTCTAATTGCTCAGTGAGCAAGTACTTATGAATAGCTTGCAAGAGGCAAATGGCGGGTAAACAACAAGTATGCGCAAATTAAATGCGTTGTTTGAATATGAAATCTAACTGCTTAATTAGCAGGACGATATGAATATCTTGCAAGATACAAATGGAAGTTAAATTTGTTTTTTGAATGACTAATTAAATATTTTCAAACAAAATCCCGTCGCGAGATTAAAGGGGCGAAACGGGTTTAAATTTAAAAATATTGCCAGGTTCTCGCCTGATGAGTTCTTCGCCTGGCACAATTGTTTTCGCGAAAATCTGCACACATTTATTTGTTTACCGACGCGGGTTCGGAGTCGCGCGCGGGTTTTGCGCGCTTTTATAAAAGTCAATATTAGATTTAAACAATGCTAGGACATAGCGCGCACTCCAAGGGAGATAATGGGCGGCGATACTGAAACCAGGTCCCCCCATAGCTCCGCTAGTCTAGAGTTATATAAAAGTCGACTGTTATTTATCCTCTGGTATAGCGCCGAGCGGTGTAGCGGGCGGGGGGATTGAGATACGGGGAAGCGGTTTTTTTGCATTTTGTAGAGTATCTCCTGGGCTACAAGAGTATGTGGGTTAAAAAAAATTGGGTTCGATATTGGCGCCGGCGCGGGCGGCCAAACTTTGGTCCGAGGCGACTTCCATTTTGGCACTTTGGCGATTTTGAGGGGCTGTATCTTTTTTTTTGGGTAGAGATATGGAGATGAAAAAAATACTGGGAGATAGCCCGTCCAAAAATGAATATGATTCCTGGAGTTGAGATCATTTCGATGTTTGGTAGATCAGTGGCAGCGTGGCGCGTTTTGACCCCATTTTTTGTCCGTTTTTCGGCATGTAGTTAGGGTTTTTCTCGAAATCTACAAATTCGCTTTTTGATCTAACTGACTCCGATTGTAGAGTTTTTCACGGCGCATCTTTTAATAGTAGAATTATTAACTTTTGGGCACTAGAAGTTGTAGATATTATCGATTGAAGTGTCAAAATTATTTGTTAGGAGCGAACCTTCTAAAATTCATATCTTTATAAATACGGAAGTTAGAGGGATGAGAGTTTCAGAATCATGCAGAGTTTCACGAGAGCTTCAATATGAGTATACATAGTTCAGTCTGGGTTATCATTAAAGTGCCCTGCCAGGGCCGTGAAGTGGCAAATTTTTGGAGGGCAATTTGGGCATCCGTTTTTCCTCGGTAGTTAAAGCTTATGCCACGTGTTATATACCATTCTGTAGCTTTCGAGAAGGAGAACAACTTTTTCATACAAAACGTTTTCATATTTTGTCATTTTTGATCTACTTTCGGGGTCAGAATGTTCAGGCCACTATTTCGGCGTTAGCTATCACTGGCACTTTTTGGCGCATATTTTTTCTCTTGTAGAGCCTAAAATTAGCTATCGAATGGTATGTCAAACTTCACATTTTATCCAGGCATAATCGAGATATGAATTATTTTGTGGCTTTTTGGGCTATTTTCACTGCACATCGAAACTCATGGATCGCAGGTTCGAATCCCCGCGCGCGCAAACTCTTTTGCGCGCTTTTGTATGACTTCTGAGTATGTTAAAAGAGTGATATCATATAGTAAAGAGTCCAAGCTTTCTAATGAGCTTAAATTCAAAGTCCCAGATAGTCCAGTAGCGCCGCTAGAACAGACTTTTGACCCTTTAGAGCCAAATTTTAACCCTTAGAGCCAACTAACCTAGCCTTAGCTGAATTTTATATCGGGAAATGGCCTCCGGGGCGATAGCCCCGGTGGCCATTGACCGGGCCAAAGGCCCGTAGCGTGACAAAGTCACGCTACTCTAGTCTAGAGTTATCTAAAAGTCGACTGTTATTTATAGGCCGGTATAGCGCGGAGAAGTGCTGTGGGCGCGGGGGTTGAGATACGGGGAAGCGGTTTTTTGGGGATTATGTAAACGTTTCCGGACTACAAGAATATATGGGTTTCAAAAAATTGGGTTCCATATTGGCGCCGGCGCGGGCGTCGGAAGTTGGCGCGGAGGCGAGTTGGATTTGGGCACTTTGGCGACTTTGAGGGGCTGTATCTTTTTTTCGGGTAGAGCTATGGCGATGAAAAAAATACTGGGAGATAGCCCGTCCAAAATGAATTTGATTCCTGGAGTTGAGATCATTTCGAGTTTTGGTAGATCAGTGGGAGCAGGGCGCGTTTTGACCCCATTTTTTGGCCGTTTTTCGGCATGTAGTTTCAACTTTTCTCGAAATCTACAAAGTCCGCTTTCGATTAAACTGACTCCGATTTTAGAGTTTTTGACGGCGCATCTTTTAATAGTAGAATTATCAACTTTTGGACACTAGAAGTTGTAGATATTATCGATTGAAGTGTGATCATTTTTTGTTAGGAGCGAACCTTGAAAGATACATATCTTTATGAATAGGGAAGGTAGAGGGATGAGAGTTTCAGAATCATGCAGAGTTTCACGAGAGCTTCAATATGAGTATACTTGTGTTTGTCTGGCTTTTCATTAAAGTGCCCTGCCAGGGCCGTGAAGTGTAAAATTTTTGGAAGCCATTTTGAGCCTCCGTTTTTCCTCGGTGGTGAAAGATTCTGCTACATGATATATATCAATCGGTTGCTCTCGAGACGGAGAACAACTTTCTCATACAAAACGTTTTCATATTTTGACGTTTTTGATCTACTTTTGGGGTCAGTATGTTCAGGCCACTATTTCGGCCTTAGCTATCACTGGCACTTTTTGGCGCATATTTCTTTTCTTGTAGAGCCTAAAATTAGCTATCGAATGGTAGGTCAATCTTCGGATTCCATCAAGGCATATTCGAGATAAGAATTATTTTGTGGCTTTTTGGCTCATTTTCAGTGCATGTCGAAAGTCATGGGTCGCAGGTTCGGAGCCGCGCGCGCGCAAACCGTTTTGCGCGCTTTTGTATGAACCCTAAGTATGTTAAAAGAGTGATATCATATAGTAAAGACTCCAAGCTTTCTAATGAGCTTAAATTCAAATGCCCAGAGAGTCCAGTAGCGCCGCTTTTTGGAACGCACTTTGGGCCTCCGTTTTTCCTCGGTAGTTAAAGGTTTTGCCACATGTTATATACCATTCGGTTGCTCTCGAGAAGGCGAATAACTTACTCATACAAAACATTTTGAAATATCGATGTTTTTAATCTACTTCCTTGGGTCAGAATGTTCAGGCCACTATTTCGGCCTTACCTATAACTGACTCGTTTTGGCGCATATTTTTTGTATTGTAGAGCCAAAAATTAGCTATCGAATGATAGGTAGATCATTTGATTCGATCCAGGCATATTCGAGATATGAATTATTTTGTTGCTTTTTGGGCTATTTTCTCTGCACTTCGAAACTCATGGGTCGCAGGTTCGAATCCGCGCGCGCGCAAACTCTTTTGCGCGCTTTTTTATGACTCCTAAGTATGTTAAAAGAGTGATATCATATAGTAAAGACTCCAAGCTTTCTAATGAGCTTAAATTCAAAGGCCTAGCATGTCAATAAACGCCGCTAGAACAGACTTTTGACCCTTTTGAGCCAAATTTTAACCCTTAGAGCCAATTATAAACCCTTGGATAAATTTTTTTATCGGAAAATGGCCTCCGGGGCGATAGCCCCGGTGGCCATTGACCGGGCCAAAGGCCCGTAGCGTGGCTGCGCCACGCTAGTCTAGTCTAGAGTTATCTAAAAGTCGACTGTTATTTATCCTCTGGTATAGCGCCGAGCGATGTAGCGGGCGGGGGGATTGAGATACGGGGAAGCGGTTTTTTGCATTTTGTAGAGTATCTCCTGGGCTACAAGAATATGTGGGTTTCAAAAAATTAGGGTCGGCGCCCGCGCCGACGCGGGCGCCCAAACTTTGGTCCGAGGCGCCTTTCATTTTGGCTCTTTGGCGATTTTGAGGGGCTGTATCTTTTTTTCGGGTAGACCTATGGCGATGAAAAAACTACTGGAAGATAGCCCGTCCAAAAATGAATATGATTCCTGGAGTTGAGATCATTTCGAGTTTCGGTAGATCAGTGGGAGCGCGGCGCGTTTTGACCCCATTTTTTGGCCGTTTTTCGGCATGTAGTTTCAACTTTTCTCGAAATCTACAAAGTCCGCTTTTGATTAAACTGACTGCGATTGTAGAGTTTTTCACGGCGCATCTTTTAATAGTAGAATTATTAACTTTTGGGCACTAGAAGTTGTAGATATTATCGATTGAAGTGTCAAAATTATTTGTTAGGAGCGAACCTTCTAAAATTCATATCTTTATAAATACGGAAGTTAGAGGGATGAGAGTTTCAAAATCATGCAGAGTTTCACGAGAGCTTCAATATGAGTATACTCGCGTTTGTCTGGCTTTTCATTAAAGTGCCTTGCCAGGGCCGTGAAGTGTCAAATTTTTGGAGCGCATTTTGGGCCTCCGTTTCTTCGCGGTAGTTAAAGATGTTGCCACATATTATATACCATTCCGTAGCTCTCGAGATGGCTAACAACTTTCTCATACAAAACATTTTGAAATATCGATGTTTTTGATCTACTTTTGGGGTCAGTATGTTCAGGCCACTATGTCGGCCTTAGCTATCACTGGCACTTTTTGGCGCATATTTTTTTTCTTGTAGAGCCATAAATTAGCTATCGAATGGTAAGTCAATCGTGCAAAACGATTCCGGTATATTCGAGATATGAATTATTTTGTGGCTTTTTGGTACATTTTCAGCGCACGTCGAAACTCATGGGTCGCAGGTTCGGAGTCGCGCGCGCGCAAACCCTTTTGCGCGCTTTTGTATGACTCCTGAGTATGTTAAAAGAGTGATATCATATAGTAAAGACTCCAAGCTTTCTAATGAGCTTAAATTCAAAGACCCAGAGAGTCCAGTAGCGCCGCTAGAACAGACTTTTGACCCTTTAGAGCCAAATTTTAACCCTTAGAGCCAACTAACGACCCAACTTACGATCTTTTTATCGGGAAATGGCCTCCGGGGCGATAGCCCCGGTGGCCATTGACCGGGCCAAAGGCCCGTAGCGTGACAAAGTCACGCTAGTCCCGAGTTATCTAAAAGTCGACTGTTATTTATCCTACCCGATAGCGCGGAGAGGTGCTGTGGGCGGTGGGAGTGAGATACGGGGAAGCGGTTTTTTGCATTTTGTAGATTATCCCCTGGGCTACCAGAGTATATGGATTTCAAAAAATTGGGCTCGATATTGGCGCCGGCGCGGGCGGCCAAACTTTGGTCCGAGGAGACTTCGATTTGGGCACATTGGCGACTTTGAGGGGATCTTTTTTTTTGGGTAGAGATATCGAGATGAAAAAAATACTGAGAGATAGATCGTCCAAAAATGAATATGATTCCTGAAGTTGAGATCGATTCGAGTTTTGGTAGATCAGTGGCAGCACGGCGCGTTTTGACCTCATTTTTTGGCCATTTTTTGGCATGTAGTTTGAACTTTTCTCCTAGATCCCTCCATTCCGCTTTTGATGTAACTGAATCCGATTTTAGAGTTTTTGACGGCGCATCTTTTGATACCATAATTATCCACTTTTGGGCACTTGATCTATGAGATATTATCGATTGAAGGGTCAAATTTTTTTGCTAATAGCGAACTTTCTAAAATTCATATCTTTATGAATAGGGATTGTAGCGGGATGAGAGTTTCAGAATCATTCAGAGTTTCAAGAGAGCTTCAATATGAGTATACATAGGTTAGGCTGGCTTATCATTAAAGTGCCGTGCCGGGGCCGTGAAGTGGAAAATTTTTGGAACGCACTTTGGGCCTCCGTTTCTTCTCGGTAGTTAAAGGTCACATATTATATACCATTCTGTAGCTTTCGAGACGAAGAACAACTTTCTCATACAAAACATTTTGATATTTTGACGTTTTTGATCTACTTTCGGGGTCAGAATGTTCGGGCCACTATTTCGGCCTTAGCTATCACTGACACTTTTTGGCGCATATTTTTTTTATTGTAGAGCCAAAAATTAGCTATCGAATGATAGGTAGATCATGGGATTTGACACAGGCATATTCGAGATATGAATTATTTTGTGGCTTTTTGGGCTATTTTCTCTGCACTTCGAAACTCATGGGTCGCAGGTTCGAATCCGCGCGCGCGCAAACTCTTTTGCGTGCTTTTGTATGATTCCTGAGTATGTTAAAAGAGTGATATCAAATAGTAAAGAGCAGAAATTCAAAGGCCCAGATAGTCCAGTACCGCCGCTAGAACAGACTTTTGACCCTTTAGAGCCAAATTTTAACCCTTAGAGCCAACTAACGACCCAACTTACTATCTTTTTATCGGGAAATGGCCTCCGGGGCGATAGCCCCGGTGGCCATTGACCGGGCCACCGGGGCTATCGCCCCGGAGGCCATTATAGACTTTTGACCCTTTAGAGCCAAATTTTAACCCTTTGAATCAACTAACCTTCCCTTAGAGATAATTTATATCGGGAAATGGCCTCCGGGGCGATAGCCCCGATAGGCCATTGACCGGGCCAAAGGCCCGTAGCGTGACAAAGTCACACTAGTCTTATTTAATAAATGCGAATTGAATAATTCTTTGTTTGCCAGAAGAATTGTTCTTCTTTTCATTGCAGGGGAGAATTTGATTCTCCGCACCCTAACGGGGGAACGCATGGCACACACTACTTTCGGGCCTTTCAGTGTCGCCAAGAAAATCAACGTGTAGGTCTCCTTATCCTATTTGTTCAAGAACACGCTTTTCCTGTACAAAACACGAATTGGAGCGAGTGTTGTGAGGGGGTGGTGCATATTCCGTGTTGGGTACTGATTAGAAGAGTGGTGCATATACCATGTGGGGTACTGATTAGAACCCCTGAATAGATTTACTATGATGTCTTATATCTTCGCAGATTGATCTCACGATATGTTTCACTTGCTTACTATCCCATTCTCAACACAATCTTCCATGCCGCAATGCTTCGTCTCATGTACCTTAAGGTTAGAATCACTTCAAAAGTGAACGTTCTTTCTTTCTTCACCATCGATTGAAAGTATTTGGAATGTACAGTAAGCATAATTGAGACGGAGCACGAAGGGTCCCACAGCGCGCGCCTGATCAACATTCTCGAGGCATTCGTGAAGGGATTCGGATATGAGGCAAAGCTTGCTATCGTCAGCTTTAGTCAGTTCCTTCTATTAGATCCATTTTTACTTTGTCACATCTTTTTAAGCTGAGATCTTGCAGTGGCTTCTCTCTCTCTCTCTCTCTCTCCCTCTCTCTCTCCCTCCCTCTCTCTCTCTCTCTCTCTCTCTCTCTCTCTCTCTCTCTTGCAGTGGCCGACTCTCTTATCTTCCTCTTCTACCTCGACGATCTCCCTTGCTCCACAGCCATTGTGAATCTCGAAGACTGCAGGCTTTACGTCAAGAATACAGACTCGGAGGTATGGGCAATGTGTCTCTATCTTTCTCACTCTCCTTATCGATCTTTTTTTCTAGCTTCGATCTCTCTCTCTCTATCTCTCTCTCCCTCTCTCTCTCTGTATATCTCTCTTTCAGTACCGCTTCCCATACCGAGCCTACAAAGTGCTAGTGCAGTTCGAGACGTGGCGCAAGAGCCTTACGGATTGTCGGATGCGCAGCTTAACTCCTGAAGAGGCGCGCTCTCTCGGAGATTCTCTTGGCGAAGCCGGAAAGGTTAGAACTCACGGTATACTCTCTCTCCCCCCCCCCCCATACTACCCTATCCCCTCTATAACCCATACCGTACCGCACGTTGAATGAAGCGATACAGCCCTAAACTAAACCCCATCCTCACCAAGTAAATCTCACTAAAATGAACTAGTCAAATAGTTTGTTCATGAAGGACACCTCATTCTCAGCCATAGCCTCCCACATTGCAAGCTTGCGGAATTATAAAAATATTTAAAAACTACCTCCAGTTTTGCTAGTCCCGATTGTGACACGAAGACCTCTGCATTGTATTCGTCCTCTTTCATTTGCTAACTCTAGACCTCACAATCAGCTATTTTAATAGTGTAATTTTTCGCTTGGTTCAAGCAGAACTCGATGCAGGACCTCGGCGAAGTTGGCCTCGTCTTTGTTCTGGCCGCTCTTCGTGTATTTTCCACGGTTGCTGATGAAGAGGATGCTGCTTACGTATTCTTGAATTATTATTATTATTATTATTATTATTATTATTATTATTATTATTATTATTATTATTATTATTTTACTTAACATTCATCAGGCACGTATGCGAGGGAGCAAATTCCTTAAGAAATATTCTTTTTCTATAACTATTTTGGTTTGTAATCGTGATTATGGATTTGAAACGCATTTTTTTAAATGTATTTTTTGACTAGAAAGGAAACGAAATATAAATGCCTTTAGAACTGAATTGGCTCTCACCTTTGCTGCGCTGCATCCACGATGTACAAGGGCACTGACGGAGCACCTGCAGATGGAGGGAGAGACACCCGATTACAACTCCATACTCAGAGAAGAGGTTAGACAGAGAGAGAGAGAGAGTGGGGAAAGATAGGAGAGAGCGCGAGAGTAGGAAAGATGGGAGAGGGCGCGCGAGAGAGAGGAAAGATGGTAGAGAGCGCGAGAGAGAGGAAAGATGGGAGAGAGCGTGCGAGAGAGAGGAAATATGGGAGAAATCTGACCATGTGATTGGAAAGAGTAAAGAGGATGAGAATAGTGAAATATTGCTTGTGAGCTAGAACATAGATTTAAATAATCTCCTAATGAATTGTGTCGGACCATTGCAATTGTGGGACGAAGTTATTCTCTCAGGCAGTGAAGCTGCCTGCCGAGACGGACGATTCGGAAAGGGTCGCAGCACGAGTACACGAAGCAGATGGAATTTGGGTCGAGTGGGCCAGACCAAGGGTACAGCGACCACTCCAGTTCGGACCAGAACAAGAGGTTAGGGGAGTGAGAGAGAAAGAGAGAGAGAATTAGAGAGAGAGAGAGAGTGAGCGGGAGAATTGGAGAAAGAGCGAGAGAGAGAGAGTGAGTTACCGTGAGGATAAAAAAAACAAAGGTTAAAGTTAAGTCATAGCTGCTGCTAGAAAAATAATGGGAAAGTTCATGAGCATAAAAGAATGCGTGAGATATGGTAGGGAAGCTTGAATTTCATTTATACGGCCAAGTGGCCAGAGTCCTCTTTGCCTTCCTCGATTACTCTCCAAACAAGACTTGCGCAGAAGCATGGGAACTGCTTGACATTGCCAGCTTCGGGGTTCGACTCTTTCTTCTTTTATCATCAATCAATTACAAACTAAAAAGAATCCCAAGTTACATGTTTTAATTAAACTAATATAGTGTTCTGCTTGAACAGCTAAACCGTGTTCTTTTAAAGGAAGCTTGTGGATAAAAGAGAAGTTGCAGAGCGATGCTGCAGTGATAAAGGAATTGTGGAGAGAGCGTGCAGAGTGGAAGAAGGTGGGCGGGAGGGGGTACGTTGTTATGCTTTATTTTTGATAACTGAACGAATTCGAGAGATTTGTTTAAATATTCTTTGTTGATGTTGATAAACTTTTGAGACTGCTCTGTAGTTTACTTCAGAAATTTCATTGCTAAATAAAGCTTTATAGGAATATCTTGCAGTTTGAGAAGAAGTGCGGCGGTGTGAGGCCTGAATTTGGCTAAAATTTAGTGTGCGAATGGTCGAGTGGTGAGAAATGTAATTCTAATTCGGGCAGGGGAGCGATGTTAACCCAGCATACTTTTTCCTTCTCAACTTCGGCTTCTCTTTTTAATCGTTTTGAAATCAGGGGGTTGCTCGCTAATTTGATTGTTCGTAGATGATTTCTGGTAAATGTTGACTAACCAATCTGGCCTAATCTTTATAGTTGACTTTCAGTTAGTTTAAGAAGTTTCTTGTTTATTTGCTTCGCTTTTTTCAAATTTGCTATTGTTATGCACTTTAGAAAGACATTATTCCATCGTTGCACAGGAGGGGGGTTTTAAAATCAGCTTAACATTATGTTTCAAACCATACTTCCTAGATGCGCTATTTCGTGTTTGTTTGACTTGAATCGATTTGCGTACGAGTAGCTGATCGAGTTTCGATTTGTGGAAATGATAAGTATTTAGAAGTCACAGTAGTTCTTATTTTAACGAGAGATTTGTTGAATCGTTATGTTCAAACGTAAATGTAACGGCTGAATGTGATGAAATTGTGGATTACTAGGCTTGGAATCTTGGGACCTTTCCATGGAAATATTTGTAGAGTGAAGACAGATTCTATGCAATAACGGAGTTTGTTGTATGGTCCCGTGTTTTGTTATTACGGATTCATGCATTTTCTATCGATTTCGTTTGCTCTTCTCATAAGGCACTGATTACTGCCCGATATTTACGCTCTATGTTTTCGATTCTCATTAGCAATTGTTGATGGTCTGCTGATTAGAAGTCTCCTTCAGTTTCAGGCGGCGGGTATGAATCGGCCTGGCGCAATTAATGCTGCCGGTGCAGGAAACAGCGGCGCTGCAGGGAACAGGATGAGAATCCGAGTCTTTCCAGTAAGTTAGGAAGAATCATTACAATAAAAATTTCAGGACAATGATTAGTCTGCTGAGAATACTTTGGGAACCCATTGTTTCCACTTCTTTTAAAGAGTAATTTTGCTTCAAGTAGTTCCTCGTCAACATGATTATGTGAACTTCTTGGAAGCCTTCGCATGTGTTATAAGATGGAAGTGGAGGATGTGTTGATTCCTGTGCGCAACCTGCACGTTTTCTGCTTGATTGTTGAAGGAATTGCACTTAATTCTATACAAAATAGTTGCGCAAGACGCATACAATTTGAGAATTGTTGAACCAAATAAGTGGTAAGTGATATAAGTTAATCTTCGCTCTTATTCCAGATGGAAAGTATCCTTTGAATGTGGTAATGCTGAATTGTTTATCGAAGTTCCATTAAACATCGGGCAAATTGTTTCAAGTTCTATTTTAGAGAGAAGTGAGCGTAGGATTTATTTCCATTACATTATTAAGTTATGTTTTAAGGCATTTAGCTTTATTTGATTGTATTCTAAACGTGGTCGCCTTGCAGACCGTGATGGACGAGGCATTCGTCGATCAGATTCTGACCATGCTCAAGAATGCGATACGCGAGATTCAGAGAAAGAACAACGGAGGACTCAGCTTCGAGGAACTCTACAGAAATGCATACACTCTGGTAGGGGGGGGGGCATTGCTTGGACCAATAAAGAATCCTTTGTTCCAGAAAAGTCAGAAATGTATTGGATGATGTAATAGGGAAAGAAACTGGGAATCAACATTTCCTTTGTTTGTAAATTAGCAGCGATTATGGTGTTCACTTTTCGTCGTATTCCTTGATTCACTGGAAAGAGTATTGTTATTCTCTGGAGAAGATGGTGATTTTAAACCAAAGTAACTTGTGCGGCCGGCATTCATTTCGTCTGTTGTCTCTCTCTCTTTCTTTCTCTCTCTCTCTCTCTTTTTCTCTCTTTCTCGGTCGCTCTCTCCTTCTATTTCACTGTATCCCTCTCTCTTGCAGGTCCTTCACAAGCACGGCGAACGCCTTTACAACACACTACGGGATGTGGTCCGTGATCATCTTCAGCAGCATGTCAGTTTCACGGAGATGTCACTCGAAAGACTTCACGATATTGCATAGATCCTCTTGCTTCTCTTTCAATTTTTGTGAAGTGAAGAATCTTACTCGATGTTTAAGAACCCACAAAAGAAAAATATTCCTTCGATTAATAAAGTTCAAATAATGCGCAATTTGTTCAGATTAGGTTGGATTACGATAAAGCAACTTATTTTTTCATTATAAATCTGCTCTTTTGAAGATTACATAATTTCTTGAGGTTCGCATGCGAGTGGCTGCGGTGGACGGTCGCTTTCTGGAGACTCTGAACGAGGCGTGGAATGAGCACAGTGTGGCCATGGTGAGGAGGGCATTTTGCATTGAAATAAGATGGAAACACATTCCCCCCTTCAAGAATGTCCATTGCTAGAAAGTCACTAGCCTCATAATTCCTTCCATCTTCTGCTTATCCACATCCCCGTGGGGGCGTAAGAAGAGAGAGGAAGTTGGTCGCTCAGAGCTGAAAGGGTGTGATGGTAATAAATGCCACTGTCGACTACTTGGAAAACGAAGGGAGGGGACAGGATTTGTACATCGAAATCAGGGTTGGGTATGGCTCCAGGAAAGCCCACATTCAGGGTGGGTATGCAAAATAGGCGGCACCTTTTTTGTACCCGGCGAGGAGAGTTATTTTCAATACTGAATGATCTTTTGACTTGAGGTCATGATTCGTGACATCTTCATGTACATGGATCGCGTGTATGTCGAACCGAATCGCGTTGACTGCGTAGAGGACCTCGGAGTCACCATTTTCAGGTCACTTGTAATTTGTTGATGTCATCTTTACGCGTTATTTTTTACTAGTTTCCAGAATCACCAAAGAATTGGTGTGAGATTTTGACTGATCTTCTTTCAGGGACGAAATCGTGCGTCAGAATCGCGTTAGTGAAAATCTTCGTGAGATTCTGCTGAAGCTCATTTCAGAAGAACGAAGCGGAGTCACCGTTAACTGGTCTTTTTTTTTATTGATAACATATTCATTTTAAAGGTATCCTTGTCCCTAGACCACATTTTGGCTGTTACTGAAAATGAAAAAGAGTATGGAGTATTCCAGGCACGGAATCAAGCACGCGTGCCAGATGCTCATTGCACTTGGACTTCACTCGCGAGAGGTTTGTGAGCACGGGATTATTCTATTCTGTTTACTTCAGGAGAATTAAAAAATATATATTTAGACGATTCTGGTAATATTAGAAATTTCTTTCTTTTGTTCAAACTAAATATCGCTACTATGACTCATCCTTGAGGTTTACGAGGCGGATTTCGAGCGTCCATTTCTCAAGCAGACGGCAGAGCACTACAAGAAGCGATCGCAGGAGTTTCTCATGCAGAACAGCGCCTCCGTCTATGTCAAGATGGTCAGGAAGGCAGAGAGATAGAGAGAGAAGGAGACAGGGAGAGAAAGGATAGGAGAGAGAGAAGGATAAATAATGGGAGTTGAGAGTTCTTTGTCGTAGAAAATCGGTGTCTTGGATATGAAGCTTAAAACTCGGGATGTATCAACCATGCTCTGCTCTTCTATTCGTGTTAAAAGGAGTGTTCTTATACAAATAATGGAAAAAGGGGTGGCTTTTCTATTGGTATCACTTTTTGCGAACTCAAAGTGATAGGATTAGCAGTGAAGAACCAGAAAGTGTGCTTATGGTAAGAAGTAATATCGTATTTATGGATCATGGCAGTGGAAATCCGTTGAAAGGAATCATGAGACTTCGTTGTTTAATTCATTCCTGCTTGCATTCTTCATCTCTAGTAGGAACTAGTGTGATTCTCTAGTTCCTACTAGAGATGAAGAATGCAAGCAATCTCTAGTAGGAACTAGAGGATCACAGTTGAACTGAAAAGTCTCTCTTTCAGGTGGAAGAATGCATTCGTGATGAAACGGACCGGGCTCGCCGTTATCTGGACAGCGAGACTGAGGCCAAGATTCTCAATGTCAGCCATTTATACACTATTTTGGAGTAATAATGGGCCCCGAAGTTACAGTCTCCACAAAAAATTTGGATCCCGAGTGATGAAGTATATCACTTCCCTATTTTTGGCGGAAGATTTAGTTGCTCAAAAAAGAAAACCGTATAGAATGGAATGGAATGCAAAGTTGATTGCAGGTTCTCGATGACGTGCTCATCAAGTCACACATGCACACGATTGTGGATATGGAAAACAGCGGACTGGTCGCCATGATAACGGCAGACAGGGCAAGGGATTGGCATACTGTATTCCAGCTAGGACCATCTATTCGAGCTATGGAAGACAAACTGACACAAGAACTTGTTGTATCACTTCCATCGGAGAAAAAGAGCCTTGTTTAAATTTTATTCAATGATTGAATCTGCCTCAGGCATAAAGGTAAAATAGATATTTGAAAGAAATAGACATGTGTGTAGGTGGAGGACCTCGGCAATCTCTACAAGCTTCTCCGCCGTGTCAAAGACGGCGTGGATGTCATGACGAACTCGATGAGCAGGTGGGACTACTGAGTTTCAGGAACGTTTCATCCGTTTTATGTTCACCAGCTAATTTTTTTTCAATAATTAATTGTTTCAATAATTAATAGTTTTCTATAGTTCCTTCGGTGTATTCGTATATTTTCCTCTGTAACAAAAAAATTTCTCTTGAGATATCTTCGATCGGTTGGTGAAAGGCTTGTGGATGAGATTGAAACTGACGATCAGAAGACGCCAGTTCAGTTCATTCAGGTACTCCCTGTGGATTTTGTTTGAACGTACTTATCCTCTGTGTATTAGTGCGAAGGCTGAAGTTGGAGCGTAAGTCTCTTTCACGTGAAATGTTTGGTATTTGGAGAAAAATTAAGGACTTTATATTTCCATTTAAATGACGTAATATACCGTTGACGTTTCGAATTATAAATATGCTTACCGGAATTGTTTGAGTCTCTTCTGGAGCTGAAAAGTCGCTTCGATCACTTCCTGAGGGATGCATTCTGCAATGACACCAGTGTCAAGCAGCGGATCCAGGTGCGATTCCTTAATTATAGACCCAACCCTTTTTGAAAGGGTATTCAAGGACCCGATTACTGTCGTAAATTTTAGTAAATGATGTATAGAGCTAGAGGATCTTGCAACTAATTAAATATGGCGATCATTACTTAACAACGAGTTAATGTTGTTTCAGGCGGACTTTGAGTACTTCTTCAACAAGAACAGACGCAGTCCCGAGTTCCTCTCGCTCTTCATGGATGACAAACTCAAGAAGGGAGTCAGGAATGTCAGTTTGTGCTCAAGGAATTCTCATATTTCCTGAAACGTTAGAAGCATGAAATGTAAAATGTAGTGAGTATATCCGTGTTTAAATTGGACTTGTGCCAGGGACACTCCCAAAACTAATGGAATACTTAACCCTAAAAAAAACAGCATTAAAAACTCGTGAATTCACACGATTTCGGTATATTTTAAGTCAAAAGAAGCTGCACCCGCCTGATTTCGGTGCTGAACTCTTCGAAAATCTTTAAAACGAAAGAGTATAAGACGGGGGTATGTTAAGGAAAATTATTTAAAGGCGGATAATTGGTGAAGGCTTAAAGAAGTCAAAATATCTCATTTTAAGCTGAGCGATAGCGAGCTGGAGTCTTTGCTGGATAAGGCGATGGTTCTCTTCCGTTTCCTGCAAGAGAAGGACGCTTTCGAGAAGTTGGTGTTCTCTGAGTTTTAGGGCACTTTGGTGGATAATCGTTTTGTGAGTACGGTAGTACCTCAAAGTACTAGCACTTGAACAACTACCTGTTTCAAAACAAAGTCCTTTATGATGAGGTTTAGAGATTAGGATTTCTTATTCGTCACTGAAAGGATAATAAGGCTGCTAAACTTAAGATACTACAAATCGCATGTGGCGAAGCGTCTGCTGTTCGACAAATCGGTGTCGGACGACGCGGAGAAGCACATGGTGAGTGAGAGGGAGAGTCTGGGAAAAGGTAGCCTCGTGGTAAAGCCCCAGGCTCACCAGTAAAGAACTCGCGAGGTCAGGTCCTGCGGACCTCACATATTTTTGTCTAGGTGAGCCGACTTCGCACTGAGTGTGGCTGCCAGTTCACAGCCAAGTTGGAGGGAATGTTCAAGGACAAGGAGCTCTGGGGCACTCTCAACAGCAACTTCAAGACGTACACTGATGTCAGTGAAGGTTTTCATGCGGAAAAGTCTAACCTTGAAGAAGTGAGGTATCAGAACATGAATAGAAGGCCTCCACTTGCTGATTCAGATGTTGAGGCTAATCACCGATTTGGATGTACTAAAACCTTCACTTTACGGTGCAAATAAGGGATGTGCAGTTGTAGTAATTGCATAGGCAAAACGGCATAATTGAAAAAAGCGACCACAGTTGAGTAAAGGAGCAAGTATTGACAACTTAAATCCTTGTGTTTGACTATTTATTGATCCTTTGCTTTGTATATTAAAAGAGTGTTTTCAGGCTCATCCGGTTCAGTTGGACATAAATGTCCGTGTCCTCACTCAGGGAATGTGGCCAACTCAGCAGGTTATAGGCCATTTGTTTATTTTTTCGATTGTTATATTTCAATAATTTCAATATTCTCACCCTATTATTATTATTATTATGATTGTAAAATGTACCAGAATGGATTGTTGAAGGTGGCTCCGCAGTGCGTGATTCCGGATGTGTGCCAGCAGTCGTACAAGACATTCGAAGAAGTCTGTTCTTATCTCATTCTTCTTATTGACGATTTTTTATTGTTTTAAATTAAAGTTAAAAAAAAATTTGAAATGTAAAGAATCGGCAAAATATAAGTGAACACGAAATAAATAATAAAAAAAATGCTCCTATGCAGCATTTCACTGATCATGACGAGGAAGGACAACGGTTGATAGGATGTCTTTTCAGTTCTACATGCAGAGCCACTCGGGCCGTAAGATTGCACTGAACACGATGCTGGGCACGGCCGAGGTCAAGGCCGTGTTCTACGGGGCGCGAGCTTCCAACGACGAAGCCAGCCAGCAGGTTTTTAGTGCTCTTCCTACCGTAATCTATTGCTTCAATTTCCAAGCAAAGTTCCTTTGCCTTTTTCTACTGGAAGAATGAAATGAGAAGAACGGGAACGGGAATTTCGTCGATTGTAATCCCGCTGTCATAAAAAAATGCAAACGACTCCTGTAACAAGACGGATTATTGAGGAATCGGATGCGGGTCCTTCTTCATCGAAAGCCTTGGCTCCTCGCCGTGGAGATCAGAAGTTCCTTCTGGTAGGGTATTTTCGATCAAATTTTTTAAACTACGTTTTTAAAATATAATTTTTAGGTGCCCACTTACATGATGGTCATTCTCATGCGCTTCAACGTCCGCACCAAGTTCACTTTCGAAGAACTCCTTGTTAGTTTCTTCTCTTCTTATGTTTCAGTGGCGTTTTATTCTGTCATTTGATTTTTAAAGTCTTTTATTCAGAGAAATTTATACTAAGATTAAAATGATTGGAAAGAAAATGGAAAGAAGCTATATATAAAATGCTCTCCTGCAGGCCGACACGCAGATACCGGAGCGAGAGCTGAAGCGGTCTCTGCAATCACTCGCAATGGGCAAAGCAGCGCAGCGAATTCTCTGCCGAGGCGGAAGGGGAAAGGAAATTGGTGAGGAAAAAAGAGCATTCAAGACGATTATTCCAGTCTAGTAAAGGGAATTAAAGAACGAAACCGTTTAAATAAGTGAAAACGAAAAGAGCAATTAGCAATGCCAACGAAATGGAATGAAAAGTGAATGGTGTCTTTTCAGAAGCAAACGACGAGTTCTGGGTCAACGATGCCTTCCAGTCCAAGTATACTCGGGTCAAGATTCAGATGATCACATCGAAGGTTGATGCCGAGCCAGAGAGGAAGGAAGTCCAGGAGAAGGTCAGTTCAGGGGATACGATAGGATACTCGGGAATCCCTTTTGCAGTAGATGAACGCGTTGGGACCACGGTAAACCATTTCGAATAAAGAAATAACTTCTTAGCACCTCAATTTTATTGATGTTTATGGATCGTTTCCAGATCGAAGAAGACAGAAAACACGAAGTGGAGGCTGCGATTGTGCGAATCATGAAGGCGAGGAAGAAGCTCCAGCACAATCTGCTGATCTCCGAGGTTGGATTCGTTGTCTCTCTCACTCTGTCTCAGTCTCTGCTTCTCTACGGCCTTATGCCAGGGCTATAACTACAGTCATATTTCTTCTCTCAGTCGCTATCATTATAGTTTCTTCTTGAAGCATTCTTAGTTCGCAAATCCTCTTATTACCACCAAGATCACCATTGCACTTCTCACCCTTCTTTTCTGTCCTTCACTCGTTCGCTCTCGTTCTCTCTCTCTCTCTCTCTCTCTCTCTCTCTCTCTCTCTCTTTCCAGGT
Organism: Allodiplogaster sudhausi; assembly: GCA_945643635.1. Classification (NCBI taxonomy): domain Eukaryota; kingdom Metazoa; phylum Nematoda; class Chromadorea; order Rhabditida; family Diplogasteridae; genus Allodiplogaster; species Allodiplogaster sudhausi. Next base: position 461,494 of record CALZFC010000262.1, on the reverse strand, counting down.
GTCACAGCAGCTGGGCCACCGCTTCAAGCCGAACCCGCAGCAGATCAAGCAGCGCATCGAATCTCTGATCGAGCGTGACTATCTCGCTCGTGACAAGGCCGACCACAAGACTTACGACTACGTAGCCTAGAGAGGCGAGAAGAGGGAGTGGACGGGTGGGCGGAGTCTGTTTCATCATTTTACAAGCCACGCCCACCCCATTTCCCCTTATCTTCTCAGCCAATCTCTCCTCCCAGTACCATCTTCCCGTGTTCCCCCTTTCTAGTAAATGCTTCTTCTGCAATCCGCCTCGCGCCCTTCACTCCATCTCCTTTTTGTTATAACCAATTCAGTAGTTTTGCCTGTCGCAAGAATGTCTAATTGTAAGCGACTCTTCATTTATATCAAATTCGGGTTGCAACTATGATTTGGCGAAATGTTTTGAACATCTCCACCTGATTGGCCAGAGAATCGTCTTAATTTTGCGAAAGTTTCCCGCTTCCGCATTTCCCGTTCTCTAAAAAAAATTCCGGCCTAAATTCTCTCTCTTATTTTATCCTATTCCTCAATCTAATTCAGGCTTATTCAAAGCGCTATGAGAAAAAGGATAGTAAATGTTAGAAGTGTTTCTTGATTAATCTTACTCGTTCTTATGTTTTCTTTCCGTACTCCTTCCTTGTGTCTCACCCCATTTCCTTCTTAATCGCTGCGTTCAAAGATCTAATTGTAAGCAGTCGGGCTGTACTGTGTCGTCTCTGTATAATATTTATCAGCTGTAACTTTATTTCTTGAGGGTTCAACATGTTCGATTCATGGGTTTAACAGTCGGCTCTGTTTAATTCTATTTCTCCTCTTACCGTCTCGCTAGCACTGAATTGTGCTAGAACACGTGAACATGTATTTGTGTAGCGCAAACGGAAAGGAAAGGTTTGCAACGGCTAAGGTAATGTATATTTTGAGTGACTATATTTGTAAGCGGCAACGAAAGGACCTCCGTACCACTAATTTCTGTAGTTGTATTTGTCTATGTTTAGTTTACTAGAGAAAGTTTTCCCGGATTTGTTTAACGGAAATGAATGGTAAGGAATGTTGCTTCTATTGTTTACGAGAGATCCTTTTGAGCTTGTCGGAAATAAAAGAAATGCAATACGAGCGATTTCTTTCCAACCTTGTTTATCGTGCGGTTTCAAAGATTGCAACCGCTTCGCCCGGCATGGCGAGTACATTTATTATTAGTTCGGGTGTTTTACCCTTGAAAGGAATGACATCTAACATCTCTCTGGCAAGATTTCCTGCTTCTTCCTCTCTGAACCATTTCACTCCCTTCCTGTCTGCTTGTTTCCCTCACGTTATCATTCTCCACTAACATCTCTTTTTCTCTTTCTCTCCCTCTCTCTCTCTCTCCCTCTCTCTCTCTCTTCATTGTCTTCCTGCTCCCAGCTCTAGCTATATGCTTCTGCATTGCAAGTCTCACTTTCTCGAAGGGCACAGCGAGAGATCAGGCGATTTCCCAATGCGAGTGCCGTATATGTTTGTTATAGTTTGTGTCCGCCTCACTCGCAACGTGTCTTTCTCTCTTTCACGGGACTATGCTCTCTCTGCACGCATTGTCAGCTTCCACTCATGTCACCACTTCTCTCTCTCTCACCCTCACTCTCCCTCTCTTTCTCTCTCTCTCTCTCACCCTCACTCTCCCTCTCTTTCTCTCACCATCATACACTCCAGGACGAAATAATCATACGTACTGCATCAATGACATTAGACGGCAGTCCCTGTCGCCAATCTTCCTTCTGTTGTTTATGTCCCTCTGTCAGTTGACCCGGGTAGAATGTGCTGGACTGTGTTCGTTAATCTATGCGCGTTCTTACCATTTGTGCCAAGAATGTTCCCGAATATCGAAGAATCTGGTTTTCGTTGCGTGACCGATGTGCTCCCCCATTTATTTTAAATCAGCGTGAGAAGTACAGAGAGAGAGAGAGAGAGAGAGATAAAGAGGGAGGGAGATGGGAAAAGAGGAAAAGAGAGAGAAACGAAGAGAGAGAGAGAGAGATGTATTATAAATGCGTGTCCAGTCCAATTCATCTCAAGTCTCGCACCAATCACTCAATAGTGGCGTGTTTTCCTTATCAAGGTTTTAGCATGGTTGCATCTTTGTCTGCCTATATGTTTTAGACTCTTTTTCTTAAATTCTGGAACCTTTCGTCCACGTTGTTTTCTTGCGATGTGTGTTTATAGAAAGTGACAGATTTCTAAATTCAAGTAAAGCTCCAGTCATGGCCACCGTCCTTGAGCAGCTGAAGAAGGCGACCACTGTCGTTGCAGACACTGGCGACTTCAATGGTTTGCAGATATTTTTCTCTATTTCTCCCGCTCTCTATATCTCTTTCTCTCTTGCTCCTACATAATTCCTCTCACTCTCTCTCTCTCTAATTTCTCTCTCTCTAGCTTCTCTCTCTAGCTTCTCTCCTTCTTCTCTCGCGCTCTCTCTCTTTCTCTCTCTCTCTCTCCCTCTCTCTCTCTCTCTCTCTCTCTCTCTCTGATTCTAGTTCCCAGCGCCACGCTTACCCTATTCATCTCTATATTGCGAAATATTAATATTGTCTTAGTTCATAGAAGAATATAACTATCTTTTATATCATCTGGTTTCCCATTCCCCCTTGCATTGGTTGTAGTTCTTGCGAAGTACCTGCCGACGGATGCCACGACGAATCCCTCGCTGATCCTGGCTGCCTCCAAGATGCCCGAGTATTCTGCTCTCATCGACGAGGCCATTGAACACGTCAAGAAGCAGGCCGCAACGAAGACAAATGAAGAGGAGGTGGGAGGGGAGAAGGGAATTCATTCTTTCTGTTAAGGAAGAAATATACAATACATAGCTTAGGTTTTAGAAAGTTAAAAGAGGGAAGAAAGATCAAATTTAGTGGATAAGTTGGCGATATTCTAATAGTAGTATGCATGTTTCAATTTAAAAAAACTTTCACTATGTTATCTTTTGGGTTCTAAAGCGATTCATTTAGAAAGTAGGAGAAAATTGTTTGTTTAGATAATTGAAGCGATCATGGACCGCCTCTTCGTCGTATTTGGCAAGAAGATCCTCGACATTATTCCCGGCCGAGTCTCCACTGAAGTCGATGCCAAGTAAGCATTTATGGCTGTTTTTTCCTTTTTTTATCGCCTAGCGCTCAGAAACGCTATTTTGGGTATTCGGTAGTTATTTTTATTAAATAAGTATATGATAATTTGCAAGATACTCCTTCAACACGACGGGCTCCATCCAGAAGGCGCTGCAGCTGATTGGCCAGTACAAGGCTGAGGGCATTCCAAAGGAGCGCGTTCTCATCAAACTCGCCTCTACTTGGGAAGGCATCCAAGCTGCCAGGTTCACCCTTATTTAGTACTTTATTTTTGGATCTTTAGTGCTATTTGTGAACATTATGTTCATACATGAATGTTTTAATGCATAATTGAGGAAATTGACTTTGGTCCTATCTTTTAGAGTTCTGGAGAAGGAGCACGACATCCACTGCAATATGACATTGCTATTCGGTTATGAGCAGGCCATCGCATGTGCGCAGGTTAGAGAGCATGGGATGAAAGGAGAGAGAGAGATGGAGGGGAGAGAGAGCACGGGAAGAGAGAGTACATGAGAAGAGAAGAAAGAGAAGGAGGGGAGAGAGAGAGAGAGAACGAGGGGAGAGAGAGCATCACTGGAAAGGAGAATGAGAATAGGAGAGATAGAAATGAAAATATAAAGCGACCACATAGTTAAAAACCCGGAGAATCACATGGCACTCGCTCCCTTTCTAGGCCGGAGTGACTCTGATCTCTCCCTTTCTAGGCCGGAGTGACTCTGATCTCTCCCTTTCTAGGCCGGAGTGACTCTGATCTCTCCCTTTCTAGGCCGGAGTGACTCTGATCTCTCCCTTTCTAGGCCGGAGTGACTCTGATCTCTCCCTTTCTAGGCCGGAGTGACTCTGATCTCTCCCTTTCTAGGCCGGAGTGACTCTGATCTCTCCCTTCGTCGGCCGCATCCTCGACTGGTACGTGAAGAATACGGAGAAGAAGACGTACGACCGGAACGACGACCCAGGAGTCAAGGTTTCTTCATTTTAAGATCAGAACAGAAGAACATGAAACAAGGGGATTAGACAGAATCCATGATCTTTTACAGTATACACATATTGTCATGTTCTTTATTCGTAGTATATAAAACGTTTATGGCATGTTTTCTTTTTTTCTGTACTTTTTTTTTTCTTTTTCCCCTCTCTTTCCGGCTATGCTGATGTCAAAGCAATTATGAATTAACTATCAAAAAAAATCTTTTGATGCTTCGCTTAATTGAATGCATGCGTGGCTCAAGAAGTCGTAATAATGTCTGATTGCAGAGCGTGACTCGCATCTACTCTTACTACAAGAAGTTTGGACACAAGACTCAGGTGTGGAAAGAACAGAAACCTGTTTTGTAGAACATTTATCTTGCTTTCCTGATTTAATATCTAGAAAGTAAATTTAATAGGGTAAACAATTTATATCGAGGAGAAATTGCTGATTTCGATTTCTCATTTAATCCCTGCCCGTCTTTCAGCTTTGCCCCTCTGTTGCTTTGAAACTCTCTCTCTCTCTCTCTCTCTCTCTCTCTCTCTCTCACTCCTATTATCACCATCTCACTTGATTATTTTCTAAGGTGATGGGCGCGTCTTTCCGTAACACGGAGCAGATCAAGGGACTCATCGGATGCGATCTTCTCACCATTAGGTTTGTCAGAAGAGATAAGATGAACCCGTATTAATGCACAAAATAAATTAATGAAAGAATAAAGCATTTTCCCCTATTTTGACATTCCTTGCATTTGTCCATTGAGGAAAGAAACGTTTATTGTTTTATGTCATATTATATAATCATGATTTCCATCCTTTAGCCCGGCTCTTCTGCAAAAGCTGTCCGAAGACAACGAAGAGGTTCCTGTGGCACTCAGCGCTGACAAAGGTTTACTATCTTTCATTTAAGAGAGCCTGTCAGTATCGTTCGATCAAGGCCTGCCCTAGGAATTTTTTTTTTCGAATTTCTTAACCAAAATTGATTATAGTATACAACTCAACATGGTGAACAAAATAGGCTATGTTTCAAAGTTGAAAAAAAAATTTCCGCGCGAGACCCAGTACAGTAATCTTATAAATTTGATTGGTCATAAGTCGGCTCAAGCTTATTATTAGGCAACCATCGAGGTATCATTGGATAGCTGATTGAGCGGGCTTTAATTTTTATGTTGATGATGTTTTCATAAAATTTGATTTTGACCCTAAAATACGGCCCTAAACATTTTCGAGGTCGGTTTTTTGCCAAATTATGCACTTTACGTTCATCTCCCCACAACCGCTCCTATATATTCTTAAACTGCTTGAAATTTGCTACAACATATGTCTCTTTCATAAGAATTAAGCGTCTCAGACGCAGGTTCCATTGCGCTAGAACATGATCCTGTGTAAACTGTAACACCGTGCGAGCGCATTCTTCGATCCATAACTGCGCTCAATGTCAATATTACAAAATCGTAAGTACATCATCTAAGAGCTCTCACGGAGATCTTCAAATGTTACATACATTATTTTATTGAAAAGTTTCAATTTATATGGGAAATTTCGTTATGTACAATTAGAAGGCTTAAAAAACTACTTTAGAAACATTTTTGCCTATCGAAACATACTTCATAAGAAAGAGGATGAAATTTGGTACAAGATGAACCCCTTTCAATGGAATTCCATGTATACGATGTCTCTTTCTTTCCCATTTCTCTCTCTCTCTCTCTCTCTCTCTCTCTCTCTCTCTCTTTCTATCCCATCTTTCTCTCACTCTCTCTCTCTCTCACTCTCTCTCTCTCTCTCTCTCTCTCTCTTTCTATCCCACTCTCTCTCACTCTCTCTCTCTCTTTCTATCCCATCTCTCTCTCACTCTCTCTCTCTCACTCTCTCTCTCACTCTCTCTCTCACTCTCTCTCTCACTCTCTCTCTCTCTCTCTCTCTCTCTCTTCCAGCTGCGGCATGCGTCCTGACGGAGCAGGAAGTGGACGAGCGTCTGTTCCGCTGGGCTCTGAACGAGGATGCGATGGCGACGGAGAAGTTGGCCGAGGGAATCCGCAACTTCAACAAGGACGCGCGCTCCCTCGAAGAGCTGATCCGCGCCCGACTCTGAATGTACTTGCCCACTCTTCCTCCTTTCATTTTTAGTGCCACCGTTCTCTTCTTCATATCCCAACGTATGTTCAAAGATATCAGTTCTAACGATCATTTTCTCCGACTCTGGCAGAGTAGAGTATTCGCTGTTTCTTTTCACAAGAGCTGTTATCCATGTAACAGTGTGTAGGAAGCAGCAAGTTGTGATTGTTTTTTTTCTTGTAAAAGTTCTCTATTTTCTGATGCCAAAATCCATTCCCGTTGCGTCAACGGGTGGAGTGGCGATGCCTTCTAAATAAATATCCTACGATTGTGGAATTTACACATTTGATGAAGATGTTGATGAAGTGGTTGAATGGGGGAAAAGGACATCGATTGGGGAGGGTAAGAAGCTTCTTTATTATGTTCAAGGAGGCAAGGGAATATACGTTTGTGACTCGAAATTGCATGCTAGAAACGAGATTTATTTGAAGAGGATAGTCCAAGGTCACTCGAGTGGTTGTCTTTCCATTTTCAGCAATGTACCCAAATCGTGCTCTGATTTATATGATATCATCTGCCAGTCGTTAGCTTAACATAGTCGATGCAGCTCTGCAATTGGGAAACAGACACCATTCTCATGTGTGAATGCTCTTACAACTTTATTCATAAAACTCACTCTAGATATGCATTATGAGAAGAAGACTTCGATAATGACGGTTCAAACAAACAAAAAAATCCTCGTTTTTAAGTGAGCGAGAAATATCCATACATACATATATTCCATCCTTTTATTGGTCTCCTTGGTGTCTGCTTACAAGCAAAAAGTATATACATATATGGTTTAAAATTATTAAAAGATATCAGGTGGGTTTGGGAAGACAACAAAATTAAAAATAACCATGAGTCTCTACCTCACGTCTCTCTCTCTCTCTCCCTCTTTATCGTTCTCCTTCTCTTACTCTCTCGCTCTCTCTTTCTCTCTCTCTCTCTCTCTCTCTCTCTCTCTCTCTCCAAACTTACGTCTGAATCGCCCAAAGCGATCCGGCTCCTCATTGTGTTCGAGGCGAATCTCGAGCATATGGCAAATTGGTGTTACCTTGAAATTATGTTTTTTTTTTTTAAATCTTTAACAAACGGTGTCATCATACATTTCTGCCTTTGAATGGAATGGCTAAAGTAAAACTGACGTATGTAACGTATGTGTGTATGAACTCTTGGTATGCAAAGAAAGGAGACTTTGATCTTTAGTTTCGAGATATTGCGAAATTTCCATGATGTACTTTGCTTAAATGGAAATTTATCGGCCTACAAAATGTTATAAAAGGCCCTTCCAGAGTCATTTCTATCAGTCGTCTTCGCTGTGCTTAGCTGCTTCTCCTCTCCTCTCTTCTTCACTTCTCCTAAAAGCCATGTCCAAGCCCGTTGCACCTGGCGGCGTCGTCACTCCAGCCAACCGCATGGTCGGTCGGCGGCTGCTTCTTTTTAGATCCGAAAATTTTTCATTTCACTTAAAAGTTCAACAAAGAAATTATAATTAGCAAGACTCATGTTCACAATTTGACGGCATAGAAATATAAGAGTTACAAATAACAAAGGTTCAATGTTTTGCGTTTTAGCGATTTCGTTTTTTTTAAGTACATTATCAAAGTGCAAAAAAGGGCAAGTATTTCAAGAAAAGTACCGAGTCTTATAACATTTATCACTTCAGTCTCCACAGCGCTCGGTTTATTAGTTTTTGTAACAAAACTAAATCAATTTAATTTACTAACTTTATCACTGAAAAAAATATTCCATCCTAATGCAGTTGAAGCATTTCCCCTTTCAAAAAAAAATCAAAGAATAAATCTAAGAATTAACCACATTTCCGATTCTAGAAGATGGTCCTCAAGAAAACCTTCGAACCTGGCGTCATCCTGGCAACGCAGCAAGCCATGTAAGCCCAACACATGTTACTACTGTAATCCGGGTGTAAGATGGAAGCACTCGGGGTCGAACAAGCGACCGTCTTCGATTGGTTCACGTCTATCAGCCAAGAGCGATCTTTCATTCAACTAAAATGAGAATGAATTCGTTAATTCGAAGGGGAATGAAGTTAACAAAAATAATTTTTTAATATATCAAATATTATAAATTACCATTCAAATCTATTAATAAAATAGCATTGAATTCAATTACAAGCATGGAGTTGCGAGTAATATGCAAATATGTACTTTCATGTAAATGGGAATGATAAGAAATAAAAATCAATTAATGGTCTATGGAATTGCATGAGCAATTTGAAGAATAAAATCGATAATTGTTTTTTCTTTAAGCTACGAGGTACTTGACAACGGCACGTACGGCGACAAGTTCCGCGTGCGACGCGAGTGCGACCGCGAGCAGAGCTTGTACCTGATGGTCGAGAAGAGCGCGGCCAGAGAGGAGGATCGCTACCTCGTTGTCAGTCAGGGAGAGGGAGGGAGAGAGAGAGAGGGAGAGAGAGGGAGAGAGAGAGGGAGAGAGGGAAAGAGAGGGAGAGAGGGAGAGAGAGACGGAGAGAGGGAGGGAGGGAGAGAGGGAGAGGGAGAGAGAGGGAGAGAAAAAGAGTTAGAGAGAGAGAGAAAGAGGGAGAGAGAGGGAGAGAGAGGAAGAGATAGAGGGATAGAGAGGGAGGGATAGAGAGGGAGAGGGAGAGAGGGAGAGAGAGGGAGAGAGAGGGAGAGAGAGGGAGAGAGAGAGGGAGAGAGAGGGAGAGAGAGGGAGAGAAAAAGAGGGAGAGAGAGAAAGAGGGAGAGAGGGGGAGGGATAGAGAGGGAGGGATCGAGAGAGTCAGGGAAAGAGTGTGCGCGGCCAGAGAGGCCGATCGCTACCTCGTCGTCAGTCA